>CM059797.1:278201-447566 GCA_030435695.1 Brachymystax lenok tsinlingensis
TAGGAGGTTACAGTGCAGTAGTGTGTGAGTCTGATAGGGTAGGTTAGCAGTGCAGTGTACGAGTCTGATAGGGAGAATAACAGCAGTGCAGGGAGTAGTCTGGATAGGGGAGAATAATACAGTGCAGACAGTGCAGGTTGAGAGTGCAGAGGATGAGTCTGGATAGGGAGGTTACAGTGTAAGAGGTACGAGTCTGATAGAATAATACAAGGAGAATAATACAGTGCAGAGGTAATGTAGTCAGATAGGGAAACAATACAGTGAGAATACAGTGCAGAGTACTGTGTGGTCGATAGGGATACAGGGAGGTTATGGTCAGTAGGCAGTACTTAAAGTGCAGTACTCTGTGGTCCGATAGGCAGGTTACAGTGCAGTACTGTGTGGTATAGTGGTACAGTGCAGTACGTGGTCGGATAGGGAGGTTACAGTGCAGTACTGTGTGGTCCGATAGGGCAGGTTACAGTGCAGTTGTGGTCCGGGATAGGGAGGTTACGGTGCAGTACTGTGTGGTCCGATAGGGGAGGTTACAGTGCAGTACAGTGCAGCATCAGGTGGTCCGATAGGGAGGTTGGTAGCAGTACTGTGGTCCGATATGGAGGTTACAGGGACTGTGTGGGTGATAGGAGGTTACAGTGCAGTACTGTGTGGTCCGGGAGCAGGGAGGTTAAGGTGCAGTACTGTGGTCTGATAGGAGGCGTAGTGCAGTACTGTGTGGTCCTATAGGAGGTTAAAGCAAGCGCAGTACTGTGTGGTCCGATAGGGAGGTTGCAGTACTGTGGTCTGATAGGGAGGTTACAGTGCAG
Source organism: Brachymystax lenok tsinlingensis (assembly GCA_030435695.1). Lineage (NCBI taxonomy): Eukaryota > Metazoa > Chordata > Actinopteri > Salmoniformes > Salmonidae > Brachymystax > Brachymystax lenok. The sequence goes on from CM059797.1 coordinate 279,005, forward strand.
TACTGTGTGGTCGGATAGGGAGGTTATGAGTGCAGTACTCAGTGGTCCGGATAGGCAGGTTACAGTGCAGTACTGCGTGGGTCCGAAGGCAGGTTACAGTGCAAATTTCACACTGATAGGGAGTGCAGTGCAGTACTGTGTGGTCCGAGTAGGAGGTTATGGTGGCACAGTGGTCCGGAGGTTACAGTGCAGTACTGTGTGGTCCGATAGGGGAGGTTACAGCAGTACTGTGTGGTCCGGAAGGGGAGGCAGTACTGTGGTCCGATAGGGGAGGCGGTGCAGTACCAAATCCACAGGAGGCAGTGCAGTACCGTGTGGGTCCGGAGCAAGGGAGGTTACAGTGCAGTACTTCTCTGCTGTCCGATAGGAGGTTGCAGGCAAAGGTGTACTGTGTGGTCCGATAGGAGCAAGTTGGAGGTTCAGTACTGTGTGGTCTGACATAGGAGAGTTGGCAGTGCAGTACTGTGTGTCCGATAGGGAGGTCTGATAGGGAGGTTAAAGTGCAGTACTTTGTGGTCCGGTCCGAGCAGGGAAAGGGTACAGTGCAGTACTGTGTGGTCCGATAGGGAGGTTACAGTGCAGTACTGTGGTCTGATAGGGAGGCTGCAGTGCAGTACTGGGTGTGGTCTTGGTAGTCCTATAGGGAGTGTTACAGTGCAGTACTGTGTGGGTCTGATAGGGAGGTGTTAGCAGTGCAGTACTGTGATGGTGTGATAGGAGCAGCAGTGTGGTACTGTGTGGTCCAGATAGGGAGGTTTAGGTGCAGTACTTCGTGGGTCTGATAGGGAGGTTGCAGTGCAGTACTGTGTGGTCCGATAGGGAGGTTACAGTTCAGTACTGTGTGGTCCGATAGGGAGGAAGGTGTGTGCAGTACTGTGGTCCGGATAGGGAGGTTAGCAGTGCAGTACTGTGTGGTCCGATAGGGGAGGTTACAGTGCAGTACTGTGTGGTCTGATAGGGAGGAGTTACAGCGCAGTACTGTGTGGTCCGATAGGGGGAGGTTACAGTGCAGCACTGCGTGGTCCGATAGGGAGGTTGCAGTGCAGGTACTGTGTGGTCCGATATGGGAGGTTACAGCAGCAGTACTGTGTGGTCCGATAGGAGGTTGGCAGTGCAGTACTGTGTGGTCCGATAGGGAGTGTTGGGCAGTGCAGTACTGTGTGGTCCGATAGAGAGGTTAGCAGTGTGCAGTACTGTGTGGTCCGATAGGGAGGTTACAGTGCAGTACTTTCGTGGTCTGATAGGGAGGTTACAGTGCAGTACTGTGTGGTCTGGATAGGGAGGTTACAGTGCAGTACTGTGTGGTCCGGATAAGGAGGTTAAGCAGTGGCAGTACTGTGTGGTCCGATAGGGAGGTTACAGTGCAGTACTGTGTGGTCCGGAGGGAGAGGTTACAGTGCAGTACTGTGTGGTCTGATAGGGAAGGCTGCAGTGCAGTACTGGGGTGTGGTCCTGGGATAGGGAGGTTGGGCAGTGCAGTACTGTGTGGTCCGGAGCAGGGGAGGTTGGCAGGTGCAGTACTGTGTGGTCCGGATAGGGAGGCTACAGTGCAGTACTGTGTGGTCCGATAGGGAGGTTAAGCAGTGCAGTACTGTGTGGGTCCGACAGGGCAGGAGGTTGCTGTGCAGTACTGTGTGGTCCAATAGGGAGGTTACAGTGCAGTAGCAGTACTGTGGTCCTGATAGGAGGCCAGTGCATGGTACGGCCAGGGAGGTTACAGTGATAGGGAGCAGTGCAGTACTGCGTGGTCCGATAGGGAGGTTACAGGGAGGTTAAGCAGTGCAGTACTGCGTGGTCCGATAATAGGGAGGTTACAGTGCAGTACTGTGTGGTCTGATAGGGAGGTTATGCAGTGCAGTACCTGGGCGTGGTCCGATAGGGAGGCTACAGTGCAGTACTTTGTGGTCCGATAGGGAGGTTGGGCAGTGCAGTACTGTGTGGTCCGGCAGGGGAGGTTACAGTGCAGTACTGTGTGGTCCAGGGGGCAGGTTAGCAGGTGCACTGTAACCGATAGGGAAGGTTACAGTGCAGTACTGTGTGGTCCGGATAGGGAGGTTACAGTGCAGTACTTTGTAACCTGATAAGGAGGTTACAGTGCAGTACTGTGTGTTGTGGTCCGATAGGAGGTTAGAGGTTGCAGTGCAGTGCAGTACTGTGTGGTCCGGGATAGGGAGGTTACAGTGCAGTACTGTGTGGTCTGGATAAGGGAGGTTAAGGTGCAGTACTGTGTGGGTCCGATAGGGAGGTTACAGTGCAGTACTGTGTGGTAGGTCTGATAGGGAGGTTACAGTGCAGTACTGTGTGGTCCGAGCATAGGGAGGTTACAGTGCAGTACTGTGTGGTCCGGAGCAGGGGAGGTTACAGTGCAGTACTGTGTGGTCCATGATAGGGGAGGCTGGTGCAGTACTGTGTGGTCCGATAGGGAGGTTACAGTGCAGTACTGTGTGGGTCCTGAGATAGGGAGGTTATGCAGTACTTCTGTGTGGTCCGAGTAGGGAGGTTACAGTGCAGTACTGTGTGGTCCGATAGGGAGGTTAGCAGTGCAGTACTGTGTGGTCCGACAGGAGAGGTTACAGTGAAAGCAGTACTGTGTGGTCCGATAGAGGTAAGTGAGGTTACAGTGCAGTAATGTGGTCCGATAGGGAGGTTGGTGCAGTACTGTGTAGTCCGATAGGGAGGTTGGCAGCAAGTAAAACAAACATGTGGTCCGGGATAGGGAGGTTAGCAGTGCAGTACTGTGTGGTCCGATAGGGGAGGTTACAGTGCAGTACTGTGTGGTCTGGATAGGGAGGTTGTGCAGGCAGTGCAGTACTGTGTGGTCCGATAGGGAGGTTACAGTGCAGTGTCAGGTCCGATAGGGGAGGTTACGGTCCAGTGCAGTACTGTGTGGTCCGATAGGGGAGGTTATAGTGCAGTACTGTGTGGTCCGATAGGGAGGTTACAGTGGCAGTACTTTGTGGTCCGAGCAGGGAGGTTACAGGCAGCAGTACTGTGTGGTCCGGATAGGGAGGTTACAGTGCAGTACCTGTGTGGTCCGACAGAGAGTGTTGGGCAGTGCAGTACTGCGTGGTCCGATAGGGAGGTTGGCAGTGCAGTACTCTGTTGTCCGAAAGGGGAGGTTACAGTGCAGTACTGTGTGGTCCGGATAGGAGGAAGGTTACAGTGCAGTACTGTGTGGTCCTGGACAGGGAGGTTACAGTGCAGTACTGTGTGGTCCTGATAGGAGGTTAGCAGTGCAGTACTGGGTGGGTCCGATAGGAGGTTACAGTGCAGTACTTTGTGGTCCGATAGGGAGGTTACAGTGCAGTACTGTGTGGTCCGAGCAGGGAGGTTACAGTGCAGTACTGTGTGGTCCGGAGCAGGAGAGTTTACAGTATTGCAGTACTGTGTGGTCCGATAGGGGAGGTTGCAAAGTGCAGTACTTTGTGGTCCAATAGCAGGAGGCTTACAGTGCAGTACTGTGTGGTCCGAGCAGGGGAGGTTACAGTGCAGTACTGTGGTCCTGATAGGAGGTTGGCAGGCAGCTGCATGGTCTGATAGGAGTGTTACAGTGCAGTACTTCTCGTGGGTCCGATAGGGGAGGTTACAGTGCAGTACTTGTGGTCTGATAGGGAGGGGTTACAGTGCAGTACTGCGTGGTCTGATAGGGAGTGTTAGCAGTGCAGTACTTGCCGTTGTCTGATAGGGAGGTTGCAGTGCAGTACTGTGTGGTCCGATAGGGAGGTTAAGCAGTTCAGTACTGTGTGGTCCCTGATAGGGGAGGTTGCAGTGCAGTACTGTGTGGTCTGATAGGGGAGGTTACAGTGCAGTACTGTGTGGTCCGATAGGGGAGGGTACAGTGCAGTACTGTGTGGTCCGATAGAGAGGTTACAGTGCAGTACTTCGTGGTCTGATAGGGAGGTTGCAGTGCAGTACTGTGTGGTCTGATAGGGAGGTTACAGTGCAGTACTGTGTGGTCCGATAAGGAGGTTACAGTGCAGTACTCTGTGGTGTGATAGGGAGGTTACAGTGCAGTACTGTGTGGTCCGATAGGGAGGTTACAGTGCAGTACTTCGTGGTCTGATAGGGAGGTTGCAGTGCAGTACTGTGTGGTCCGATAGGGAGGTTACAGTGCAGTACTGTGTGGTCCGATAGGGGAGGTTGCAGTGCAGTACTGTGTGGTCCGATAGGGGAGGTTACAGTGCAGTACTGTGTGGTCTGATAGGGGAGGTTACAGTGCAGTACTGTGTGGTCCGATAGGGAGGTTACAGTGCAGTACTGCATGGTCCGATAGGGAGGTTACAGTGCAGTACTTCGTGGTCTGATAGGGAGGTTGCAGTGCAGTACTGTGTGGTCCGATAGGGGAGGTTACAGTGCAGTACTGTGTGGTCCGATAGGGGAGGTTACAGTGCAGTACTGTGTGGTCCGATAGGGGAGGTTACAGTGCAGTACTGTGTGGTCCGATAGGGAGGTTACAGTGCAGTACTGTGTGGTCCGATAGAGAGGTTACAGTGCAGTACTGCGCGTGGTCCGATAGGGAGGTTACAGTGCAGTACTTCGTGGTCTGGATAGGGAGGTTGCAGTGCAGTACTGTGTGGTCTGGATAGGGAGGTTACAGTGCAGTACTGTGTGGTCCGATAAGGAGGTTACAGTGCAGTACTGTGTGGTCCGATAGGGAGGTTACAGTGCAGTACTGTGTGGTCCGATAGGGGAGGTTACAGTGCAGTACTGTGTGGTCCGATAGGCAGGTTACAGTGCAGTACTGTGTGGTCCGATAGGGAGGTTACAGTGCAGTACTGTGTGGTCCGATAGGGAGGTTACAGTGCAGTAATGTGTGGTCCGATAGGGGAGGTTACAGTGCAGTACTGTGTGGTCCGATAGGCGAGGTTACAGTGCAGTACTTTGTGGTCCGATAGGGAGGTTACAGTGCAGTACTGTGTGGTCCGATAGGGAGGTTACAGTGCAGTACTGTGTGGTCTGATAGGGAGGTTACAGTGCAGTACTGCGTGGTCCGATAGGGGAGGTTACAGTGCAGTACTTTGTGGTCCGATAGGGAGGTTACAGTGCAGTACTGTGTGGTCCGATAGGGGAGGTTACAGTGCAGTACTGTGCTGTCCGATAGGGAGGTTACAGTGCAGTACTGTGTGGTCCGATAGGGGAGGGTACAGTGCAGTACTTTGTGGTCCGATAGGGGAGGTTACAGTGCAGTACTGTGTGGTCCGATAGGGAAGGTTACAGTGCAGTACTGTGGTCCGATAAGAGGGAGGTTACAGTGCAGTACTTTGTGGTCCGATAGGGAGGTTACAGTGCAGTACTGTGTGGTCCGATAGGGAGGTTACAGTGCAGTACTTTGTGGTCCGATAGGGAGGTTACAGTGCAGTACTGTGTGGTCTGATAGGGAGGTTACAGTGCAGTACTGTGGTCCGACAGGGAGGTTACAGTGCAGTACTTTGCTTTGTGGTCCGATAGGGAGGTTACAGTGCAGTACTGTGTGGTCCGATAGGGAGGTTACAGTGCAGTACTGTGCTGTCCGGGATAGGGGAGGTTACAGTGCAGTACTGTGTGGTCCGATAGGGGAGGGTACAGTGCAGTACTTTGTGGTCCGATAGGGGAGGTTACAGTGCAGTACTGTGTGGTCCGATAGGGAAGGTTACAGTGCAGTACTGTGTGGTCCGATAAGGGAGGTTACAGTGCAGTACTTTGTGGTCCGATAGGGAGGTTACAGTGCAGTACTGTGTGGTCCGATAGGGAGGTTACAGTGCAGTACTTTGTGGTCCGATAGGGGAGGTTACAGTGCAGTACTGTGTGGTCCGATAGGGAGGTTACAGTGCAGTACTGTGTGGTCCGATAGGGGAGGTTACAGTGCAGTACTGTGTGGTCCGAAAGGGGAGGTTACAGTGCAGTACTGTGTGGTCCGATAGGGAGGTTACAGTGCAGTGCTGTGTGGTCCGATAGGGAGGTTACAGTGCAGTACTGTGTGGTCCGATAGGGAGGTTACAGTGCAGTACTGTGTGGTCCGATAGGGGAGGTTACAGTGCAGTACTGTGTGGTCCGATAAGGAGGTTACAGTGCAGTACTGTGTGGTCCGATAGGGGAGGTTACAGTGCAGTACTGTGTGGTCCGATAGGGGAGGTTACAGTGCAGTACTGTGCTGTCCGATAGGGGAGGTTACAGTGCAGTACTTTGTGGTCCGATAGGGAGGTTACAGTGCAGTACTGTGTGGTCCGATAGGGGAGGTTACAGTGCAGTACTGTGTGGTCCGATAGGGGAGTTTACAGTGCAGTACTGTGTGGTCCGATAGGGGAGGTTAAAGTGCAGTACTTTGTGGTCCGATAGGGAGGTTACAGTGCAGTACTGTGTGGTCCGATAGGGAGGTTACAGTGCAGTACTGTGTGGTCTGATAGGGGAGGTTACAGTGCAGTACTTCGTGGTCCGATAGGGAGGTTACAGTGCAGTACTGTGTGGTCCGATAGGGGAGGTTACAGTGCAGTACTGTGTGGTCCGATAGGGAGGTTACAGTGCAGTACTGTGTGGTCCGATAGAGAGGTTACAGTGCAGTACTGCGTGGTCCGATAGGGAGGTTACAGTGCAGTACTTCGTGGTCTGATAGGGAGGTTGCAGTGCAGTACTGTGTGGTCTGATAGGGAGGTTACAGTGCAGTACTGTGTGGTCCGATAAGGAGGTTACAGTGCAGTACTGTGTGGTGTGATAGGGAGGTTACAGTGCAGTACTGTGTGGTCCGATAGGGAGGTCACAGTGCAGTACTTCGTGGTCTGATAGGGAGGTTGCAGTGCAGTACTGTGTGGTCCGATAGGGAGGTTACAGTGCAGTACTGTGTGGTCCGATAGGGGAGGTTGCATTGCAGTACTGTGTGGTCCGATAGGGGAGGTTACAGTGCAGTACTGTGTGGTCCAATAGGGAGGTTACAGTGCAGTACTGTGTGGTCCGATAGGGGAGGGTACAGTGCAGTACTGTGTGGTCCGATAGGGAGGTTACAGTGCAGTACTGCATGGTCCGATAGGGAGGTTACAGTGCAGTACTTCGTGGTCTGATAGGGAGGTTGCAGTGCAGTACTGTGTGGTCCGATAGGGGAGGTTACAGTGCAGTACTGTGTGGTCCGATAGGGAGGTTACAGTGCAGTACTGCGTAGTCCGATAGGGGAGGTTACAGTGCAGTACTGTGTGGTCCGATAGGGAGGTTACAGTGCAGTACTGTGTGGTCCGATAGGGGAGGTTACAGTGCAGTACTGTGTGGTCCGATAGGGAGGTTACAGTGCAGCACTTTGTGGTACGATAGGGGAGGTTACAGTGCAGTACTGTGTGGTCCGATAGGGGAGGTTACAGTGCAGTACTGTGTGGTCTGATAGGGAGGTTACAGTGCAGTACTGTGTGGTCCGATAGGGGAGGTTACAGTGCAGTACTGTGTGGTCCGATAGGGAGGTTACAGTGCAGTACTGTGTGGTCCTATAGGGAGGTTACAGTGCAGTACTGTGTGGTCCGATAGGGAGGTTACAGGGCAGTACTGTGTGGTCCGATTGGGAGGTTACAGTGCAGTACTGTGTGGTCCGATAGGGGAAGTTACAGTGCAGTACTGTGTGGTCCGATAGGGAGGTTACAGTGCAGTACTGTGTGGTCCGATAGGGAGGTTACAGTGCAGTACTGTGGTCTGATAGGAGGTTGCAGTGCAGTACTGTGTGGTCCGATAGGGAGGTTACAGTGCAGTACTGTGTGGTCCGATAGGGAGGTTGCAGTGCAGTACTGTGTGGTCCGATAGGGAGGGGTTACAGTGCAGTACTGTGTGGTCTGATAGGGAGGTTACAGTGCAGTACTGTGTGGTCCGATAGGGGAGGTTACAGTGCAGTACTGCGTGGTCCGATAGGGAGGTTACAGTGCAGTACTTCGTGGTCTGATAGGGAGGTTGCAGTGCAGTACTGTGTGGTCCGATAGGGAGGTTACAGTGCAGTACTGTGTGGTCCGATAGGGGAGGTTGCAGTGCAGTACTGTGTGGTCCGAGCAGGGAGGTTACAGTGCAGTACTGTGTGGTCCGATAGGGAGGTTACAGTGCAGTACTGTGTGGTCCGATAGAGAGGTTACAGTGCAGTACTGCGTGGTCCGATAGGGAGGTTACAGTGCAGTACTTCGTGGTCTGATAGGGAGGTTGCAGTGCAGTACTGCGTGGTCCGATAGGGGAGGTTACAGTGCAGTACTGTGTGGTCCGATAAGGAGGTTACAGTGCAGTACTGTGTGGTCCGATAAGGAGGTTACAGTGCAGTACTGTGTGGTCCGATAGGGGAGGTTACAGTGCAGTACTGTGTGGTCCGATAGGGAGGTTACAGTGCAGTACTGTGTGGTCCGATAGGCAGGTTACAGTGCAGTACTGTGTGGTCCGATAGGGGAGGTTACAGTGCAGTACTGTGTGGTCCGATAGGGAGGTTACAGTGCAGTACTGTGTGGTCCGATAGGGAGGTTACAGTGCAGTACTGTGTGGTCCAATAGGGGAGGTTACAGTGCAGTACTGACTCTATTCTGACTCTATGCAGACTCTATTCTCTACGCAGACTCACTTTCTCTATGCAGACTCTATTCTCTACGCAGACTCACTTTCTCTATGCAGACTCTATTCTCTCCGCAGACTCTATTCTCTACGCAGACTCACTTTCTCTACGCAGACTCACTTTCTCTACGCAGACTCACTTTCTCTACGCAGACTCACTTTCTCTACGCAGATTCACTTTCTCTATGCAGACTCACTTTCTCTATGCCGACTCACTTTCTCTACGCAGACTCACTTTCTCTACGCAGATTCACTTTCTCTATGCAGACTCACTTTCTCTCACCTTGCAGACTCACTTTCTCTACTTGCAGACTCACTTTCTCTACGCAGACTCACTTTCTCTCACATAGACTCACTTTCTCTATGCAGACTCACTTTCACGCATAGAACTCACTTTCTCTACGCAGACTCACTTTCTCTATGCAGACTCACTTTCTCTACGCAGGGAACTCACTTTCTCTACGCAGACTCACTTTCTCTATGCAGACTCACTTTCTCTACGCAGACTCACTTTCTCTACGCAGACTCACTTTCTCTATGCAGACTCACTTTCTCTATGCAGACTCACTTTCTCTACGCAGACTCACTTTCTCTCGCAGACTCACTTTCTCTACGCAGACTCACTTTCTCTACGCAGACTCACTTTCTCTATGCCGACTCACTTTCTCTACGCAGACTCACTTTCTCTACGCAGATTCACTTTCTCTATGCAGACTCACTTTCTCTACGCAGACTCACTTTCTCTACGCAGACTCACTTTCTCTATGCAGACTCACTTTCTCTATGCAGACTCACTTTCTCTATGCAGACTCACTTTCTCTACGCAGACTCACTTTCTCTATGCAGACTCACTTTCTCTACGCAGACTCACTTTCTCTACGCAGACTCACTTTCTCACGCAGACTCACTTTCTCTCATGAGACTCACTTTCTCTCACAGCATGATTCACTTTCACGCAGACTCACTTTCTCTCACGCAGACTCACTTTCTCTATGCAGACTCACTTTCTCTCTGCAGACTCACTTTCTCTCATGCAGACTCACTTTCTCTCTACACAGACTCACTTTCTCTCACAGCAGATTCACTTTCTCTATGCAGACTCACTTTCTCTATGCCGACTCACTTTCTCTCACATGCAGACTCACTTTCTCTCACTTGCAGATTCCACTTTCTCTATGCAGACTCACTTTCTCTCACTTGCAGACTCACTTTCTCTACGCAGACTCACTTTCTCTACGCAGACTCACTTTCTCTATGCAGACTCACTTTCTCTATGCAGATTCACTTTCTCTACGCAGACTCACTTTCTCTACGCAGACTCACTTTCTCTACGCAGACTCACTTTCTCTACGCAGACTCACTTTCTCTATGCAGACTCACTTTCTCTACGCAGACTCACTTTCTCTACGCAGACTCACTTTCTCTACGCAGACTCACTTTCTCTACGCAGACTCACTTTCTCTATGCAGATTCACTTTCTCTCACGAGACTCACTTTCTCTCTATGAGACTCACTTTCTCTATGCAGACTCACTTTCTCTCACAGACTCCACTTTCTCTATGCAGACTCACTTTCTCTCATGAGACTCACTTTCTCTATGCAGACTCACTTTCTCTACGCAGACTCACTTTCTCTACGCAGACTCACTTTCTCTACGCAGACTCACTTTCTCTACGCAGACTCACTTTCTCTATGCAGACTCACTTTCTCTATGCAGACTCACTTTCTCTACGCAGACTCTATTCTCTACGCAGACTCACTTTCTCTATGCAGACTCACTTTCTCTACGCAGATTCACTTTCTCTATGCAGACTCACTTTCTCTATGCAGACTCACTTTCTCTATGCACACTCACACACACTGTCATTCCAACACGCACACACACTCACTCCATCATCTGCTCACTAACACACAATATGCACATACATTTATACTGACTGTACACACCCCCACACCCACCCACATACAAGCTGCTGCTACTCTGTCTTTCTCATATCCTTTTGCCTAGTCACCTTACCCCTATACATATCTACCTCCATCACTCCAGTATCCCTGCACATTGTTAATATGGTACTGGAACTGACCCTGTATATAGTATGATTACCCCTATACATATCTACCTCCATCACTCCAGTATCCCTGCACATTGTTAATATGGTACTGGAACTGACCCTGTATATAGTCACCTTACCCCTATACATATCTACCTCCATCACTCCAGTATCCCTGCACATTGTTAATATGGTACTGGAACTGACCCTGTATATAGTCACATAGTCACCTTACCCTATACATATCTACCTCCATCACTCCAGTATCCCTGCACATTGTTAATATGGTACTGGAACTGACCCTGTATATAGTATGATTACCCCTATACATATCTACCTCCATCACTCCAGTATCCTTGCACATTGTTAATATGGTACTGACCCTGTATATAGTCACCTTACCCCTATACATATCTACCTCCATCACTCCAGTATCCCTGCACATTGTTAATATGGTATTGTATATAGTATGGTATTGGAACTGACCCTGTATATAAACTCAGCAAAAAAAGAAATGTCCTCTCACTGTCAACTCGTCAGTGAAGAGCACTTTTTCCAGTCGTGTCCGGACCAGCGACGGTGGGTTTGTGCCCATGGGCAAAGTTGTTGCCGGTGATGTCTGGTGAGGACCTGCCTTACAACAGGCCTACAAGCCCTCAGTCCAGCCTCTCTCAGCCTATTGCGGACACTCTGAGCACTGATGGAGGGACTGTGCATTCCTGGTGTAACTCGGGCAGTTGTTGCCATCATGTACCTGTTCCGCAGGTGTGATGTTCGGATGTACCGATCCTGTGCAGGTGTTGTTACACGTGGTCTGCCACTGCGAGGATGATCAGCTGTCCATCCTGTCTCCCTGTAGCTCTGTCTTAGGCGTCTCACAGTACGGACAATTAATTGCCCTGGCCACATCTGCAGTCCTCATGCCTCCTTGCAGCATGCCTAAGGCACGTTCACGCAGATGAGCAGGGACCCTGGGCAACTTTCTTTTGGTGTTTTTCAGAGTCAGTAGAAAGGCCTCTTTAGTGTCCTAAGTTTTCTTAACTGTGACCTTAATTGCCTACCGTCTTTAAGTTGTCTTAACGACCGTTCCACAGGTGCATGCTCATTAATTGTTCATGGCTCATTGAACAAGCATGGAAAACAATGTTTAAACCCTTAACAATGAAGATCTGTGAAGTTAATTGGATTTTTACGAATTATCTTTGAAAGACAGGGTCCTGAAAAAGGGATTTTCTTTTTTTGCTGAGTTTGAGCATGGCATTAACTGACCCTGTATATAGTATGGTATTAACTGACCCTGTATATAGTATGGTATTAAACTGACCCTGTATATAGTATGGTATTAACTGACCCTGTAAATAGTATGGTATTAATTGACCCTGTATATAGTATGGTATTGAACTGACCCTGTATATAGTATGGTATTGAACTGACCCTGTATATAGTATGGTATTAGCTGACTCTGTATATAGTATGGTATTAACTGACCCTGTATATTGTATGGTATTGAACTGACCCTGTATATTGTATGGTATTGAACTGACCCTGTATATAGTATGGTATTAGCTGACCCTGTATATAGTATGGTATTAACTGACACTGTATATAGTATGGTATTATCCTGACCCTGTATATAGTATGGTATTAACTGACCCTGTATATAGTATGGTATTGACTGACACTGTATATAGTATGGTATTATCCTGACCCTGTATATACAGTGGGGCAAAAAAGTATTTAGTCAGCCACCAATTGTGCAAGTTCTCCAACTTAAAAAGATGAGAGAGGCCTGTAATTTTCATCATAGGTACACTTCAACTATGACAGACGAAATGAGAAAAAGAAATCCAGAAAATCACATTGTAGGATTTTAAATTTATTTATTTGCAAATTATGGTGGAAAATAAGTATTTGGTCAATAACAAAAGTTTCTCAATACTTTGTTATATACCCTTTGTTGACAATGACAGAGGTCAAACGTTTTCTGTAAGTCTTCACAAGGTTTTCACACACTGTTGCTGGTATTTTGGCCCATTCCTCCATGCAGATCTCCTCTAGAGCAGTGATGTTTTGGGGCTGTCGCTGGGCAACACGGACTTTCAACTCCCTCCAAAGATTTTCTATGGGGTTGAGATCTGGAGACTGGCAAGGCCACTCCAGGACCTTGAAATGCTTCTTACGAAGCCACTCCTTCGTTGCCCGGGCGGTGTGTTTGGGATCATTGTCATGCTGAAAGACCCAGCCACGTTTCATCTTCAATGCCCTTGCTGATGGAAGGAGGTTTTCACTCAAAATCTCACGATACATGGCCCCATTCATTCTTTCCTTTACACGGATCAGTCGTCCTGGTCCCTTTGCAGAAAAACAGCCCCAAAGCATGATGTTTCCACCCCCATGCTTCACAGTAGGTATGGTGTTCTTTGGACACGTCTGGCACTGCAGGATTTGAGTCCCTTGCGGCGTAGTGTGTTACTGATGGTAGGCTTTGTTGCTTTGGTCCCAGCTCTCTGCAGGTCATTCACTAGGTCCCCCCGTGTGGTTCTGGGATTTTTGCTCACCGTTCTTGTGATCATTTTGACCCCACGGGGTGAGATCTTGCGTGGAGCCCCAGATCGAGGAAGATTATCAGTGGTCTTGTATGTCTTCCATTTCCTAATAATTGCTCCCACAGTTGATTTCTTCAAACCAAGCTGCTTACCTATTGCAGATTCAGTCTTCCCAACCTGGTGCAGGTCTACAATTTTGTTTCTGGTGTCCTTTGACAGCTCTTTGGTCTTGGCCATAGTGGAGTTTGGAGTGTGACTGTTTGAGGTTGTGGACAGGTGTCTTTTATACTGATAACAAGTTCAAACAGGTGCCATTAATACAGGTAACGAGTGGAGGACAGAGGAGCCTCTTAAAGAAGAAGTTACAGGTCTGTGAGAGCCAGAAATCTTGCTTGTTTGTATGTGACCAAATATTTATTTTCCACCATAATTTGCAAATAAATTCATAAAAAATCCTACAATGTGATTTTCTGGATTTTTTTTCCTAATTTTGTCTGTCATAGTTGAAGTGTACCTATGATGAAAATTACAGGCCTCTCTCATCTTTTTAAGTGAGAGAACTTACACAATTCGTGGCTGACTAAATACTTTTTTGCCCCACTGTAGTATGGTATTAACTGACCCTGTATATAGTATGGTATTGAACTGACCCTGTATATAGTTGTAACGCCCAGGCCCGAGATGTCAGGCTGGAGCGTTTTGGTTTCGTTTTGGTGTAGGGTTGTTAGTTCTAGGTGTCATAGTTCTATGTTGGGGTATGGTTCCCAATTAGAGGCAGCTGTGTGTCGTTGTCTCTAATTGGGAACCATATATATGTTTGTAGTTTTCACTCTAGATTCGTGGGTTATTGTTTGAGCTTAGCTTGTCTTTGTGTTTCAGTTACGTTCACTTTCACGATCTTCGTTACTTTCTGTTTGTTGTGTACCCGGTACGTTCATATTAAATATGTATACTGGAAGCATCGCTGCGTCTTGGTCTGTCCAATTATAAAGATCGTGACAATAGTATGGTATTAACTGACTCTGTACATAGTATGGTATTAACTGACCCTGTACATAGTATGGTATTAACTGACCCTGTATATAGTATGGTATTAAGGTGGGGCGCTACCCGGGGAAATGCAAGGCGCCAAATTCAAAATCCAAAAGTTGAATTATTAAACATTCATCAATATACAAGCGTTACATAGTCATCAAAAGCTCTGCTTCTTGGCAATATCACAGCGTTGTCAGATTTCAGAAAGGCTTTACAGCAAAAGCACAACATTTGATTGTTTGAGGGTAGCACCTCCAATATTTTCCCATTAGCATAAATTCATAAACAATCGCGGTTCACACAAAACCCATTTCACAGCGAAAACAAATCCCTTACCTTTTGAAGAACTTCTGCTGAGGGCTTCCCAAGTGTCCAACGAAGACAATCCATGGTTCTTTTGTTAGAAAAAGTCATTTATTATATCCATAAATCTCAGTTTGGTTGTACGTTATGTTCAGAAAATCCAACGTCGAATCGCCCATTGAAACGTGAAGAGAACGCGTTCAAATATACCTATAAACTTTTCCTAAACAAATCAAATACCAGTTAAAATGCATCCTTAGCTATCCTTTTATGAATATTAGCGATAAAATTTCACTCGGATGGTCATTTATACCTTATATAAGTCAAATAAAGTGGGGCGCGCCAGCCAGACTCACGCCCGAGAAAACTTGACATTTGAGGTCCCAATGCAATTTCCTGTAACTATTCGCCCTGCTTACTCCAATCTCTCTGAGGATTTATATATAGACTGCTGACATCTAGTGGAAGCCATAGGTACTGCAGTCTCAGTCCTGGTAACAAATGGATTCAATAGGGAGTGTGTCTAACAGAGCCAAAGGTCACCAGAAACTGATTTCTGGATGTTTTTTTCTGGGGGTTTTGCCTGCTAAATGAGTTCTGGTATACTCACAGACATTATGTTAACGCTTTTAGAAACTTCAGAGTGTTTCCTATCTAATAGTACTAATTATGTGCATATCCTATTTTCTGAGCCTGAGTAGCAGGCATTTTGCTTTGGGCACGCCAGACTCTCCAAAACCGTCACCTCACCTGCCGCTCCCTAAGAAGTTAACTGACAATGTATATAGTATGGTATTGGATCTGAACCTGTATATAGTATGGTATTGGATCTGAACCTGTATATAGTATGGTATTGGATCTGAACCTGTATATATTATGGTATTGGATCTGAACCTGTATATAATATGGTATTGGATCTGAACCTGTATATAGTATGGTATTGGATCTGAACCTGTATATAATATGGTATTGGATCTGAACCTGTATATATTATGGTATTGGATCTGAACCTGTATATAATATGGTATTGGATCTGAACCTGTATATAGTATGGTATTGGATCTTAACCTGTATATAATATGGTATTGGATCTGAACCTGTATATATTATGGTATTGGATCTGAACCTGTATATAGTATGGTATTGGATCTGAACCTGTATATAATATGGTATTGGATCTGAACCTGTATATAGTATGGTATTGGATCTGAACCTGTATATAGTATGGTATTGGATCTGAATCTGTATATATTATGGTATTGGATCTGAACCTGTATATAATATGGTATTGGATCTGAACCTGTATATAATATGGTATTGGATCTGACCCTGTATATAGTATGGTATTGGATCTGAACCTGTATATAATATGGTATTGGATCTGAACCTGTATATAATATGGTATTGGATCTGAACCTGTATGTAGTATGGTATTGGATCTGAACGTGTATATAATATGGTATTGGATCTGAACCTGTATATATTATGGTATTGGATCTGAACCTGTATATAATATGGTATTGGATCTGAACCTGTATATAGTATGGTATTGGATCTGAACCTGTATATAATATGGTATTGGATCTGAACCTGTATATATTATGGTATTGGATCTGAACCTGTATATAGTATGGTATTGGATCTGAACCTGTATATAATATGGTATTGGATCTGAACCTGTATATAGTATGGTATTGGATCTGAACCTGTATATAATATGGTATTGGATCTGAACCTGTATATAGTATGGTATTGGATCTGAACGTGTATATAATATGGTATTGGATCTGAAACTGTATATAGTATGGTATTGGATCTGAACCTGTATATAGTATGGTATTGGATCTGAACCTGTATATAATATGGTATTGGATCTGAAACTGTATATAATATGGTATTGGATCTGAACCTGTATATATTATGGTATTGGATCTGAACCTGTATATAATATGGTATTGGATCTGACCCTGTATATAGTATGGTATTGGATCTGAACCTGTATATAATATGGTATTGGATCTGAACCTGTATATAATATGGTATTGGATCTGAACCTGTATGTAGTATGGTATTGGATCTGACCCTGTATATAGTATGGTATTGGATCTGAACCTGTATATAATATGGTATTGGATCTGAACCTGTATATATTATGGTATTGGATCTGAACCTGTATATAATATGGTATTGGATCTGAACCTGTATATAGTATGGTATTGGATCTGAACCTGTATATAATATGGTATTGGATCTGAACCTGTATATATTATGGTATTGGATCTGAACCTGTATATAGTATGGTATTGGATCTGAACCTGTATATAATATGGTATTGGATCTGAACCTGTATATAGTATGGTATTGGATCTGAACCTGTATATAATATGGTATTGGATCTGAACCTGTATATAGTATGGTATTGGATCTGAACCTGTATATAATATGGTATTGGATCTGAACCTGTATATAGTATGGTATTGGATCTGAACCTGTATATAGTATGGTATTGGATCTGAATCTGTATATAATATGGTATTGGATCTGAAACTGTATATAATATGGTATTGGATCTGGAACCTGTATATAATATGGTATTGGATCTGAACCTGTATATAGTATGGTATTGGATCTGAACCTGTATATAGTATGGTATTGGATCTGAACCTGTATATAGTATGGTATTGGATCTGAACCTGTATATAATATGGTATTGGATCTGAACCTGTATATAATATGGTATTGGATCTGAACCTGTATATAGTATGGTATTGGATCTGAACCTGTATATAGTATGGTATTGGATCTGAACCTGTATATAATATGGTATTGGATCTGAACCTGTATATAGTATGGTATTGGATCTGAACCTGTATATAGTATGGTATTGGATCTGAACCTGTATATAATATGGTATTGGATCTGAACCTGTATATAGTATGGTATTGGATCTGAACCTGTATATAGTATGGTATTGGATCTGAACCTGTATATAGTATGGTATTGGATCTGAACCTGTATATAGTATGGTATTGGATCTGAACCTGTATATAATATGGTATTGGATCTGAACCTGTATATAATATGGTATTGGATCTGACCCTGTATATAATATGGTATTGGATCTGAACCTCTATATAGTATGGTATTGGATCTGAACCTGTATATAGTATGGTATTGGATCTGAACCTGTATATAGTCTACTTACCTACTTATTGTGTTAATATTTCTCCTGTGTTTTTTAGTGTTACACTGTTATTGATTTCTGCATTGATGAGTTTTCATGTCATTGTACTTGTTCATGTTACATTAAAACTTGAAA
The DNA here is from genome assembly GCA_030435695.1 of Brachymystax lenok tsinlingensis. Classification (NCBI taxonomy): domain Eukaryota; kingdom Metazoa; phylum Chordata; class Actinopteri; order Salmoniformes; family Salmonidae; genus Brachymystax; species Brachymystax lenok. The sequence goes on from CM059797.1 coordinate 296,791, forward strand.
CTGAACCTCGTTGTATCCTTCCATCCTTACTTTATTTATCTATACAGTCATCACTTTCTTCTGACAGCTTTATCCTTTGATTAAGAAATGAATGTATGGTTACAGTAAGGTACAAACGCTTGGGAAAAAGTGAAGTTATTTAGTTTATTTTAAACTTCAACAATACCTCCTTGTCTTCTGTTCTCTATTATGTTCTATACCGTGGTGGTCAATACCGTGGTGGTCTATACCGTGGTGGTCTATACCGTGGTGGTCAATACCGTGGTGGTTTATACCGTGGTGGTCTATACCGTGGTGGTTTATACCGTAGTAGTCTATACCGTGGTGGTCTATACCGTGGTGGTCTATAACGTGGTGGTCTATACCGTGGTGGTCAATACCGTGGTGGTCTATTCCGTGGTGGTTTATACCGTGGTGGTCTATACCGTGGTGGTTTATACCGTAGTGGTCTATACCGTGGTGGTCTATACCGTAGTAGTCTATACCGTGGTGGTTTATACCGTGGTGGTCTATAGTGTGATGGTTTATACCGTAGTAGTCTATACCGTGGTGGTTTATACCGTGGTGGTTTATACCGTGGTGGTCTATACCGTGGTGGTTTATACCGTGGTGGTCTATACCGTGGTGGTCTATACCGTAGTGGTCTATACCGTGGTGGTCTATACCGTGGTGGTTTATTCCGTGGTGGTCTATACCGTGGTGGTCTATACCGTGGTGGTCTATACCGTGGTGGTTTATAGTGTGGGGGTCTATACCGTGGTGGTCTATACCGTGGTGGTCTATACCGTGGTGGTTTATAGAGTGGGGGTCTATACCGTGGTGGTCTATACCGTGGTGGTTTATACTGTGGTGGTTTATACCGTGGTGGTCTATACCGTGGTGGTTTATACCGTGGTGGTCTATACCGTGGTGGTCTATACCGTGGTGGTTTATACTGTGGTGGTTTATACCGTGGTGGTCTATACCGTGGTGGTTTATAGAGTGGGGGTCTATACCGTGGTGGTTTATACTGTGGTGGTTTATACCGTGGTGGTCTATACCGTGGTGGTCTATACCGTGGTGGTTTATACCGTGGTAGTCTATACCGTGGTGGTTTATACCGTGGTGGTCTATACCGTGGTGTTCTATACCGTGGTGGTTTATACCGTAGTGGTCTATAGTGTGGTGGTCTATAGTGGGGTGGTCTATACTGTGGTGGTCTATAGTGTGGTGGTCTATAGTGTGGTGGTCTATAGTGTGGTGGTCTGTACCGTGGTGGTTTATATCGTGGGGGTCTATAGTGTGGTGGTCTATACCGTGGTGGTCTATAGTGTGGTGGTCTATACCGTGGTGGTTTATACCGTGGTGGTCTATACCGTGGTGTTCTATACCGTGGTGGTTTATACCGTAGTGGTCTATAGTGTGGTGGTCTATAGTGGGGTGGTCTATACTGTGGTGGTCTATAGTGTGGTGGTCTATAGTGTGGTGGTCTATAGTGTGGTGGTCTGTACACGTGGTGGTTTATATAATGGGGGTCTATAGTGTGGTGGTCTATACCGTGGTGGTCTATAGTGTGGTGGTCTATACTGTGGGTGGTTTATACCATGGTGGTTTATACCGTGGGGGTCTATAGTGTGGGGGTCTATACCGTGGGGGTCTATAGTGTGGGGAGTCTATACCGTGGGGGTCTATAGTGTGGTGGTTTATACCGTGGTGGTCTATACCTTGGTGGTTTATACCGTGGTGGTCTATAGTGTGGTGGTCTATACCTTGGTGGTTTATACCGTGGTGGTCTATAGTGTGGTGGTCTATATCGTGGTATTCAAGTAGAAGACTGTATAAATGTGTAGTAGGCTAGTCTGAGCGTAGTTATTTGTGATTAAATATGTCATCTAACTGCCCCACAAGGTTGATAGTGTAATCTATCAAATTAATCAGACAAATTATTTTACTAAATTTAACTTTGACTTTAATTTCTTGTCTTAAGTAAAACATGTTAAACTTCTTCCACTACCACAGAAATAAAGAGTTAAAGCAAGTCCCACCAATTTTTCTTGATGGAAAATTACCATCTAGTTCTATTCTATTCCTACAGGCAGACCTGTGTACTGTCAGTCCATTTGGTGCAGCTGTGCTATCGATCTCCCCCAGAGCAATATAGATCCATATCAATCTCTGTCTAGATTTCTGTCCCCTTTTTTAGCTTTAGGTATAATAAAGGTCAAATTCAATTACAAATAAAATATAGTAGATCTCTGTCTACAGCTCTGGTGTCCCCCTCTGGTGTCCCCCAGTAGCACAGCAGTCAGGTGTAGTGCACCATGCTGTCCTCACACTCCCGGGGCACAGTGAGTGTGTAGCTGTGACAGGACAGTTTGTAGTTGTTCCCATCATTGTTGTCCCAGTACTCAGCTCCCATCACTCTGTAACACACAGCGAACTCCAGCTGGACTCCAGGCTGCAGGATGAAGGGCGGGACGGGCAGACAGAACCGGAATACATCAGACTCTGGTCCCTCCATCTGATCCCTGTGGAGGGTAGCCACCCAGCAGGCTCTGGTCTCAGCACTGCTCCTCCAGTTGGTGAAGGAGTAATGGATCGTCACCTCCTTGTCGAAGGCCAGGTTGAGGACCTGCACCGTGCCGATGATGCCCAGCTCAGAACACAGGACCTGGTCCAGAGAGACCACCTGCCCCACCAGGCGCTGAACAAACCCGGCTGAGAGCCCTGTTCTCAGGGAAGCAGGGCTTAGTAGGGCAGGGAAAGCTCCAGGGACCGCCCTGAGTTCATCTCAGAGCTCATCAGGAGTCTGGAGAAGACGTGGGGGGATACGAGGCTCCTCCCCTTCCTGAACACCTTGACCTCTTCCAGCTCCAGACCCAAGGAGTCCAGAAACGGACCTGGCGGTCTCTAAGTCTCTCGTGGGCCGAGGGTAGAGACTGGGCCCTGTGTCTTATGATGGGCTGGGTGGGAGGGTCCCTGGACAGGCTGCGAACGAACATGGGCTCCTTGGCTGGCGGGGGACGTGGGCTGGGGGGCCGGATCCTGACAGGGGCCTTGGTTGGCTCTGGTTTGGAGTCCAAGATGTCCGTCAGAGACGGAGATGCCTCGGAAGTAGTCTGGCAGGAGCCCCCTATCACGCCCGGTGAAACTGTTCTGGGTTGACATTTGATGCGTGGAGACACTGTTTTCAGTCTGTCGTTGTCACGAGACGATGCCCGCTCCCTCTCCTTCCCAACGCCACCAGGAGACAGTGCCCTGGACCTCCCCACGCTGGCCATGCTACTCATCATACACACTGGGACTAGCAGGGAGAGACAACACAACACAGTTAGTACACTGTTATAGGAGGACTACTAATGTTGTCCACCAGCTAGCTCTCTCTTTGAGGTGGGAAATTAGTCTGGAGAAGAGGTTATAGGAGAACCAACATCTGTTAGTTATGTCATGATTATAGGAGGACCAATGCAACACTGTCATCTGTTAGTTATGTCATGGTTATAGGAGGACCAACGCAACACTGTCATCTGTTAGTTATGTCATGGTTATAGGAGGACCAACGCAACACTGTCATCTGTTAGTTATGTCATGGTTATAGGAGGACCAACGCAACACTGTCATCTGTTAGTTATGTCATGGTTATAGGAGGACCAACGCAACACTGTCATCTGTTAGTTATGTCATGGTTATAGGAGGACCAACGCAACACTGTCATCTGTTAGTTATGTCATGGTTATAGAAGGACCAACACAAAACATCTGTTAGTTATGTCATGGTTATAAGAGGACCAACGCAACACTGTCATCTGTTAGTTATGTCATGGTTATAGGAGGACCAACACAACACTGTCATCTGTTAGTTATGTCATGGTTATGACTGGAAGAAGTCTACTTGTTCACACATGCACATAACATACATTGGGAAATAGTTAATATAAACATGTAAATATACCACCAGCAGCCTACTCAACATTTAAACATGGAAATAGATCTGTATGCCCACCAGTAGGTAACGGTAACCTCAAGCGAAGTGTCGTTGTGTCTGACCAGACAGCATTCTCTGTTTCACTCTCCTGCCGTGCCCTCTGAGCCACTGTCCAAGCTGATGACTTGTTGCTCTCTCTATCTCACCAACCACATGACTATTCCCTCTGCTGCCCTGACTGTTCCCTCTGCTGCTGAGGTGAATGTTCAGTCTCCTATTGACTGAGGTGAATGTTCAGTCTCCTATTGACTGAGGTGAATGTTCAGTCTCCTATTGACTGAGGTGAATGTTCAGTCTCCTATTGACTGAGGTGAATGTTCAGTCTCCTATTGACTGAGGTGAATGTTCAGTCTCCTATTGACTGAGGTGAATGTTCAGTCTCCTGTTGACTGTGGTGAATGTTCAGTCTCCTATTGACTGAAGTGAATGTTCAGTCTCCTGTTGACTGTGGTGAATGTTCAGTCTCCTATTGACTGAAGTGAATGTTCAGTCTCTTATTGACTGAGGTGAATGTTCAGTCTCCTGTTGACTGTGGTGAATGTTCAGTCTCCTATTGACGGAGGTGAATGTTCAGTCTCCTATTGACGGAGGTGAATGTTCAGTCTCCTATTGACTGAGGTGAATGTTCAGTCTCCTGTTGACTGTGGTGAATGTTCAGTCTCCTATTGACTGAAGTGAATGTTCAGTCTCCTATTGACGGAGGTGAATGTTCAGTCTCCTATTGGCGGAGGTGAATGTCTCCTATTGACTGAGGTGAATGTTCAGTCTCCTATTGACGGAGGTGAATGTTCAGTCTCCTATTGGCGGAGGTGAATGTTCAGTCTCCTATTGACTGAGGTGAATGTTCAGTCTCCTATTGACTGAGGTGAATGTTCAGTCTCCTATTGACTGAGGTGAATGTTCAGTCTCCTATTGACTGAGGTGAATGTTCAGTCTCCTATTGGCGGAGGTGAATGTTCAGTCTCCTATTGACTGAGGTGAATGTTCAGTCTCCTATTGACGGAGGTGAATGTTCAGTCTCCTATTGGCGGAGGTGAATGTCTCCTATTGACTGAGGTGAATGTTCAGTCTCCTATTGACTGAGGTGAATGTTCAGTCTCCTATTGACTGAGGTGAATGTTCAGTCTCCTATTGAGTGAGGTGAATGTTCAGTCTCCTATTGACGGAGGTGAATGTTCAGTCTCCTATTGGCGGAGGTGAATGTCTCCTATTGACTGAGGTGAATGTTCAGTCTCCTATTGACTGAGGTGAATGTTCAGTCTCCTATTGACGGAGGTGATCATTGCCAGAGTGAGCCCATTGGTTGAGAGAGAGGAAGGTGATCATTGCCAGAGTGAGCCCATTGGTTGAGAGGGAGGAAGGTGATCACTGCCAGAGTGAGCCCATTGGTTGAGAGGGAGGAAGGTGATCATTGCCAGAGTGAGCCCATTGGTTGAGAGGGAGGAAGGTGATCATTGCCAGAGTGAGCCCATTGGTTGAGAGAGAGGAAGGTGATCATTGCCAGAGTGAGCCCATTGGTTGAGAGAGAGGAAGGTGATCATTGCCAGAGTGAGCCCATTTGTTGAGAGGGAGGAAGGTGATCACTGCCAGAGTGAGCCCATTGGTTGAGAGGGAGGAAGGTGATCATTGCCAGAGTGAGCCCATTGGTTGAGAGGGAGGAAGGTGATCATTGCCAGAGTGAGCCCATTGGTTGAGAGGGAGGAAGGTGATCATTGCCAGAGTGAGCCCATTGGTTGAGAGGGAGGAAGGTGATCATTGCCAGAGTGAGCCCATTGGTTGAGAGGGAGGAAGGTGATCATTGCCAGAGTGAGCCCATTGGTTGAGAGAGAGGAAGGTGATCATTGCCAGAGTGAGCCCATTGGTTGAGAGGGAGGAAGGTGATCATTGCCAGAGTGAGTCCTGTAAGTGTGAGGAATGTGTATTATTGTGCTGTGTTCATAGGTTAAAAGGTCAGTAGTAGCATGACATTCCGCATGTGGCAAATAGAGAAAAGAGTAGGAGAGATATGACACTATGATAATACCGTTTGTGAACACTGACGTACATTCCCACTATAAACCATAGAAGAAGAGACAATGCGATGGTATTATGCTTACTGGATGAGGTTAAAGAAGCAAGCTGTTTAGATCGCGCTACTGATTGAATTTACGCTATCTACTACATTAGACTGACGTCTAATTGATTAATTGCACACAGCAATTAATGTTTATCTTGTTTATCATATTCATGACATTGCTTCAGGTTGTATCTGCTCGACCTTTGACATTTGTCCTCCCGGTGGATTTTAGTGTAGAGTGGTCTCATTCTGTGCTGCTGGGGCATTAAATCAAATTGTATTGGTCACATACACATATTAAGCAGATGTTATTGCGAGCGTAGTGAAATGAACCCGAAGCCAAATATAAACTGCATGGGACTGTATGAAGAGATCTTTTCCAAAATGCTAATATCCACTGTGGCAACATGAGAGGGCGTGTTCTAGAGGGCAGATACATTGCCCTCAGATGGCTGGAGCAAGATGGCCGTCTGTGAAGGACTACAAAACCCAGGCTGCCTGAGAGTACAGCTGGAGCTAATGAGACCAGCAGCAGGCTCTAATAATGGGTGTGAGAAACTGTTGTTTGGGTGTGGCTGGGGGAAAGGACATGTACCTCTGTGAAACAAAGAAGATGAAGTTACTTTTGAGCTGAAGAGATTTAAGTTGTAAACCTTTTGTTCATAATTAAACTCACCTACATACTGAAGAGACTGTTGAAGTGGTGTTTACGGGGAACTTGCACAACTTAAAGATCCGGAACCTCTCATGCTGTCACACCAATATTTCACATATGTGATTTTTCATCAGAAATTATTGCTTATGGGTACCTTTATGTGTGTCAAATGTTACTGTTCTCAGATTGTTTATTCATAGATTTTTTAATTTTTTGCAAAACGCTATATATCCATTTAGCTGGAATGGAATGTCCGTATCCTGTATATTCGACTGTGATATGTGGTTGTCTCACCTAGCTTTCTGCACATTAATTATTTGTATTTTTAAAATTTTATTTCACCTTTATTTAACCAGGTAGGCCAGTTTACAACTGCAACCTGGTCATGTCACGTCCTGGCCATAGATAGCCCTTTTGGCTGCTCATTGGTGGTTTTGGTCAGGATGTGATCAGGGGTGTTTTTGGTTCTATGGTTATATTTCTATGTTGGTTGGTTTGGGTTCCCAATTAGAGGCAGCTGTTAGTCGTTGGCTCTAGTTGGGAATCCTAGTTGGTTCCCTGCCCCACCAGGCAAGTTGGTTCCCTGCCCCACTTGCCTGGTGGGTTATTGTTTGTATTTGTGTGTGCGTACCTGCGTGTGCCACACCTGCGTGACGGTTCATTCGTTGTTTATAGTTTTTAGCCAGTTTGCATTTATTAAAGTATGTATACTGGAAACCTCACTGCGTCTTGGTCTGCTCCACCAGAAAACCGTGACAGAATAACCCACCACACCAAACAAGGACCAAGCAGCGAGATAACCGGGAGTGCTGGACATGGGAGGAAATCCTGGCTGGAGAAGGACCCTGGAGGAAGGCTGGGGAGTATCGCCGTCCCAGGGAGGAGATTGAAGCAGCGACGGCAGAGCGGCTCTTCTATGAGCGGAAGTACGAGGGAACACGGCTGGCGAGGAAGCCTGAGAGGCAGCCCCAAAACATTTTTTTGGGGGGGCGCACGGGGAGTTTCGCACTGGTAAGGCACCGTGTGAGGCGATGAAAAGCACGGTGTCACCACTGCGTGTTCACAGCCCGGTGCGCGACATGCCAGCTTCCCGCATCTGTCTTGCTAAGAGGAGTGTGCAGCCTGGAAGAAGGGTGTCGGCTCAGCGCTCCTGGTCTCCGATGCGCCTCCTTGGACCAGGATATCCTGCGCCGGCTCTGCGCACTGTATCTCTGGTGCATCTTCAGAGCCCGGCACGGCCTGTTCCCGCTCTACGCATCAGGTCCCCTGTGCGCCTTCAGGGCCCGGCACGGCCTGTCCCTGCTCCACGCACCAGGCTCCCTGCTCCATGCATCAGGTTCCCTGTGCGCATCGAGAGCCCGGCACGGCCTGTTCCCGCTCCACGCATCAGGTCCCCTATGCGCATCGAGGGCCCAGCACATCCTGTCCCTGCTCCACGCATCAGGTCCCCTGTGGGCATCGAGAGCCCGACACGTCCTGTCCCTGCTCCTTGCATCAGGCCCCCTGTGCACATTGAGAGACCGGCACGGACTGTTCCTGTTCCACGCACCAGACCTCTAGGGTGTCGTCCCAGCCTGGCACGTAATGTTCCTGTTCCACGCACCAGGCCTCTAGGATGTCGTCCCAGCCTGGTACGTACTGTTCTCGCTTCATGCACCAGGTCTCTAGGATGTCATCCCAGCCTGGTATGTACTGTGCCTGCTTCACGCACCAGGCCTCTTGGGTGTCGTCCCAGCCTGGCACGTAATGTTCCTGTTCCACGCACCAGGCCTCTAGGGTGTCGTCCCAGCCTGGCACGTAATGTTCCTGTTCCACGCACCAGGCCTCTAGGGTGTCGTCCCAGCCTGGCACGTAATGTTCCTGCTTCACGCACCAGGCCTCTAGGGTGTCGTCCCAGCCTGGCACGGACTGTTCCTGTTCCACGCACCAGGCCTCTAGGATGTCGTCCCAGCCTGGTACGGACTGTTCTTGCTTCATGCACCAGGCCTCTAGGATGTCGTCCCAGCCTGGTACGGACTGTTCCTGCTTCATGCACCAGGTCTCTAGGATTCCGTCGCAGCCTGGTACGGACTGTTCTCGCTTCATGCACCAGGTCTCTAGGATGTCGTCCCAGTCTGGTACGGACTGTTCCTGCTTCATGCACCAGGTCTCTAGGATTCCGTCGCAGCCTGGTACGGACTGTTCTCGCTTCATGCACCAGGCCTCTAGGATGTCGTCCCAGCCTGGTACGGACTGTTCCTGCTTCATGCACCAGGTCTCTAGGATTCCGTCGCAGCCTGGTACGGACTGTTCTCGCTTCATGCACCAGGTCTCTAGGATGTCGTCCCAGCCTGGTACGGACTGTTCCTGCTTCATGCACCAGGCCTCTAGGGTGTCGTCCCAGCCTGGCACGTAATGTTCCTGTTCCACGCACCAGGCCTCTAGGATGTCGTCCCAGCCTGGTACGTACTGTTCTCGCTTCATGCACCAGGTCTCTAGGATGTCATCCCAGCCTGGTATGTACTGTGCCTGCTTCACGCACCAGGCCTCTTGGGTGTCGCACCAGCCTGGCACGTACAGTCCCTGCTCCATGCACCAGGCCTCGAGGTTGTCGTCCCAGCCTAAAACGTAATGTTCCTGTTCCACGCACCAGGCCTCTAGGGTGTCGTCCCAGCCTGGCACGTAATGTTCCTGCTTCACGCACCAGGCCTCTAGGGTGTCGTCCCAGCCTGGCAAGGACTGTTCCTGTTCCACGCACCAGGCCTCTAAGGTGTCGTCCCAGCCAGGTAACGTAATGTTCCTGTTCCACGCACCAGGCCTCTAAGGTGTCGTCCCAGCCTGGCACGTAATGTTCCTGCTTCACGCACCAGGCCTCTAGGGTGTCGTCCCAGCCTGGCAAGGACTGTTCCTGTTCCACGCACCAGGCCTCTAGGATGTCGTCCCAGCCTGGTACGTACTGTTCTCGCTTCATGCACCAGGTCTCTAGGATGTCGTCCCAGTCTGGTACGGACTGTTCCTGCTTCATGCACCAGGTCTCTAGGATGTCGTCGCAGCCTGGTACGTACTGTTCTCGCTTCATGCACCAGGTCTCTAGGATGTCGTCGCAGCCTGGCTGGTACGTACTGTTCTCGCTTCATGCACCAGGCCTCTAGGATTCCGTCGCAGCCTGGTACGGACTGTTCTCGCTTCATGCACCAGGTCTCTAGGATGTCGTCCCAGTCTGGTACGGACTGTTCCTGCTTCATGCACCAGGTCTCTAGGATGTCGTCGCAGCCTGGCTGGTACGTACTGTTCTCGCCTCATGCACCAGGTCTCTAGGATGTCGTCCCAGCCTGGTACGGACTGTTCTCGCTTCATGCACCAGGTCTCTAGGTTGTCGTCCCAGTCTGGTACGGACTGTTCCTGCTTCATGCACCAGGTCTCTAGGATGTCGTCGCAGCCTGGTACGTACTGTTCTCGCTTCATGCACCAGGTCTCTAGGATGTCGTCCCAGCTTGGTACGTACTGTTCTCGCTTCATGCACCAGGTCTCTAGGATGTCATCCCAGCCTGGTATGTACTGTGCCTGCTTCACGCACCAGGCCTCTTGTGTGTCGCCCCAGCCTGGCACGTACTGTCCCTGCTCCATGCACCAGGCCTCTAGGTTGTCGTCCCAGCCTGGCACGTAATGTTCCTGTTCCACGCACCAGGCCTCTAGGGTGTCGTCCAAGCCTGGCACGTAATGTTCCTGTTCCACGCACCAGGCCTCTAAGGTGTCGTCCCAGCCTGGCACGTAATGTTCCTGCTTCACGCACCAGGCCTCTAGGGTGTCGTCCCAGCCTGGCACGGACTGTTCCTGTTCCACGCACCAGGCCTCTAGGATGTCGTCCCAGCCTGGTACGGACTGTTCTTGCTTCATGCACCAGGCCTCTAGGATTCCGTCGCAGCCTGGTACGGACTGTTCTCGCTTCATGCACCAGGTCTCTAGGATGTCGTCCCAGTCTGGTACGGACTGTTCCTGCTTCATGCACCAGGTCTCTAGGATGTCGTCGCAGCCTGGTACGTACTGTTCTCGCTTCATGCACCAGGTCTCTAGGATGTCGTCCCAGCCTGGTACGGACTGTTCCTGCTTCATGCACCAGGCCTCTAGGATGTCGTCCCAGCCTGGTACGGACGGTTCTTGCTTCATGCACCAGGCCTCTAGGATTCCGTCGCAGCCTGGTACGGACTGTTCTCGCTTCATGCACCAGGTCTCTAGGATGTCGTCCCAGTCTGGTACGGACTGTTCCTGCTTCATGCACCAGGTCTCTAGGATGTCGTCCCAGCCTGGTACGGACTGTTCTCGCTTCATGCACCAGGTCTCTAGGATGTCGTCCCAGTCTGGTACGGACTGTTCCTGCTTCATGCACCAGGTCTCTAGGATGTCGTCCCAGTCTGGTACGGACTGTTCCTGCTTCATGCACCAGGCCTCTAGGGTGTCGTCCCAGCCTGGCACGTAATGTTCCTGTTCCACGCACCAGGCCTCTAGGATGTCGTCCCAGCCTGGTACGTACTGTTCTCGCTTCATGCACCAGGTCTCTAGGATGTCATCCCAGCCTGGTATGTACTGTGCCTGCTTCACGCACCAGGCCTCTTGGGTGTCGCCCAAGCCTGGCACGTACTGTCCCTGCTCCATGCACCAGGCCTCTAGGTTGTCGTCCCAGCCTGGCACGTAATGTTCCTGTTCCACGCACCAGACCTCTAGGGTGTCGTCCCAGCCTGGCATGTAATGTTCCTGTTCCACGCACCAGGCCTCTAAGGTGTCGTCCCAGCCTGGCACGTAATGTTCCTGCTTCACGCACCAGGCCTCTAGGGTGTCGTCCCAGCCTGGCACGGACTGTTCCTGTTCCACGCACCAGGCCTCTAGGATGTCGTCCCAGCCTGGTACGGACTGTTCTTGCTTCATGCACCAGGCCTCTAGGATTCCGTCTCAGCCTGGTACGGACTGTTCTCGCTTCATGCACCAGGTCTCTAGGATGTCGTCCCAGCCTGGTACGGACTGTTCCTGCTTCATGCACCAGGTCTCTAGGATGTCGTCGCAGCCTGGTACGTACTGTTCTCGCTTCATGCACCAGGTCTCTAGGATGTCGTCCCAGCCTGGTACGGACTGTTCCTGCTTCATGCACCAGGTCTCTAGGATGTCGTCGCAGCCTGGTACTTACTGTTCTCTCTTCATGCACCAGGTCTCTAGGTTGTCGTCGCAGCCTGGTACGTACTGTTCTCGCTTCATGCACCAGGTCTCTAGGTTGTCGTCCCAGCCTGGTACGTACTGTTCTCGCTTCATGCACCAGGTCTCTAGGATGTCGTCGCAGTCTGGTACGTACTGTGCCTGTGCCTGTCACGTTCCAGCCATAGATAGCCCTTTTGGCTGCTCATTGGTGGTTTTGGTCAGGACGTGATCAGGGGTGTTTTTGGTTCTATGTATATATTTCTATGTTGGTTGGTTTGGGTTCCCAATTAGAGGCAGCTGTTAGTCGTTGTCTCTAATTGGGAATCCTATTTAAGTTTTTTCCCTGCCCCACTTGCCTGGTGGGTTATTGTTTGTATTTGTGTACCTGTGTGTGCGCGCCACACCTGCGTGACGGTTCATTCGTTGTTTATTGTTTTTAGCCAGTTTGCATTTATTAAAGTATGTATCCTGGAAACCTCACTGCGTCTTGGTCTGCTCCACCAGAATACCGTGACAGGACAAGATAAACCAAAGCAGTTCGACACATACAACAACACAGAGTTACACATGGAATAAAACAAACATACAGTCAATAATACAGTAGAAAAACAAATCTATATACAAAGAGAAGGAAGGTAAGGCAATAAATAGGCCATGGTGGCAAAGTAAATTACACTATAGCATTTAAACACTGGAATGGTAGATGTGCAGTTAATGTACTGACTATGACTGTGATATGTGGTTGTCCCACCTAGCTACCTGGAGATGTATGTACTGACTATGACTGTGAGTCGCTCTGGATAAGAGCATCTACTATAAATGACTAAAACGTCAAATGTAAATGTTTTACGTACAGATCTGATATATTACTGTTTTGAATATATTTTAAATTTTTGCACAGCTCTTTATAAAAAATGTGTGATTTGTTACGTTTGACTGTGTAAAACCCTGCTCTACTACTTATTTATGTTATTTACATGAACAAGGCAGTTAACCCACTGTTCCCCGCTAGGCCGTCATTGAATAAAGGTAAAAAATAACAAATACATTTCTCTAAAAGTGAGGCAGAGATATATATATATATATATATATATATATATAGTATTTTGCAAAAAAAACAAAAACATGATTATCTCTGAAATGAAACCATCAAGTGATAGATTTTAAACAAATACATGTCTGTCATTGAACATGGAAGAAAAAAAAAAAACAATCTCTTTCATAATATCTTTAAACAATAAAAGCTAATTTACTAACATTTCTGAAAATGGATATATAGCGTTTTGGAATGAAACTCTTCATATATGTCATGATTATCCTCTCTCGGGAATGACCAAAGCGCAGCGACGTAACCAGAGTACATGTATTCACAAAACGTGACGGAACAAAACAATAAACAAAGAACAAGACGTGAACCCTAACACTAAATCCTAAACTAGACACAGAGATCTAAACCTAAACACGACTGGCGAAACCTAACTAGACACAAATGACAAGAACCTGACTGAACACAATAACCCACAAAACTAAAGTGCAAACCCCAAACATATATATGGTTCCCAATTAGAGGTAACGAGACTCAGCTGCCTCTAATTGGGAACCATTATCCCAACATAGAAATATACACCATAGAACAAAAGAAACCCCTACACCAAAACGAAACCAAAATGCTCCAGCCTGTACACTCAGGCCTGGGCGTTACAATATATAAGCACTTTGTCTGGCTGTAGTCTTCCCTAAGGCATACAGCAGCATCTTCTGTTCTGTATATAACATTCCATTACAGTGTTTATTTAACATGTTATTAGCTACAATAAAATCATGAAAAAACGAATGAATGTGAATCATTCTCTTATAGCCGCTGATAATTGCGATATTACACATTAGTGTGCCAAATAACCACAAAGTAGCAGTTTCTAGAACCTGTTGAAATAAAGAGTCGTTGTGTGACGTATACACTACATTTCCCACAAAGCTTTGCAGCCGTTCAACAAATCAGCTGGTCGCAACACGAAGTGTAGAAAAGGCGAAAATGACCACTGTGCAAATGCATAGAATAAAAACATGTTTTTGTTGGTGGGAAATTATAATAGCTTTCTTAACAAGGGAAGATGCTTTGTACGCCGTTGCATGGATACATTTATGAATCTTTTGTCCGTTTTTATAATCGGATAGATCCTGAAAAAACAGGCGCTGCTGTTTAGTCGAAATGTAGATGACCAAAAACGGGTCTTTAATTCTAGGTTTACAATCCGCTATTTTCCATTACCCTTTGAAGGTAGAGATCATTAGTCGGTTCATATGCCTATTCGTTTTTCAGCTGATTGTATTTTGTTTTTGGAATAATTGTATTGATGGTAGGCTATATTATATATCGTGCATTATTGATACACTGATGAATTTCCATCTATCTCAAACTGGGCCATGTTTTATTTTAAAGTAGCTTTAATCTCTGAGATTTTTTGTCGTTTATTGGATGGACTCCGGTCGTAACCCAGGATGGGGACTGTTGTGCAGCAACGCGCTGTAACTGGACTCAACAAGCCCCCTAGCAGGGTGGAGCGGGAATGGGCCGAAAGTTCGTGGACCGACAGACATCTGACGAGGTAGTATCTGCTCTGTTATAAATAGAAATGAAGACCTGACCTACATACATCGAGCATACTACCAATATAGAAATAAACTTCAAATGTATTGTGCTTCTTTCCTATTTATACTTCAGCGTTCTTTTCATACATTTTGCCCTTGCATAGCCTATCCTATACACACTATTTTATGCCTAAATCCAATGTATTGAATAGCACCAAGATGACGACACAAAAGAAGCCTTTGCATCCCCAGATGATGACCCCAAGTCTGGACAACACTCACATTCCTACCCCGTCAGCAGACAAGGTAGGTCCTGTCCATAGAAAAAATGACATTATTAACAATTTATATATATATATTAAAAAGTATATGATCCTGTCTGAGAGCTGGGGCCCAGAGATCCTGTCTGAGAGCTGGGGCCCAGAGATCCTGTCTGAGAGCTGGGGCCCAGAGATCCTGTCTGAGAACTGGGGCCCAGAGATCCTGTCTGAGAGCTGGGGCCCAGAGATCCTGTCTGAGAGCTGGGGCCCAGAGATCCTGTCTGAGAGCTGGGGCCCAGAGATCCTGTTCTGAGAACTGGGTCCCAGAGATACTGTTCTGAGAACTGGGTCCCAGAGATACTGTTCTGAGAACTGGGTCCCAGAGATACTGTTCTGAGAACTGGGTCCCAGAGATACTGTTCTGAGAACTGGGTCCCAGAGATACTGTTCTGAGAACTGGGGCCCATAGATACTGTCTGAGAACTGGGGCCCATAGATACTGTCTGAGAACTGGGGCCCATAGATACTGTCTGAGAACTGGGGCCCATAGATACTGTCTGAGAACTGGGGCCCAGAGATACTGTCTGAGAGCTGGGGCCCAGAGATACTGTCTGAGAGCTGGGGCCCAGAGATACTGTCTGAGAGCTGGGGCCCAGAGATACTCTCTGAGAGCTGGGGCCCAGAGATACTGTAAATCCTCATTGTACAGTAGTTTAGCTATTTTTAGACTTTAAAAGATATCAGCATGACTGTCATAAAAGCTGCAATTGTATTCTCAAGGGTTGCGTCCAAAATGGCACCCTATTCCCTTTTTAACAATCTACATTTGACCAGGGCCCATAGGGAATAGGGTACTGACCTGGGTCTTCACTGTGTTTTTGATCTTAGAAGCAACAAAGAAGACAGAAGCACAAACCAAACATTCCTTCAGTCAAACATGACACCAACACCTCTGAACTCAGGTCAGCTAGTTTCTCATACTACCACATCCTGTATCACCCTGTATCATTCTATATGATATATGACCATGTCTGAGGTGTTCTAACTGTGTTTGTTACTTCAGCACTCAGGGCCAGTTGGACCCTCCTTCACTGCCCTTCTCCCTGTTATCAGCTTTGGATGGGGAGGAGAGGAGAGAGAGGAACAAGAGGAGAGAACAGCAGGAGAGGAGGGAGAGGAGGGAGCAGAGGGAGGCTCAGAGCAGCCATCACAGAGAACAGAAGCAGGCTGTCTCCAGGAGGAGTAGACACGCTGTGTCCCTTCATCACCACCACAGCTCCAGCCATAGCTCCCAGGTCCTGCCTGGAGGCCTACCTGTGGGCCAGAGGACAGCCCAGGAGTCTGGGGGGGTTGGGTGGCCAGGGAAAGGGTTGTGTAGAGGGGGATGTAGGGGGGAGAGAGGAGGGAGAAGGGGACATATACAGTGACATAGACACAGACCTGTCTGAATCTGAGAGGCTCCCTCTCCCCTCCTCCCCCTCCTCCCCCCCTAACCTCGACCTCCGTCCAGAGGTCGTCCTTCCCCGTGATCTCCAGCCTGATCTCCCTGAACCCCGAGGCCACGCCCCTGGTCGGTTCAGCTACCCAGATTTCCTCCCTCCGCCCTTCAACTCCTGGAGCCTCCGGCAGCTGGCCGTGTTCTTCCACCCAGAGGGAAGACACCCCCCCCCCCGCTCCAGACCTGCAGGCATGGCGCTGGACAGGTACTCTACTTACTTTAGTTACATTTCTTACTACTTTTATACCAATGTGTACTTTTATGATTTCTTATTTTTATTGACATAGGGCCCGATTCAGACTTGAGATAAGTTGACCTCTTGGGGATAATTAAGGAGCGGTGGTGCGCTAGCACCCCGTCCCCGACACTACCCGGTGAAATGTAAGGCGCCAAATTCAAAATCCAAAAGTTGAATTATTAAATATTAATCAATATACAAGTGTTGCATAGCCATCAAAAGCTCTGCTTCTTGGCAATATCACAGCGTTGTCAGATTTCAAAAAGGCGTTACAGCGAAAGCACAACATTTGATTGTTTGAGGATAGCACCTCTCCTATTTTCCACATTAGCATAAATTCATATCCTGCGCCCCACTGCTCCCTAAGTAGTTAACCAACTGTTCCTAGGTCGTTATTGTAAATAAGAATTTGTTCGTAACTGACTTGTTTAGTTAAATGAAAAGGTAAAATAAATCAATCAACTTATCTCAAGTCTGAATCGGGCCAATAGTGTTCTTACCGTGCCTTTTTTAAAGACATTTTTATTGAATACGTGGCTTTTTGAGAGGAGAGCTTGAGAGGAAGCATGTCGTTGTACTGTGTACACGATGCTGGATCCTGTGCATATGACAAATCCACTTTGATTTAGGTACCTGGAGCAGCTACTGCTGCTGGAGTGGCTCCGGATCCAGACGGTTCAGGAGGAGAGTGGGAGTGTGTCCTCTGTTCCCACCAGTCGCTACTGTTCCCACCACGGTGCACCCTCTGTCCACGGGAGACTCAGCTCTCCCAAGTGCATCCTCCAGTGCCAGAGAGCATTCCCTGTTACTCTCCTCTCCTCCCTGTCTCCCTCTGCCCCACTGTCTGGCTGTGGCTGCACACATTACCGCGCTCGCTACCCGCCCTGTACTGGGGCCTGCCGCTCACACACCTCACACCACACCTCCCCCCGCCTCAACCCCCTCTCTGACCATCGGGGCCGCGTCTCTCTCCCCAAGAGGAGCTACAGTGAGAGTCGGGTCCACTCTGCTGAGAAGGCCTCTGGGCATCAGAGTTGTGGGAGCCTTGCCATGGGGATCGGCCACCTGAAACGGATGGAGGCTTTTGGGAACATCCGTAACCCTGTAGCCGTTAGTCCTACCAGAAGGCAGAGGTCATCGTCTGTAGTCAGGAACCCCAGTTTTGGGTCAGGGTCAGGGTCTGGGTCAGGGACTGGGACTCCAAGAGGACTTAATTGTGTTGGGTCTGGATCTAGTGATGCCCTCTCTGAAGTCTCCAGTAGCGTGAGAAGGAGGAGAAGTGAATCTGAGCGAAGGAGAGGGACAGGGTCTGGGTGTGAGGCTTGGGAAAGGGCTATGGAGAGGGCTGGGTTTGGGATCGGGTCTAGGACTGGCAGGGGACTGCACTGGACAGGGTCTGGGTCTGGGACTGGGGCTTGGGCTTGGGCTGGGGAGAGGCCTGGGTCTGCGGCTGGGGCAAGGGCTAGGGAGAGGGTGAGGGTTGGGGCTGGGGAGAGGGTGAGGGTTGGAGCTGGGGAGAGGGCTGGGGAGAGGGCTGGGGCTGGGGAGAGGGCTGGGGAGAGGGCTGGGGAAAGTGCTGGGGCAAGGGCTGGGGAGAGGGCTGGGGAGAGGGTTGGGGCTGGGGAGAGGGCTAGGGAGAGGGTGAGGGTTGGGGCTGGGGAAGGGGCTGGGGAAAGGGCTGGGGAGAGTGTTGAGGAGAGGGCTGGGGAGAGCGTGAGGGCTGGGTCTAGCATCTGTAACCCTGCCCCCCTCATTCCCACCAGCAGGCCAAGGGCATCGACTGTAATCAGGCACCCCAGACAGGCCAGGGTGGGGAGGAGGAGAAGTGGATCTGAGAAGAGGACAGTGGTCTGTGAAGGGGCTGGGTCTGAGGCTGGGATTGGGTCTGAGGCTGGGGTTGGGTCTGAGGCTGGGGTTGGGTCGGAGGCTGGGGTTGGGTCGGAGGCTGGGGTTGGGTCGGAGGCTGGGGTTGGGTCTGAGGCTGGGGTTGGGTCGGAGGCTGGGGTTGGGTCTGAGGCTGGGGTTGGGTCTGAGGCTGGGGTTGGGTCGGATGCTGGGGTTGGGGAGATGACTGGTTCTAGTGGTGCTATCTCTGTGGACTCCAGGGTGAGGAGGAGGAGAAGTGGATCTGAGAAGAGGACAGTGGTCTGGTCTGAGGACCAGGATGTACAACCAGACTCCAGGGTGAAGTTTCCCATAGGTACAGATCTAGTATCAGCTCCCCCAATTCTAACTTTAACTACTAGTGGCAAAAATCCAGAACTGACCCAAGATCAACATCTAGGGGCGACTTCACAACCCTACAAAGTACAACCAGACTGCGTCACTGCAATAAGTGATCACCCACTTCCACGGTCCAATACCTCAACTTCAATCAGGACAATAAATGGTAAACCGGTTAAATTTAATACAAAATAACAACTCATGCAACTCCGATCGCACCAAAATAGAAAATGCAAGGGTGTGAATCCGCTTTAAAATATTGTACAGACAAGATAAATCTCTGATTATTGTTGCCTGAATATCAAATCAAATCAAATCAAATTTATTTATAAAGCCCCCCTTACATCAGCTGATGTCACAGAGTGCTGTACAGAAACCCAGCCTAAAACCCCAAACAGCAAGCAATGCAGGTGTAAGCACGGTGGCTAGGAAAAACTCCCTAGAAGGCCAAAACCTAGGAAGAAACCTAGAGAGGAACCAGGCTGTGAGGGGTGGCCAGTCCTCTTCTGGCTGTGCCGGGTGCAGATTATAACAGAACATGGACAAGATTTTTAAAATGTTCATAAAACAGGCAGAACAGTTGTAGCTGGAGAAGCAGCTTACGGCCAGGTGGACTCGGGACATCCGGTAGGCCTTGAGGAATGGTCCTAATGCTCAGGTCCTCCGAGAGAGAGAGAGAGAGAGAGAGAGAGAGAGAGAGAGAGAGAAGAAGAAAAAAGAAAGAGAGAGATAATTAGAGCGAGCATACTTAAATTCGCACAGGACACCAGATAAGAGAAGAAATACTCCAGATATAACAGACGGACCCTAGCACCCCCGACACATAAACTACTGCAGCATAAATACTGGGGGTGAGACAGGAGGGGTCGGAGACACTGTGGCCCGTCGTAGAAACCGGACAGGGCCAAACAGGCAGGATATAACCCCACCCACTCTGCCGAAGCACAGCCCACACCACTAGAGGATATCTTCAACCACCAACTTACCATCCTGAGACAAGGCCGAGTATAGCCCACAAGATCTCCGCCCACGGCACCAGAAGCCAGTGACTCAGCCCCTGTAATAGGGTTAGAGGCAGAGAATCCCAGTGGAGGGGAACGGCCAGGCAAAAGACAGCAAGGGTGGTTCGTTGCTCCAGTGCCTTTCCGTTCACCTTCACACTCCTGGGCCAGACTACACTCAGTCATAAGACCTACTGAAGAGATGAGTCTTCAATAAAGACTTAAAGGTTGAGACCGAGTCTGCGTCTCTCACATGGATAGGCAGACTATTCCATAAAAATGGAGCTCTATAGGAAAAAGCCCTGCCTCCAGCTGTTTGCTTAGAAATTTTGGAGGACAGTAAGGAGGCTCTGCGTCTTGTGACCGTAAGCGACGTGGTAGGTATGTACGGCAGGACCAAATCAGAAAGATAGGTAGGAGCAAGCCCATGTAATGCTTTGTAGGTTAGCAGTAAAACCTTGAAATCAGCCCTTGCCTTAACAGGAAGCCAGTGTAGAGAGGCTAGTACTGAGTAATATGATCAAATTTTGGGGTTCTAGTCAAGATTCTAGCAGCCGTGTTAGCACTAACTGAAGTTTATTTAGTGCTTTATCCGGATAGCCGGAAAATAAAGCATTGCAGTAGTCTAACCTAGAAGTTACAAATGCATGGATTAACTTTTCTGCATCATTTTTGGACAGAAAGTTTCTAATTTTTACAATGTTACGTAAATGGAAAAAAAGCTGTCCTTGAAACAGTCTTGATATGTTAGTCAAAAGAGAGATCAGGGTCCAGAGTAACGCGAGGTCCTTCACAGTTTTATTTGAGACGACTGTACAACCATCAAGATTAATTGTCAGATTCAACAGAAGATCTCTTTGTTTCTTGGGACCTAGGACTAGCATCTCTGTTTTATCAGAGTTTAAAAGTAGAAAATTTTCTGCCATCCACTTCCTTATGTCTGAAACACAGGCTTCAAGGAGGGCAATTTTGGGGCTTCACCATGTTTCATCGAAATGTACAGCTGTGTGTCATCCATAGCAGTGAAAGTTAACATTATGTTTCGAATGACATCACCAAGTGGTAAAATATATAGTGAAAACAATAGTGGTCCCAAAACAGAGCCTTGAGGAACACCAAAATTTACAGTTGATTTGTCAGAGGACAAACCATCCACAGAGACAAACTGATATCTTTCCGACAGATAAGATCTAAACCAGGCCAAAACTTGTCCATGTAGACCAATTTGGGTTTCTAATCTCTCCAAAAAGAATGTGGTGATCGATGGTATCAAAAGCAGCACTAAGGTCTAGGAGCATGAGTACAGTTGCAGAGCCTCGGGTCTGACGCCATTAAAAGGTCATTTACCACCTTCACAAGTGCAGTCTCAGTGCTATGATGGGGTCCCAAAACCAGACTGAAGCGTTTGATACATTGTTTGTCTTCAGGAAGGCAGTGAGTTGCGCAACAGCTTTTTCTAAAATTTTTGAGAGGAATGGAAGATCTCGATATAGGCCGATAGTTTTTATATTTTCTGGGTCAAGGTTTGGCTTTTTAAGAGAGGCTTTATTACTGCCACTTTTAGTGAGTTTGGTACACATCCGGTAGATAGAGAGCTGTTTATTATGTTCAACATAGGAGGCCAAGCACAGGAAGCAGCTCTTTCAGTAGTTTAGTTGGAATAGGGTCCAGTATGCAGCTTGAAGGTTTAGAGGCCATGATTATTTTCATCAATGTGTCCAAGAGATATGGTACTAAAAACTTGAGTGTCTCTCTTGATTTTATGTCCTGGCAAAGTTGTGTGGACTCAGGACAACTGAGCTTTGGAGGAATCATGAGATTTAAAGAGGAGTCCGTAATTTGCTTTCTAATGATCATGATCTTTTCCTCAAAGAAGTTCATGAATGAATCACTGCTAAAGTGAAAGCCATCCTCTCTTGGGGAATGCTGCTTTTTAGTTAGCTTTGTGACAGTATCAAAAAGAAACTTTGGATTATTCTTATTTTCCTCAATTAACTTGGAAAAATAGGATGATCGAGCAGCAGTGAGGAGCTCTTCGATACTGCACGGTACTGTCTTTCCAAGCTAGTCGGAAGACTTCCAGTTTGGTGTGGCGCCATTTCCGTTCCAATTTTCTGGTAACTTGCTTCAGAGCTCGGGTATTTTCTGTATACCAGGGAGCTAGTTTTTTGGCAAATGTTTTTGTTTTTAGGGTGCAACTGCATCTGGGTATTGCTAAGGTTACATTGAGTTCCTCAGTTAGGTGGTTAACTGATTTTTGTACTCTGACGTCCCTTGGGTAGGTGGAAGGATTCTGGAAGGGCATCTAGGAATCTTTGGGATGTCTGAGAATTTATAGCACGACTTTTGATGATCCTTGGTTGGGGTCTGGGCAGATTATCTGTTGCGATTTCAAGCGTAATAAAATGGTGGTCCGATAGTCCAGGATTATGAGGAAAACATTAAGATCCACAACATTTATTCCACGGGACAAAACTAGGTCCAGAGTATGACTGTGGCAGTGAGTAGGTCCGGGAGACATGTTGAACAAAACCGACAGAGTCGATGATGGCTCAAAAGCCTTTTTGGAGTGGGTCTGTGGACTTTTCCATGTGAATATTAAAGTCACCAAAAATTAGAATATTGTCTGCCATGACTACAAGGTCCGATAGGAATTCAGGAACTCAGTGAGGAATGTTGTATATGGCCCAGGAGGCCTGTAAACAGTAGCTATAAAAAGTGATTGAGTAGGCTGCATAGATTTCATGACTAGAAGCTCAAAAGACGAAAAGCGTCGTTTTTTGTTTTTTTGTAAATAGAAATTTGCTATTGTAAATGTTAGCAACACCTCCGCTTTGCGGGATCTTGTGAGGGATATGGTCACTAGTGTAACCAGGAGGTGAGGCCTCATTTAACACAATAAATTCATCAGGCTTAAGCCATGTTTCAGTCAGGCCAATCACATCAAGATTATGATCAGTGATTAGTTCATTGACTAGAACTGCCTTGGAAGTGAGGGATCTAACATTGAGTAGCCCCATTTTGAGATGTGAGGTATCACAATCTCTTTCAATAATGGCAGCAATGGAGGAGGTCTTTATTCTAGTGAGATTGCTAAAGCGAACACCGCCATGTTTAGTTTTGCCCAACCTAGGTCGAGGCACAGACACAGTCTCAATAGAGATAGCTGAGCTGACTACACTAACTGTGCTAGTGGGCAGACTCCACTAAGCTGGCAGGCTGGCTAACAGCCTGCTGCCTGGCCTGCACCTATCTCATTGTGAAGCTAGAGGAGTTAGAGCCCTGTCTATGTTCGTCGATAAGATGAGAGCACCCCTCCAGCTAGGATGGAGTCCGTCCTCCTCAACAGGCCAGGCTTGGTCCTGTTTGTGGAGTGAGTCCCAGAAAGAGGGCCAATTATCTACAAATTCTATCTTTTGTGTGGGGCAGAAAACAGTTTTCAAACCAGCGATTGAGTTGTGAGACTCTGCTGTAGAGCTCATCACTCCCCTAACTGGGAGGGGCCAGAGACAATTACTCGATGCCGACACATCTTTCTAGCTGATTTACACGCTGAAGCTATGTTGCGCTTTGTGACCTCTGACTGTTTCATCCTAACATCGTTGGTGCCGACGTGGATAACAATATCTCTATACTCTCTACACTCGCCAGATTTAGCCTTAGCCAGCACCATCTTCAGGTTAGCCTTAACGCCGGTAGCCCTGCCCCCCTGGTAAACAGTGTATGATCGCTGGGTGATTCGCTTCAAGTCTAATACTGCGAGTAATGGAGTCGCCAATGACTAGAGTTTTCAATTTGTCAGTGCTAATGGTGGGAGGCCTCGGCATCTCAGACCCGTAACAGGAGGAGTAGAGACCAGAGAAGGCTCGGCCTCTGACTCCGACCCGACCGCTGTAATGGGGAAAACCGGTTGAAAGTTTCTGTCGGCTGAATGAAGCGACACCGGTTGAGCATTGCTCCAGCATTTCCCTTCCAGAAGCCGTGAGAAAATTGTCCGGCCGGGGACTGTGCGAGGGGATTTCTACTACTATCTGTACTTACTGGTGGCACAGACGCTGTTTCATCCTTTCCTACACTTACATTTCCCCTTGCCTAACGATTATGCGTCTGAAGCGGGCTAGCAGCACAGCTATCCTCGCCTTAAGCCGACCGTTCTCCTGTATGTTATGAGTACAGCGACTGCAATTAGAAGGCATGATGTTAATGTTACTACTTAGCTTCGGTTGGTGGAGGTCCTGTGAAACACGTCCAGATAAAGCGTCCGGAGGAAAAAGTTGAATGAAAAAATAGCGGTAATTACAAAGTAAAAACCGTAAAACTGTCAGGTAGCAAAGTTAGGTTAGCAACAAAACGCACAGCAGCACGTAAACAAGTCTACTAGTTGTGACCGGAAATGCAATTAGAGGCAGCTGAATAAGATGTGATGAGGTTTGGCGTGAATCTACAGATTGTGATCTACAGATGATTGTGGATCTACAGATGATTGTGGATCTACAGATGATTGTGGATCTACAGATGATTGTGGATCTACAGATCGTGGATCTACAGATGATTGTGGATCTACAGATGATTGTGGATCTACAGATGATTGTGGATCTACAGATGATTGTGGATCTACAGATTGTGGATCTACAGATTGTGGATCTAATGTGTGATCAAAGCTAAAAGTTTCTTAACTTTTTTAATGTATTTTTTAAATATAAATACTCCCATGTGACTGAGTAAGTTGCCATATGTCTTTCATCTAGAGAGACAGTACAGGTTTATTATGTTCAGGTGCAGTAAATAGTTTTTATACAGATATAGTATATCTTTTGAATACTACATCAATGTATGTATGTATTGATCCTTTATTTATCCATGTATTAATTTATTTATGTAGCTATTTCCGTAGTCGCGAGAAGTGGTGTCGGGGTGCTGCAGGTTTTCCTCCTCGCTGGAGACTAATGGTTTGCTAATACAGGACTAGTAAATGCTGTCACTTCTGACACTAGGAATGGCCCAGTGCACTACTTTGGCAACATATGTTTTACTAAATGTATTTGAGTGTTTACCAGCATTTGTAACTTTGTCTGATAATTATCTGTACAAAACAGTTCATCTGATAATACTTGCTTGATATGTTTTCCAGTTTCTTAAAGATGCAACGTATTTCTATGTAAAAACTCAAATGGTCTATTCATTCCTTTTCCATTTCAGTATTTGTATTTAATATGGATCCCCGTTAGTTCCTGCCAAGGCAGCAGCTACTCTTCCTGGGGTTTATTATGGATCCCCATTAGTTCCTGCCAAGGCAGCAGCTACTCTTCCTGGGGTTTATTATGGATCCTCATTAGTTCCTGCCAAGGCAGCAGCTACTCTTCCTGGGGTTTATTATGGATCCCCATTAGTTCCTGCCAAAGCAGCAGCTACTCTTCCTGGGGTTTATTATGGATCCCCATTAGTTCCTGCCAAAGCAGCAGCTACTCTTCCTGGGGTCCAGCAAAATGTATTGTAAAACATTACAATACATTCACAGATTTCACAATACACTCTGTGGCTTCAGGCCCCTACTCCACCACTACCACATATCTACAGTACTAAATCCATGTGTATGTATAGTGCGTATGTTATCGTGTGTGTGTGTGTGTGTGTGTGTGTGTGTGTGTGTATGCATGTGTCTGTGCCAATGTTTGTGTTGCTTCACAGTCCCCGCTGTTCCATAAGGTGTTTTTTAATATTTTCTTTTAAATCTAATTTTACTGCTTGCGTCAGTTACCCGATGTGGAATAGATTTCCATGTAGTCATGGCTCTATGTAGTACTGTGTGCCTCCCATAGTCTGTTCTGGACATGGGGACTGTGAAGAGACCTCTGGTGGCATGTCTTGTGGGGTATGCATGGGTGTCCGAGCTTTGTGCCAGTAGTTTAGACAGACATCTCGGTGCATTCAACATGTCAATTCCTCTCATAAATAGAAGTAGTGATGAAGTCAATCTCTCCTCCACTTTCAGCCAAGAGATTGACATGTATATTATTCATATTAGCTCTCTGTGTACATTTAAGGGCCAGCCGTGCTGCCCTGTTCTGAGACAATTGCAATTTGTGGTCCCTCTTTGTGGCACCTGACCACACGACTGAACAGTAGTCCAGGTGCGACAGAACTAGGGCCTGTAGGACACTTGTATGCAGAGAAACTTGCAGTAGTGAGTGCATACATATTCATACTGGTCCCCTGTGGGAATCAAACCCACAACCCTAGCATTGCAAGCACCATGCTTTACCAACTGAGCCACATCATCACAAACCACTCAATTACTGGATTGTGGATTGTTTTTCTTCATGGTGATGGAAAGTCTACAGGTACAAACCTAGATGACCAGCCTATGTACAACACAGTCATGTATATTTACATGAAGTGGTTTGTAAGGATGGTCAATTAATGCTGCACATAAAGTGGTTATTTTCCATGTTGATGTGGATGTTTTGTGTCTTTGTCCACCTTTCGATGCAAATGTTTGAGGACAAGCTTTTGTTCTTGCTGGATTCCATTACAATGACAATTCCAGAGAAAAGGACAGGGCAACAACTCTTACAATTCCAACTATGAAACCCGGCAAGATACTGTTCTTAATTATACAACTACCTTCTTTGGGGAAGCCGAGATTCTGCAAAAACATTTTTGCCCAGCGCTACAGACGTCTATATCCGTCTGCTATTACTAGTCAAGGCCCAGCGCTGCAGACGTCTATATCCGTCTGCTATTACTAGTCAAGGCCCAGCGCTACAGACGTCTATATCCGTCTGCTATTACTAGTCAAGGCCCAGCGCTGCAGACGTCTATATCCGTCTGCTATTACTAGTCAAGGCCCAGCGCTACAGACGTCTATATCAGTCTGCTATTACTAGTCAAGGCCCAGCGCTGCAGACGTCTATATCCGTCTGCTATTACTAGTCAAGGCCCAGCGCTACAGACGTCTATATCAGTCTGCTATTACTAGTCAAGGCCCAGCGCTACAGACGTCTATATCAGTCTGCTATTACTAGTCAAGGCCCAGCGCTACAGACGTCTATATCCGTCTGCTATTACTAGTCAAGGCCCAGCGCTGCAGACGTCTATATCCGTCTGCTATTACTAGTCAAGGCCCAGCGCTACAGACGTCTATATCCGTCTGCTATTACTAGTCAAGGCCCAGCGCTACAGACGTCTATATCCGTCTGCTATTACTAGTCAAGGCCCAGCGCTACAGACGTCTATATCAGTCTGCTATTACTAGTCAAGGCCCAGCGCTACAGACGCGTCTATATCCGTCTGCTATTACTAGTCAAGGCCCAGCGCTACAGACGTCTATATCCGTCTGCTATTACTAGTCAAGGCCCAGCGCTACAGACGTCTATATCCGTCTGCTATTACTAGTCAAGGCCCAGCGCTACAGACGTCTATATCAGTCTGCTATTACTAGTCAAGGCCCAGCGCTACAGACGTCTATATCCGTCTGCTATTACTAGTCAAGGCCCAGCGCTACAGACGTCTATATCCGTCTGCTATTACTAGTCAAGGCCCAGCGCTACAGACGTCTATATCCGTCTGCTATTACTAGTCAAGGCCCAGCGCTACAGACGTCTATATCCGTCTGCTATTACTAGTCAAGGCCCAGCGCTACAGACGTCTATATCCGTCTGCTATTACTAGTCAAGGCCCAGCGCTACAGACGTCTATATCAGTCTGCTATTACTAGTCAAGGCCCAGCGCTACAGACGTCTATATCCGTCTGCTATTACTAGTCAAGGCCCAGCGCTACAGACGTCTATATCAGTCTGCTATTACTAGTCAAGGCCCAGCGCTACAGACGTCTATATCCGTCTGCTATTACTAGTCAAGGCCCAGCGCTACAGACGTCTATATCAGTCTGCTATTACTAGTCAAGGCCCAGCGCTACAGACGTCTATATCCGTCTGCTATTACTAGTCAAGGCCCAGCGCTACAGACGTCTATATCCGTCTGCTATTACTAGTCAAGGCCCAGCGCTACAGACGTCTATATCCGTCTGCTATTACTAGTCAAGGCCCAGCGCTACAGACGTCTATATCCGTCTGCTATTACTAGTCAAGGCCCAGCGCTACAGACGTCTATATCAGTCTGCTATTACTAGTCAAGGCCCAGCGCTACAGACGTCTATATCCGTCTGCTATTACTAGTCAAGGCCCAGCGCTACAGACGTCTATATCAGTCTGCTATTACTAGTCAAGGCCCAGCGCTACAGACGTCCACTGGAATTTTTATCCATTCTTCAAGTAAAAACTGCTCCAGCTCCTTCAGGTTGGATGGGTTCTGTTGGTGTACAGCAATCTTTAAGTCATACCACAGATTCTCAATTGGATTGAGGTCTGGGCTTTGACTAGGCCATTCCAAGGCACTTAAATGTTTTCCCTTAACTCGTTTTTAAACCACTCCACAAATCACAATTCCAGTGGGTCAGAAGTTTACATACACTAAGTTGACTCTGCCTTTAAACAGCTTGGAAAATTCCAGAAAATGATGTCATGGCTTTAGAAGCTTCTGATATGCTAATTTACATAATTTGAGTCAATTGGAGGTGTACCTGTGAATGTATTTCAAGGCCTACCTTCAAACACAGTGCCTCTTTGCTTGACATCATGGGAAAATCAAAAGAAATCAGCCAAGACCTCAGAAAGAAAAATGTAGACCTCCACAAGTCTGGTTCATCCTTGGGAGCAATTTCCAAACTCCTGAAGGTACCACGTTCATCTGTACAAACAATAGTACGCAAGTATAAACACCATGGGACCAAGCAGCCTCAGGAAGGAGACGCGTTCTGTCTCCTAGAGATGAACGCACTTTGGTGCGAAAAGTGCAAATCAATCCCAGAACAACAGCAAAAGACCTTGTGAAGATGCTGGAGGAAACCGGTGCAAAAGTATCTACAGTAAAACAAGTCCAATATCGACATAACCTGAAAGGCCACTCAGCAAGGAAGAAGCCACTGCTCCAAAACCATCATAAAAAAGCCAAAATTCGGTTTGCAACTGCACATAGGGACAAAGATCGCACTTTTTGGATAAATGTCCTTCATTATGTTTGGAGAAAAAGGGGGAGGCTTGCAAGCCGAAGAACACCATCCCAACCGTGAAGCACAGGGGTGGCAGCATCATATTGAGGGGGTGCTTTGCTGCAGGAGGGACTGGTGCACTTCACAAAATAGATGGCATCATGAGGAAAGAAAATGATGTGGATATATTGAAGCAACATCTCAAAAGATCAGTCAGGAAGTTAAAGCTTGGTCGCAAATGGGTCTTCCAAATGGACAATGACCCCAACCATACTTCCAAAGGTGTGGCAAAATGGCTTAAGGACAACAAAGTCAAGGTATTGGAGTGGCCATCACAAAGCCCTGACCTCAATCCTATAGCAAATGTGTGGGCAGAACTGAAAAAGCGTGTGCGAGCAAGGAGGCTTATAAACCTGACTCAGTTATACCAGCTCTGTCAGGAGGAATGGGCCAAAATTCACCCAACTTATTGTGGGAAGCTTGTGGAAGGCTACCTGAAACGTTTGACCCAAGTTAAACAAATTTAAGGCAATGCTATCAAATACTGATTGAGTCTATGTAAACTTCTGACCCACTGGGAATGTGATTAAATAAGTAAAAGCTGAAATGAATCATTCTCTCTACTATTATTCTGACATTTCACATTCTTAGGATCACCACTTTATTTTAACTGACCTAAAACAGGGAATTTGTACTAGGATTAAATGTCAGGAATTGTGAAAAACTGAGTTTAAATGTATTTGGCTAAGGTGTATGTAAACTTCTGCCTTCAACTGTACCTCTCCCTTGTTCTACCTCTACCTTAATCTACCTCTCCCTTGTTCTACCTCTACCTTAATCTACCCTTCCCTTGTTCTACCTCTACCTTAATCTACCTCTCCCTTGTTCTACCTCTACCTTAATCTACCTCTCCCTTGTTCTACCTCTACCTTAATCTACCTCTCCCTTGTTCTACCTCTACCTTAATCTACCTCTCCCGTGTTCTACATTTCCCTCTACCTCTCCCGTGTTCTACATTTCCCTCTCCCCCTCCCATGTTCACCCTCTTCCTTGTTCTACCTTTCACTTGTTCTACCTCTTCAATAGATGTTGTTCTGTTTGGAACTGACAGGTTACTCAAAGGTATTCATTGTTTCATTGTGTATGAATGTGGTGGAATTATGAGGGAATTAAGGTCAGAATTCAGTGTATCAATGTAGACACACCTCCGGCCACACAGTGTATCAATGTAGACACACTTCAGGCCGCACCTCCTGTCACACCTCCGACCACACCTCCGGCCACACAGTGTATCTGTAGACACACCTCAGGCCACACCTCCTGTCACACCTCCGACCACACCTCCGGCCACACCGTGTATCTGTAGACACACCTCAGGCCACACCTCCTGTCACACCTCCGACCACACCTCCGACCACACCTCCGGCCACACAGTGTATCTGTAGACACACCTCCGACCACACCTCAGGCCACACAGTGTATCTGTAGACACACCTCCGGCCACACCTTAATTTATTCGATCTCCACTCTAAACAAATAGTTGGTGAACAACATGCCGTTATCATCCGGAAGTTCAAGGTCAGAATACTCAGAGAGAAAAGTGCATAAAAAGGGAATTACTTTCCATTCACGCTGAACTCAGGTCGGACTTAGAGAACTGAGTTTTAGACTGTGGCTTGATGTTCCTGACTGGATGTGTCGGTGACACCAATCTTGAAGGGCCATTCATTATGCGACGGTATTAATGATATGCAACATAATATGTAAATGTATGTAAATTATTCATGTAAAGCAGTCTAGAGAGAGACAGATTATTCATATGTCACATCATTCAGTCTCTGTGTGTGTTATTAAGGACTAATGTCATTAATACAAGCACTCAATAAATGAATGTCTAGAATAGCTGAAGGAAGTTTCAGATATAATTTTATCCAACTTTTATTTTTTATAAAACATCTGAAAAACACCTGAAAAAAATAACATTAAACAATGTACACTATATTGATTTGAATCAAATGTTTTTCTGTCAATTATATACAACATATGTGACTCCAGGTTAATTTGAGTCCCATTAAACAAAACAATCAGAAGTTTATTAATGTAAAGTTGGATCTCGTATCAGTTTCCCCTGTGACACCGGCATCAGCTAGCAGGAGAGACACTGATGAGAGAGAGGGTGAGGATCCTGACAGCTTGGTAGCCAACATGGTCCTGTATTACGACCCAGATAAAACCTTTTCACCTTGGTTAGGAGAGTCATCCTCATGCCCTCCCTCACTCTGATAATCACCCTGATGGGAGTCAAGATGTTTAGCTGACACACTGCATGGCTGGCTGGAAGCAATTCCTGAGCATCGAGTTAGTGCCGATTTAAGGTTAGGCTGTGTGTGTGCTTTGTGGTGTGTTGTGTCCATGTATGTGTCTACGTGTGTCTATGTATGTGTCTGTGTGTGTGAGTGCTGAGTTAGGGTTATTGCTCCCCAGCCAATGTCCTGTTAATCCCTATGTGTTCCCCACCCCAGCCAATGTCCTGCTAATCTCCATGTGTTCCCCACCCCAGCCAATGTCCTGCTAATCTCCATGTGTTCCCCACCCCAGCCAATGTCCTGCTAATCTCCATGTGTTCCCCACCCCAGCCAATGTCCTGCTAATCTCCATGTGT
The DNA here is from genome assembly GCA_030435695.1 of Brachymystax lenok tsinlingensis. Classification (NCBI taxonomy): domain Eukaryota; kingdom Metazoa; phylum Chordata; class Actinopteri; order Salmoniformes; family Salmonidae; genus Brachymystax; species Brachymystax lenok. The sequence goes on from CM059797.1 coordinate 328,151, forward strand.
TCCCCACCCCAGCCAATGTCCTGCTAATCTCCATGTGTTCCCCACCCCAGCCAATGTCCTGCTAATCTCCATGTGTTCCCCACCCCAGCCAATGTCCTGCTAATCTCCATGCGTTCCCCCACGCTAGTCAGTGTTCCTCAGGCCAGCTCCTCTTCTTCCCTCCCCATGTTCCTGACCCCCCTTCCCTCCACCTCCACATTCCCATTCCTCTCCTCTCTTCACCCTCCACCCCTTCTCTCCTCCCTCCCTCCCTCCACCTCTCCTCCCTCCACCTCTCCTCTCCTCCCTCCCTCCTCTCCTCTCCTCCCCCCACCTCTCCTCTCCTCTCCCCCTCCCTCCACCCCTTCTCTCCTCCTCCCCTTCTCTCCTCCTCCTCTCCTCCCCTCTTCCAGTCTGTCTGTATTCCATGTAGGAAATCTAACTCCTGTCTAAAGCTCAATGATCAGTTTCCCTTCATCATCACTACTGCTACTGTCCTCTTGGTCCTCCAGGCTACTACTCTGCACTCCCCCAACCCTGCTCACACAGTCTGCTGTAGGGGCCCTAACCCTGCTCACACAGTCTGCTGTAGGGGCCCCAACCCTGCTCACACAGTCTGCTGTAGGGGCCCTAACCCTGCTCACACACTCTGCTGTAGGGGCCCTAACCCTGCTCACACAGTCTGCTGTAGGGGCCCCAACCCTGCTCACACAGTCTGCTGTAGGGGCCCTAACCCTGCTCACACACTCTGCTGTAGGGGCCCTAACCCTGCTCACACAGTCTGCTGTAGGGGCCTTAAACCTGCTCACACAATCTGCTGTAGAAGCCCTAACCCTGCTCACACAGTCTGCTGTAGGGGCCCCAACCCTGCTCACACAGTCTGCTGTAGGGGCCCCAACCCTGCTCACACAGTCTGCTGTAGGGGCCCCAACCCTGCTCACACAGTCTGCTGTAGGGGCCCTAAACCTGCTCACACAGTCTGCTGTAGGGGCCCTAACCCTGCTCACACAGTCTGCTGTAGGGGCCCCAACCCTGCTCACACAGTCTGCTGTAGGGGCCCTAAACCTGCTCACACAGTCTGCTGTAGGGGCCCCAACCCTGCTCACACACTCTGCTGTAGGGGCCCTAACCCTGCTCACACAGTCTGCTGTAGGGGCCCCAACCCTGCTCACACAGTCTGCTGTAGGGGCCCTAACCCTGCTCACACAGTCTGCTGTAGAAGCCCTAACCCTGCTCACACAGTCTGCTGTAGGGGCCCCAACCCTGCTCACACAGTCTGCTGTAGAAGCCCTAACCCTGCTCACACAGTCTGCTGTAAAGGCGCTAACCCTGCTCACACAGTCTGCTGTAGGGGCCCTAACCCTGCTCACACAGTCTGTTGTAGGGGCCCTAATCCTGCTCACACATTCTGCTGTAGGGGCCCTAACCCTGCTCACACACTCTGTTGTAGGGGCCCTAACCCTGCTCACACACTCTGTTGTAGGAGCCCTTAACCTCCTCACACACTGTGCTGTAGGGAAGGGGTGTGTCTGTCCTGCCCTACTCACATACGTATACACCATGCTGGTCTCACTCTGAAGTAATTTGGAGGGGAGGACACTGTTTGTCTCTGTCGTAGGCACAATCTGTGAGCTGCTGAAGATACTGGTATCCCTAAAGGCTGGGGTGCTATGGCACAGAGTGGGATCAGGATCATTTGAATAGCTTGTCCGTGGTGGGGTCAGGGTGGTGGGGTCAGAGACATTTGAAGAGCTTGTCCATGGTGGGGTCAGGGTGGTGGGATCAGGGTCATTTGAAGAGCTTGTCCGTGGTGGGGTCAGGGTGGTGGGGTCAGGGTCATTTGAAGAGCTTGTCCGTGGTGGGGTCAGGGTGGTGGGGTCAGGGTCATTTGAAGAGCTTGTCCGTGGTGGGGTCAGGGTGGTGGGGTCAGGGTCATTTGAAGAGCTTGTCCGTGGTGGGGTCAGGGTGGTGGGGTCAGGGTCATTTGAAGAGCTGGTCTGTTGGTTATATGACGGGTCTTTTTCTGAGGTTAAGTTGATCTGTTGCTGAGGGGTCTTTGAAAGGTTGTGAGACACGTTGGTTGGTGTCTGATATAGATGATGGTAAGGTGACAGCGATGTCCAGATGCTGTGACGTGAGTCTGCTTCATCCTGTCAGAGAGAGAAGTATTAGAGTTTTAGAGTTAGTATGTAGACACGGGGAAACCAAACAGACAGACCATCAGATTTTAGATGACCTTTCCATTGTGTTAACGACGGAGGATTGGTTGATTTCCAGTTAAGTGTACGTTTTTTAAAGATGATTGACGAGAAAAGTATTGTCCAACCCATGGGGTATCTCACTGCACCCTCATATGCCATGAAATATCTTGAAATATTTAGACAGGCGGATTAAAAGTAAATTTAGATTGTAATACTTCTGATAACCATCTTTCCAACTACGCCAATATTTATTAAATGATTGAGTCATTAGTAGTTTTACACTTCAGACATGACTCTGCTGTTGTGCTGTAAAATTAGTGAATTTTGTCTCTTGTATAATACATTCTATACATTAATTTATACTGGATTAAGCATACATTTTTGTTAACTGCATTCTCGTTAGTTACAGTGGGGAAAAAAAGTATTTAGTCAGCCACCAATTGTGCAAGGTCTCTCACTTAAAAAGATGAGAGAGGCCTGTAATTTTCATCATAGGTACACTTCAACTATGACAGACAAAATGAGGAAAAGAAATCCAGAAAATCACATTGTAGGATTTTCTATGAATTTATTTGCAAATTATGGTGGAAAATAAGTATTTGGTCAATAACAAAAGTTTATCTCAATACTTTGTTATATACCCTTTGTTGGCAATGACAGAGGTCAAACGTTTTCTGTAAGTCTTCACAAGGTTTTCACACACTGTTGCTGGTATTTTGGCCCATTCCTCCATGCAGATCTCCTCTAGAGCAGTGATGTTTTGGGGCTGTCGCTGGGCAACACGGACTTTCAAAGATTTTCTATGGGGTTGAGATCTGGAGACTGGCTAGGCCACTCCAGGACCTTGAAATGCTTCTTACGAAGCCACTTCTTCGTTGCTCGGGCGGTGTGTTTGGGATCATTGTCATGCTGAAAGACCCAGCCACGTTTCATCTTCAATGCCCTTGCTGATGGAAGGAGGTTTTCACTCAAAATCTCACGATACATGGCCCCATTCATTATTTCCTTTACACGGATCAGTCGTCCTGGTCCCTTTGCAGAAAAACAGCCCCAAAGCATGATGTTTCCACCCCATGCTTCACAGTAGGTATGGTGTTCTTTGGATGCAACTCAGCATTCTTTGTCCTCCAAACACGACAAGTTGAGTTTTTACCAAAAAGTTATATTTTGGTTTCATCTGACATTCTCCCAATCCTCATCTGGATCATCCAAATGCTCTCTAGCAAACTTTAGACTTGCCTGAACATGTACTGGCTTAAGCAGGGGGACACGTCTGGCACTGCAGGATTTGAGTCCCTGGCGGCGTAGTGTGTTACTGATGGTAGGCTTTGTTACTTTGGTCCCAGCTCTCTGCAGGTCATTCACTAGGTCCACCCGTGTGGTTCTGGGATTTTTGCTCACCGTTCTTGTGATCATTTTGACCCCTCGGGGTGAGATCTTGCGTGGAGCCCCAGATCAAGGAAGATTATCAGTGGTCTTGTATGTCTTCCATTTCCTAATAATTGCTCCCACAGTTGATTTCTTCAAACCAAGCTGCTTACCTATTGCAGATTCAGTCTTCCCAACCTGGTGCAGGTCTACAATTTTGTTTCTGGTGTCCTTTGACAGCTCTTTGGTCTTGGCCATAGTGGAGTTTGGAGTGTGACTGTTTGAGGTTGTGGACAGGTGTCTTTTATACTGATAACAAGTTCAAACAGGTGCCATTAATACAGGTAATGAGTGGAGGACAGAGGAGCCTCTTAAAGAAGAAGTTACAGGTCTGTGAGAGCCAGAAATCTTGCTTGTGTGTATGTGACCAAATACTTATTTTCCACCATAATTTGCAAATAAATTCATAAAAAATCCTACAATGTGATTTTCTGGATTTTTTTTCCTCATTTTGTCTGTCATAGTTGAAGTGTACCTATGATGAAAATTACAGGCCTCTCTCATCTTTTTAAGTGATAGAACTTGCACAATTGGTGGCTGACTAAATACTTTTTTTCCCCACTGTATGTTCCAACCTTCCCTCCATCTTGTGCCCATATGAGTTATTTAAAATCTTGGTGCCAATAGTTTATATTTTTTTTTCGAAGAGATGGATAGTCTTTCTGCAAGGCTTTGTATATCTTACCTATCATATGAACATCATTTTCTGACTCAAATAGGAATCCCTCATGATTGCTCTGATGTCCAAAAGATTTCAAATATAAATGTTGTGATATAAAGCTTCTAAGTTTTATATCTACATTGGTCAATCCAAAATTCATGGAGATAAATGTATTTCTTATTACCAAGTAATATACGGTTTCTATGCCTTCTATGCTTTAGTTTTCCATGTGGACCAATTTATCGATGAATTATGAAAAGCTATCCAAGGATTGTTCAAGGCTGTGTTTCTAGGGAGCGATATTGGTTCTTGTAGAATATGTTTCATTTCCTTCCGTATTGTTAGAGTGTTCTAAACTATGAAGTTAATGTTCTTAGCTTTATCTTTTCAAAATAGACAAAAGATTCTGTGGATGAGCATGTGCAGCTTCAATATGTTCCCATTGTTCCTCTTTAGTGCATTCAACTATATGTCACAAGTAAAAGCCTTGGGTGGCGAGTTGATACAATTCCAAATCTGGACTGTTAAAACCACCCTCAGACTTAGTCCACTTAAAGGACAGCTGTAGATCATGAGTTATTATTTTTCTATTGCCATCATTTCATTTTTTTCACGTTAATTTTATATCCTGAGATTCTTGAGTATTCGGAATATATTTGAACAAAGTGGGCATTGAGTTTTCAATATTGGCCTGGAAATAAGTTTAGTTTATATTCATCTTTACCAATATCTGTTACGTTTGGGTCCTGTCCAAATTTAAATTTTTGCTGAAAAATTGCCAGTGCAAACAAGAGGGTGGAGAGAGGACATCCCTGTCTTGTGCCTCTTTCTAAAGCAATTTCATCAGATAATGTATTATCTGTATATATTCTTGCTTTAGGACATTTATAAAATATTTTTTGTAGTGTAGACACAGGGAGTCTGGAAGCAAGTGCAGTGGGAGTTTAATGAAAACGAACATGGAAAGAATACAAAACAAGAGAAACGTCTAACAAGGAAAACATAATGAATACAGCCTGAAGACGGATGCCAGGGAGTTCTAGATAAAGGGGGAGTAATCATGGTTGTAAGGAAGTCCAGGTGTGCCTCATAATGGGGTGGAGGTATGCGTAATGAGGGTTGCCAGGTGTGAGTAATGATGGGTTACCAAGACTAGTGGTTAGTAAAGCAGCAAGGTCGAGCACCGGAAAAGGGGGAACAGTAGTAGACTTGACAATTTTTATTGCATATATAATTTCAGCTGGAAAATTGAAAGCGTCCAACGTTTTTAATAGAAAAGTCCATTCAAGACTGCCAAAAACCTGTTTGGCATCAACCGCCATTATTGATAAATCTATATCTTGTTCTTTTGCGTATTGTATTAAAATGAAACATGTTCTTGTATTTACTTGTGTATATTTTTAATAAACCCTGTTTGATATGTACAGTTGAAGTCGGAAGTTTACATACACTTAGGTTGGAGTCATTAAAACTTGTTTTTCAACCTCTCCACAGATTTCTTGTTAACTAACTATAGTTGTGGCAAGTCGGTTAGGACATCTACTTTGTACATGACACAATACATTTTTCCCAAAAATTGTTTATAGACAGATTATTTCACTTATAATTCACTGCATCACATCTCCAGTGGGTCAGAAGTTTATATACACTAAGTTGACTGTGCCTTTAAACAGCTTGGAAAATTCCAGAAAATTATGTCATGGCTTTAGAAGCTTCTGATAGGCTAATTGACATCATTTGAGTCAGTTGGAGGTGTACCTGTGGATGTATTTCAAGGCCTACCTTCAAACTCAGTGCCTCTTTGCTTGACATCATGGGGAAATAAAAAGAAATCAGCCAAGCCTTCAGAAAAAAAAATTGTAGACCTCCACAAGTCTGGTTCATCCTTGGTTGAAATTTCCAAATGCCTGAAGGTACCATTTTCATCTGTACAAACACTAGTACGCAAGTATAAGCACCATGGACCCCCACAGCTGTCATACCACTCAGGAAGGAGACGCGTTCTGTCTCCTAGAGATGAACGTGCTTTGGTGCGAAAAGTGCAATAAATCGCAGAACAACAGCAAAGGACCTTGTGAAGATGCTGGAGGAAACAGGTACAAAAGTATCTATATCCACAGTAAAACGAGTCCTAATCGACATAACCTGAAAGGCCACTCAGCAAGGAAGAAGCCACTGCTCCAAAACCACCATAAAAAAGCCAGACTACGGTTTGCAACTGCACATGGGGACAAAGATGAAAAGGCTTGCAAGCCGAAGAACACCATCCCAACAGTGAAGCATGGGAGTGGCAGCATCATGTTGTGGGGGTGCTTTGCTGCAGGAGGGACTGGTGCACTTCATAAAATAGATGGCATCATGTGGATATATTGAAGCAACATCTCAAGACATCAGTCAGGAAGTTAAAGCTTGGTCGCAAATGGATCTTCCAAATGAACAATGACCCCAAGCATACTTCCAAAGTTGCGGCAAAATGGCTTAAGGACAACAAAGTCAAGGTATTGGAGTGGCCATCACAAAACCCTGACCTCAATCCTATAGAAAATGTGTGGGAAGAACTGAAAAAGCGTGTGCGAGCAAGGAGGCTTACAAACCTGACTCAGTTACACCAGCTCTGTCATGAGGAATGGGCCAAAATTCACCCAACTTATTGTGGGAAGCTTGTGGAAGGCTACCTGAAACGTTTGACCCAAGTTAAACAATTTAAAGGCAATGCTACCAAATGCTAATTGAGTGTATGCAGACTTTTGACCCACTAGGAATGGGATGAAAGAAATAAAAGCTGAAATACATAATTCTCTCTACTATTATTCTGACATTTCACATTCTTAAAATAAAGTGGTGATGCTAACTGACCTAAGACAGGGAATTTGTACTAGGATTAAATGTCAAGAATTGTGAAAAACTGAGTTTAAATGTATTTGGCTAAGGTGTATGTACACTTCCGACTTCAACTGTATCAATACTTCTAATACTTTTGCCATTCTATTACTTACATGCTTTGTAACTTATGGGTCTATAATCAGCAGGGGACTCTCCAGATTTTCCTAGTTTTAATATAACTGAAATAACTGTTTGATACATGGAACTAGGAAGTACTGAATTGAGTGAAGTGTGTTTTCATTTGTGTAAATAGGGGGGCTACTTTGTCCCAAAATGTTGAATAGAATTCTATGGGAAGCCATCCATTCCTGTTTCTTTTCTCCGATGTTTTAACAGTATCTAAGGTTTATTTTTGGTTGATCTATGTGCATTTTATTTTTTCTAAGAAGGCTATAGGATTTGTCCAACTATTGTTTAATTCTAATTGATATACATTTTTGTAGAATCTTTGAAAATAGTCATTAATTATGTCTAATTACCACATTTGTATCTTTATCATTAAAAATTATAACTGGTGTAGCGTGTATTAGTTTTGTGAGACCTGCAAGATATTTACCAGGCTTATTTGCCATGAATTAAATATGCTTTATTTGAGTTTAATTGTAATTGTAATTGTTGGCTCTCTTCAAAAGTAAGTTCAGAAATTGTATTTTCTTCTTTAACTGTAAAGATTTTATGGGCTTTTTCTAAGATATTAATTTATTTTTTCTTTCATTTTAGTTTCTAAATCAGATTTAGCTTTTTCAGAGTATGAGATTATCATTCCCCTAATTTACGCCTTAAAGGCATCCCATGTTATATTGTGGGTCGGCTTTTCACTGTCCTCTGTGTCTACATTTGTAATGGTAAAGTTTTTTAATTTTTTTATTTAAATATTTAATACAATTTGTGTCCAGAAGAAGTGTATTTTCTATTGGTTTAATTAAGCATGATACCAGAGAATGATCCGATATCACTATATCATGAATGTTTTTATCCAGTAAATTGTTAAGTGCATTTTTTTATATAAAAATGTAGTCAATTCTCAAATAGCTTTTCTTACTTTGAGAATCTTTTGTAGTTGGGAATAGTAATCTCCAGGTGTCGGGTGCATTTTCATTGGATTTGATCTAACGTAGCTTTATCTAAAAAGACCAAATTTGCCCCTCGTGGGACATACAATGAAATCAATGTGTATTTTTCACCATGTAAGATACATTTCAATGATAGAAAATGGCCTTCTTGGTCCATGTGCCGGGATGTAAGGGAAATGATGTATTCTTATATATGAGGACGCCTGCACCTCTGCTGTTACTACAGTAGGTGGCAGCATAGGCCTCTCCAACCCAGATCCTCTTGAAATGTTACATTTCTCCTTTTTTTAAATGTAACTCTAGCAAGAAAACCACATCTGCTGACAATCCCTTTAAATGGTCGAGAACCTTGTGCTTTTTTTAAATTAGTCTCATCTGTCCATAGAACATTCTTCCAAGAGTCTTGATGATCATCCAGGTGCTGTTTGGCCTAACTGGAGTCAACATTTTGGATGAGACGGGTCCCATTATGTCTGGCGAAAACCAAACACTGCATTCCACAGGAACAACCTCATACCAACGGTCAAGCATGGTGTGGTGGTAGTGGGATGATTTGGGGATGCTTCGCTGTCTCAGGACCTGGGCGACTTGCCTTAGCTGAAGGAACCGTCTGTGAGCTGAAGAGCAGCTGGGTCATGCAGCAAGACAACGATCCAAAAACACACAATCAAGTCTACATGAAAATGGCTAAAAAGCAACAAATATGAAGTTTTGGAACGGCCTAGTCAGTCCAGACCTAATCCCAATTGAGATGTTGAGGCAGGAATTTAAACAAAGAGTTCCTACTTGAAAAACCACAAACGTCGCTGAGGTATTGCAGTTCTGCATTGAATAGTGGGCCAGAATTCCTCCACAGCGACGTGAGAGACTGATCAACAACTACAGAAAGCATGTGGTTGCTGTCATTGCGGATAAAAGTGGAACAACCAGTTATTGAGTGAAAGGGAGCAATTACTTTTTCACACAGGGGAATTGGGTGTTGCTTAACTTTATGAATTAAATATATTAAATAAGCATCCATTGTTCTTGTTATTTGAAAACTATGGTTCCCTTTATCTAATATTAGGTTTTGGTTGAAAATAGAGAAAATCATGGAACCTTTAACTGTGTGTCTGTGTGGGAGAGATGTCTGTTGATAACACTGTGTGTCTGTGTGGGAGAGATGTCTGTTGATAATACTGTGTGTCTGTGTGGGAGAGATGTCTGTTGATAACACTGTGTGTCTGTGTGGGAGAGATGTCTGTTGATAACACTGTGTGTCTGTGTGGGAGAGATGTCTGTTGATAATACTATGTGTCTGTGTGGGAGAGATGTCTGTTGATAATACTGTGTGTCTGTGTGGGAGAGATGTCTGTTGATAATACTGTGTGTCTGTGTGGGAGAGATGTCTGTTGATAACACTGTGTGTCTGTGTGGGAGAGATGTCTGTTGATAACACTGTGTGTCTGTGTTGGAGGATGTTGCTTTAGTTTCATACCATTGTCAGCAGTGTTAAGGTCTGGTTCTAGTGAAATTGTTCTTGATTGATAGACATATAGACAGATAGACACATGGCTTGACTTACCTCTCCTCTAAACCCATCTGAGGTACGGCCCGGTGTTTCCTTTGTCTCCTCCCTCTCCTTCAACACCTCTTCCCTCTCCTCCCTCTCCTCCCTCTCCTCCCTCTCTTCCCTCTCCTCCCTCTCCTCCCTCTCTCCCCTCTCCTCCTTCTCTTCCCTCACTCCCCTCTCCTCCTTCTCTTCCCTCACTCCCCTCTCCTCCTTCTCTTCCCTCTCCTCCCTCTCTCCCCTCTCCTCCTTCTCCTCCTTCTCTTCCCTCTCCTCCCTCTCCTCTTTCTCTTCCTTCTCTTTCAACACCTCTTCCCTCACTCCCCTCTCCTCCTTCTCTTCCCTCTCCTCCCTCTCTCCCCTCTCCTCCTTCTCCTCCTTCTCTTCCCTCTCCTCCCTCTCCTCCTTCTCTTCCTTCTCTTTCAACACCTCTTCCCTCTCCTCTGACACCTCTTCATCTTTCAGACTCGTTCTTCTGGAGACTTCCTCCTCCTCATCTCCTCCTCTTTCACAGCTCTTCCTGGCTCCTTTAGGACAAACCAGTTTAGTAAGATATTAGAAACAGTATGATTAGACATTAGAGACAGTATGATTAGACATTAGAGACAGTATGATTAGACATTAGAGACAGTATAATTAGACATTAGAGACAGTATGATTAGACATTAGAGACAGCATGATTAGACAGTAGAGACAGTTTAAAAAGACATTAGAGAAAGTATTATTAGACATTAGAGACAGTATGATTAGACAGAGACAGCATGATTAGACATTAGAGACAGTTTAAAAAGACATTAGAGACAGTATTATTAGACATTAGAGACAGTATGATTAGACAGAGACAGCATGATTAGACAGTAGAGACAGTTTAAAAAGACATTAGAGAAAGTATTATTAGACATTAGAGACAGTATGATTAGACAGAGACAGCATGATTAGACATTAGAGACAGTTTAAAAAGACATTAGAGACAGTATTATTAGACATTAGAGACAGTATGATTAGACAGAGACAGCATGATTAGACATTAGAGACAGTATGATTAGACATAAGAGACAGTATGATTAGACATTAGAGACAGTACGATTAGACATTAGAGACAGTATGATTAGACATTAGAGACAGTATGATTAGACATTAGAGACAGTATGATTAGACATTAGAGACCGTATGATTAGACATTAGAAACAGTATGATTAGACATTCGAGACAGTATGATTAGACATTAGAAACAGTATGATTAGACATTAGAGACAGTATGATTAGACATTAGAGACAGTATGATTAGACATTAGAGACAGTATGATTAGACATTAGAGACAGTATGATTAGACATTAGAGACAGTATGATTAGACATTAGAGACAGTATAATTAGACATTAGAGACAGTATGATTAGACATTAGAGACAGTTTAATAAGACATTAGAGACAGTTAATAAAACATTAGAGACAGTATGATTAGACATTAGAGACAGTATGATTAGACATTAGAGACAGTATGATTAGACATTAGAGACAGTATGATTAGACATTAGAGACAGTATGATTAGACATTAGAAACAGTATGATTAGACATTAGAGACAGTACGATTAGACATTAGAGACAGTATGATTAGACATTAGAGACAGTATGATTAGACATTAGAGACAGTATGATTAGACATTAGAGATATTATGATTAGACATTAGATACAGTGTGATTAGACAATATAGACGGATTAATAAGACATTAGAGACAGTATTATTAGACATTAGAGACAGTATGATAAGACATAAGAGACAGTTCCGGCGCCGACAGAGATGGCAGCCTCGCTTCACGTTCTCAGGAAACCATGCAGTATTTTGTTTTTTTATGTATTACTTCTTACATTGTTACCCCGGAAAATATTAAGTTTTATTACATACAACCGGGAGGAACTATTGGATATAAGAGCAACGTCAACTTACCAACATTACGACCAGGAATACGACTTTCCCAAAGAGGATTCTCCTTTCGTTAACCCAAACACAACAATAGACTGGATAGCACGTGGCGACTCAAAACAACGGCGGCGCCGGAGAAGAGGGAAACGCGCCGGTCTTTTGGTCAAGCTACGTCGACGGGCGCATCGTGCACCTCTCCCGAGTATTTTAATCGCCAATGTACAGTCTCTTGACAACAAAGTAGACGAAATCAGATCAAGGGTTGCCTTTCAGAGAGACATCCGAGACTGCAACATTCTTTGCTTCACGGAAACATGGCTCACTCAGAACACGTTATCAGAGTCGGTACAGCCACCTGGTTTCTCCACGCATCGCGCCGACAGAAACAAACATCTCTCTGGTAAGAAGAAGGGCGGGGGGGTGTGTCTTATGATTAACGAGACGTGGTGTGATCATAACAACATACAGGAACTCAAGTCCTTTTGTTCACCTGACATAGAATTCCTTACAATCAAATGCAGACCGCATTATCTACCAAGAGAATTCTCTTCGATTATAATCACAGCCGTGTACATCCCCCCTCAAGCTGATACATCGACGGCACTGAAAGAAATTCATCGGACTCTATGTAAACTGGAAACCACATATCCTGAGGCTGCATTTGTTGTGGCTGGGGATTTTAATAAGGCAAATTTAAGAACAAGGCTCCCGAAATTTTACCAGCATATCGAATGTGCCACCCGGGCTGGTAAAACCCTGGACCACTGTTATTCCAACTTCCGTGATGCATACAAGGCTATTCTCCGCCCTCCTTTCGGCAAGTCTGACCATGACTCCATTTTGTTGCTCCCAGCCTACAAACAGAAACTAAAACAGGAAACGCCCGTTCTCAGGTCTGTTCAACGCTGGTCCGAACAATCTGATTCCATGCTGCAAGATTGCTTCGAGCACGTGGACTGGGATATGTTCCGGATAGCATCTGACAACAACATTGATGTATACGCTGATTCGGTGAGCGAGTTTATTAGCAAATGCATTGGTGATGTTGTACCCATAGCAAATATCAAAACCTTCCCCAACCAGAAACCGTGGATTGATGGCAGCATTCGCGCAAAACTGAAAGCGCGAACCACTGCTTTTAACCAGGTAAAGGCTACCGGAAACATGACTGAATACAAACAGTGCAGCTACTCCTCCGCAAGGCAATCAAACAAGCTAAGCGTCAATATAGAGACAAAGTAGAGTCACAATTCAATGGCTCAGACACAAGAGGAATGTGGCAGGGTCTACAGTCAATCACGGACTACAAAAAGAAAACCAGCCCCGTCGCGGACCATGACGTCCTGCTCCCAGACAAACTAAACAACTTCTTTGCTCGCTTTGAGGACAATACAGCGCCACCGACACGGCCCGCTACCAAAACCTGCGGGCTCACCTTCACCGCAGCCAATGTGAGAAAAACATTTAAATGTGTTAACCCTCGCAAGGCTGCCGGCCCAGATGGCATCCCTGGCCGTGTCCTCAGAGCATGCGCAGACCAGCTGGCTGGTGTGTTTACGGACATATTCAATCAGTCCCTATCCCAGTCTGCTGTTCCCACATGCTTCAAGAGGGCCACCATTGTTCCTGTTCCCAAGAAAGCTAAGGTGACTGAGCTAAATGACTATCGCACCCGTAGCACTCACTTCCGTCATCATGAAGTGCTTTGAGAGATTAGTCAAGGATCATATCACCTCCATCCTGCCAGTCACCCTGGACCCACTCCAATTTGCTTACCGTCCCAATAGGTCCACAGACGACGCAATCGCAATCACACTGCATACTGCCCTAACCCATCTGGACAAGAGGAATACTTATGTAAGAATGCTGTTCATCGACTACAGCTCAGCATTTAACACCATAGTTCCCTCCAAGCTCGTCATTAAGCTCGAGACCCTGGGTCTCGACCCAGCCCTGTGCAACTGGGTCCTGGACTTCCTGACGGGCCGGTCCCAGGTGGTGAGGGTAGGAAACAACATCTCCACCCGCTGATCCTCAACACTGGGGCCCCACAAGGGTGCGTTCTCAGCCCTCTCCTGTACTCCCTGTTTACCCATGACTGCGTGGCCAAGCACGCATCCAACTCGATCATCAAGTTTGCTGACGACACTACAGTGGTAGGCTTGATTACCAACAACGACGAGACGGCCTACAGAGAGGAGGTGAGGGCCTCGGAGTGTGGTGTCAGGAAAATAACCTCTCACTCAATGTCAACAAAACAAAGGAGATGATCGTGGACTTCAGGAAACAGGAGAGGGAGCACCCTATCCACATCGAGGGGACAGTAGTGGAGAAGGTGGAAAGTTTTAAGTTCCTCGGCGTACATCACGGACAAACTGAATTGGTCCACCCACACAGACAGCGTGGTGAAGAAGGCGCAACAGCGCCTCTTCAACCTCAGGAGGCTGAAGAAATTTGGCTTGTCACCAAAATCACTCACAAACTTTTACAGATGCACAATCGAGAGCATCCTGTCGGGCTGTATCACCGCCTGGTACGGCAACTGCTCCGCCCACAACCGTAAGGCTCTCCAGAGGGTAGTGAGGACTGCACAACGCATCACCGGGTTAAACTACCTGCCCTCCAGGACACCTACACCACCCGATGTCACAGAAAGGCCAAAAAGATCATCAAGGACAACAACCACCCGAGCCACTGCCTGTTCACCCCGCTATCATCCAGAAGGCGAGGTCAGTACAGGTGCATCAAAGCTGGGACCGAGAGACTGAAAAACAGCTTCTACCTCAAGGCCATCAGACTGTTAAACAGCCATCACTAACATTGAGTGGCTGCTGCCAACATACTGACTTAAATCTCTAGCCACTTTATACATAGGAATTGGATGTAACAATGTATCACTAGCCACTTTAAACAATTTTGTATATAATGTTTACGTATCCGACATACTCATATCAAATGTATACACTGTACTCTAAACCATCTACTGTATCTTGCCTATGCCGTTCGGTCATCGACCCAAATCTCTAGCCACTTTAATAATTATAATTGGATGAAATAATGTATCACTAGCCACTTTAAACAATGCCATTTATATAATGTTTACATATCCTACATTACTCATCTCATATATGTGTGTGTGTGTATGTATGTATATATATATGTATATATGTATATATATGTGTGTATATACTGTACTCCATACCATCTACTGCATCTTGCCTATGCCGGTCAGCCATCGCTCATCCATATATTTATATGTACATACTCGTATTCATTCCTTTACTCTTGTGTGTATAAGGTAGTTGTTGTGAATTTGTTAGATTACTTGTTAGATACTACTGCATGGTCGGAACTAGAAGCACAAGCATTTCGCTACACTCGCATTAACATCTGCTAACCATGTGTATGTGACAAATAAAATTTGATTTGATTTGATTTGTATGATTAGACATTAGAGAAAGTATGATTAGACATTAGAGACAGTATGATTAGACATTAGAGACTGTATGATTATACATTAGAGACCATATGATTAGACATTAGAGACAGTTTAATTAGACATTAGAGACAGTATGATTAGACATTAGAGACAGTATGATTAGACATTAGAGACAGTATGATTAGACATTAGAGACAGTATGATTAGACATTAGAGACAGTATTATTAGACATTAGAAACAGTATGATTAGACATTAGAGACAGTATGATTAGACATTAGAGACAGTATGATTAGACATTAGAAACAGTATGATAAGACATTAGAGACAGTATGATTAGACATTAGAGACAGTATGATTAGACATTAGAGACAGTGTGATTAGACATTAGAGACAGTTTAATAAGACATTAGATACAGTTTGATAAGACATTAGAGACAGTATGATAAGACATTAGAGACAGTATGATTAGACATTAGAGACAGTATAATTAGACATTAGAGACAGTATGATTAGACATTAGAGACAGTTTAATAAGACATTAGAGACAGTTAATAAAACATTAGAGACAGTATGATTAGACATTAGAGACAGTATGATTAGACATTAGAGACAGCATGATTAGACAGTAGAGACAGTTTAAAAAGACATTAGAGAAAGTATTATTAGACATTAGAGACAGTATGATTAGACAGAGACAGCATGATTAGACATTAGAGACAGTATGATTAGACATAAGAGACAGTATGATTAGACATTAGAGGCAGTACGATTAGACATTAGAGACCGTATGATTAGACATTAGAAACAGTATGATTAGACATTCGAGACAGTATGATTAGACATTAGAAACAGTATGATTAGACATTAGAGACAGTATGATTAGACATTAGAGACAGTATGATTAGACATTAGAGACAGTTTAATAAGACATTAGATACAGTTTGATAAGACATTAGAGACAGTATGATAAGACATTAGAGACAGTATGATTAGACATTAGAGACAGTATAATTAGACATTAGAGACAGTATGATTAGACATTAGAGACAGTTTAATAAGACATTAGAGACAGTTAATAAAACATTAGAGACAGTATGATTAGACATTAGAGACAGTATGATTAGACATTAGAGACAGCATGATTAGACAGTAGAGACAGTTTAAAAAGACATTAGAGAAAGTATTATTAGACATTAGAGACAGTATGATTAGACAGAGACAGTATGATTAGACATTAGAGACAGTATGATTAGACATTAGAGACAGTATGATTAGACATTAGAGGCAGTATGATTAGACATTAGAGACAGTATGATTAGACATTAGAAACAGTATGATTAGACATTCGAGACAGTATGATTAGACATTAGAAACAGTATGATTAGACATTAGAGACAGTATGATTAGACATTAGAGACAGTATGATTAGACATTAGAGACAGTATGATTAGACATTAGAGACAGTATGATTAGACATTAGAGACAGTATGATTAGACATTAGAGACAGTATGATTAGACATTAGAGACAGTATGATTAGACATTAGAGACAGTATGATTAGACATTAGAGACAGTATGATTAGACATTAGAGACAGTATGATTAGACATTAGAGATATTATGATTAGACATTAGATACAGTGTGATTAGACAATATAGACGGATTAATAAGACATTAGAGACAGTATTATTAGACATTAGAGACAGTATGATAAGACATAAGAGACAGTATGATTAGACATTAGAGACAGTATGATTAGACATTAGAGACAGTATGATTAGACATTAGAGACTGTATGATTATACATTAGAGACCATATGATTAGACATTAGAGACAGTTTAATTAGACATTAGAGACAGTATGATTAGACATTAGAGACAGTATGATAAGACATTAGAGACAGTATGATAAGACATTAGAGACAGTATGATTAGACATTAGAGACATTATGATTAGACATTAGATACAGTGTGATTAGACAATATAGACGGATTAATAAGACATTAGAGACAGTATTATTAGACATTAGAGACAGTATGATAAGACATAAGAGACAGTATGATTAGACATTAGAGACAGTATGATTAGACATTAGAGACAGTATGATTAGACATTAGAGACTGTATGATTATACATTAGAGACCATATGATTAGACATTAGAGACAGTTTAATTAGACATTAGAGACAGTATGATTAGACATTAGAGACAGTATGATTAGACATTAGAGACAGTATGATTAGACATTAGAGACAGTATGATTAGACATTAGAGACAGTATAATTAGACATTAGAGACAGTTTAATTAGACATTAGAGGCAGTTTAATAAGACATTAGAGACAGTATTATTAGACATTAGAAACAGTATGATTAGACATTAGAGACAGTATGATTAGACATTAGAGACAGTATGATTAGACATTAGAGACAGAATGATTAGACATTAGAAACAGTATTATTAGACATTAGAGACAGTATGATTAGACATTAGAGACAGTATGATTAGACATTAGAAACAGTATGATTAGACATTAGAGACAGTATGATTAGACATTAGAGACAGTATGATTAGACATTAGAAACAGTATGATTAGACATTATAGACAGTATTATTAGACATTAGAGACAGTTTAAAAAGACATTAAAGACAGCATTATTAGACATTAGAGACAGTATGATTAGACATTAGAGACAGCATGATTAGACATTAGAGTCAGTACTTTTAGTTATTAGAGACAGTTTAATTAGACATGAGAGACAGTTTAATAAGACATTAGAGACAGTTTAATTAGACATTAGAGACAGTATGATTAGACATTAGAGACAGTATGATTAGACATTAGAGACAGTATTATTAGACATAAGAGACAGTATGATTAGACATTAGAGACAGTATGATTAGACATTAGAGACAGTATGATTAGACATTAGAGACAGCATGATTAGACATTAGAGTCAGTACTTTTAGTTATTAGAGACAGTTTAATTAGACATGAGAGGCAGTTTAATAAGACATTAGAGACAGTTTAATTAGACATTAGAGACAGTTTAATTAGACATTAGAGACAGTATGATTAGACATTAGAGACAGTATGATTAGACATTAGAGACAGTATGATTAGACATTAGAGACAGTATGATTAGACATTAGAGACAGTATGATTAGACATTAGAGACAGTATGATTAGACATTAGAGGCATTATGATTAGACATTAGATACAGTGTGATTAGACATTAGAGACAGTATGATTAGACATTAGAGACAGTTTAATAAGACATTAGAGACAGTTAATAAAACATTAGAGACAGTATGATTAGACATTAGAGACAGTATGATTAGACATTAGAGACAGTATAATTAGACATTAGAGACAGTATGATTAGACATTAGAGACAGTTTAATAAGACATTAGAGACAGTTAATAAAACATTAGAGACAGTATGATTAGACATTAGAGACAGTATGATTAGACATTAGAGACAGTATGATTAGACATTAGAGACAGTATGATTAGACATTAGAAACAGTATGATTAGACATTAGAGACAGTATGATTAGACATTAGAGACAGTATGATTAGACATTAAAAACAGTATGATTAGACATTAGAGACAGTATGATTAGACATTAGAGACAGTATAATTAGACATTAGAGGCAGTTTAATAAGACATTAGTGACAGTATGATTAGACATTAGAGACAGTATGATTAGACATAAGAAAAATATTAATTAGACATTCGAGACAGTATGATTAGTCTTGTGTTTCATATTAGGTTGAAAGAGCCCTACGGCCTTGGCCTGTCACAACATGCAGGTTCACAGACAGCCACAGACAGCTACAGACAGCTACAGTATGCCCACAAACCTTTAGACACCCTAGTCCTTATTTACCAGGGCCGATAGGGTCAAAAGTAGTGCACCACATAGGGGAAGTGTAATTTTAGGACATAACCTCAGCCAGATCCCCACACCTCCCTGCCGTGGCTGACTGCTCACCTACACTGACTAGCATATACTCAGACACACAAACTAGCATATACACAGACAAACAAACTAACATATATACAGACACACAGACTAATATATACACAGACACACAGACTAACATATAAACAGACACACAGACTAACATATACAGAGAGACACAGACTAACATATACACAGACTAACATATACAGAGACACACAGACTAACATATACACAGACTAACATATACAGAGACACACAGACTAACATATACACAGACTAACATATAAACAGACACACAGACTAACATATACACAGACTAACATATACAGAGACACACAGACTAACATATACACAGACTAACATATACAGAGACACACAGACTAACATATACACAGACTAACATATACAGAGACACACAGACTAACATATGCCCAGACACACAGACTAACATATACACAGACTAACATATACACAGACTAACATATACACCGACACACAGACTAACACATACACAGACCAACATATACACCGACACACAGACTAACACATACATCGACACACAGACTAACACATACACAGACACATAGAGTAACATATACACTGACATACAGACTAAAATATATACAGACACACAGACTAACATATACACCGACACACAGACTGACATATACACTGACACACAGACTAAAATATACACAGACACACAGACTAACATATACACCGACACACAGACTGACATATACACTGACATACAGACTAAAATATATACAGACACACAGACTAACATATACACCGACACACAGACTGACATATACACTGACACACAGACTAAAATATACACAGACACACAGACTAACATATACACCAACACACAGACTAACACATACACTGACACACAGACTAACACATACACAGACACATAGAGTAACATATACACTGACATACAGACTAAAATATATACAGACACACAGACTAACATATACACCGACACACAGACTGACATATACACTGACACACAGACTAAAATATACACAGACACACAGACTAACATATACACCAACACACAGACTGACATATACACTGACACACAGACTAAAATATACACAGACACACAGACTAACATATACACCAACACACAGACTAACATATACACCAACACACAGACTAACACATACACAGACACATAGAGTAACATATACACAGACACATAGAGTAACATATTTATTTATTTTTTATTTTTATTTCACCTTTATTTAACCAGGTAGTTCTATATGATGTCATAATACACGGAGGCAAGTTGAGAACAAGTTCTCATTTACAACTGCGACCTGGCCAAGATAAAGCAAAGCAATTCAACACATACAACAACACAGAGTTACACATGGAGTAAAACAAACATACAGTCAATAATACAGTAGAAAAACAAATCTATATACAAAGAGTGCAAATGAGGTAAGATAAGGAAGGTAAGGCAATAAATAGGCCATGGTGGCAAAGTAATTACAATATAGCAATTTAACACTGGAATGGTAGATGTGCAGTAGATGAATGTGCAAGTAGAAAAACTGGGGTGCAAAGGAGCAAGATAAATAAATAAATAAATACAGTATGGGGATGAGGTAGTTGGTTGGGCTATTTACAGATGGGCTATGTGCAGGTGCAGTGATCTGTGAGCTGCTCTGACAGCTGGCGCTTAAAGCTGGTGAGGGAGATAAATGTCTCCAGTTTCAGAGATTTTTGTAGTTCGTTCCAGTCATTGGCAGCAGAGAACTGGAAGGAAAGGCGGCCAAAGGAGGAATTGGCTTTGGGGGTGACCAGTGAGATATACCTGCTGGAGCACGTGCGATGGTTGGTGCTGCTATGGTGACCAGTGAGCTGAGATAAGGCGGGGCTTTACCTAGCAGGGACTTATAGATGACCAGGAGCCAGTGGATATGGCGACGAGTGTAAAGCGAAGGCCAGCCAACGAGTGCGTACAGGTCGCAGTGGTGGGTGGTATATGGGGCTTTGGTAACAAAACGGATGGCACTGTGATAGACTGCTTTCAGTTTGTTGAGTAGAGTATTGGAGGCTATTTTGTAAATGACATCACCGAAGTCGAGGATCGGTAGGATAGTCAGTTTTATGAGGCTATGTTTGGCGGCATGAGTGAAGGAGGCTTTGTTGCGAAATAGGAAGCCAATTCTAGATTTTAATTTAGATTGGAGATGTTTGATGTGAGTCTGGAAGGAGAGTTTACAGTCTAACCAGACACCTAGGTATTTGAAGTTGTCCACATATACATATACAACGACACACAGACTAACATATACACAGACACACAGACTAACACATACAAAGACACAGACTAACATATACACAGACTAACATATACACAGACTAACATATACACAGACTAACATATACAGAGACTAACATATACAGAGACACACAGGCTAACATATACACAGACACACAGACTAACACATACAAAGACACAGACTAACATATACACAGACTAACATATACACAGACTAACATATACAGAGACTAACATATACAGAGACACACAGACTAACATATACACCAACTAACATATACAGAGACACACAGACGAACATATACAGAGACACACAGACTAACATGTACACAGACACACAGACTAACATATACACAGACACACAGACTAACACATACACAGACTGACACATACAGAGACACACTGACTAACATATACACAGACTGACATATACAGAGACACACAGACTAACATATACACATACACACAGACTAACACATACACAGACTGACACATACAGAGACACACAGACTAACATATACACAGACTAACATATACGCTGACACAATTCTCTGATGAGAAACAACTGTAATATTGCTTTGAATGTGAGGGGTCTGGCTGTGTCATTGTGTGTTTGTCTTGGTGTGTGGATGTGTGGTGTTTGGCCGTGTGTTTGTGTGTGTTTGTTTGTGTGTTGGGTTTAGCTGAACTCTTGAGCATGTCTCTGTAGAGTTGCTTGAAGACGAGTCCTAGTTTATATTTCTGATCGCATGTCAGACAGATTCCCGTAAAGAACCTTAACCTTCCTTGAAGTGCCTCTAACCCCTATCAAATCAAAATCAAATCAAAATCAAATCAAAATCAAATCAAAATCAAATCAAAATCAAATAGAATGTTATTAGTTAGATGCGCTGAATACAACAGGTGTAGACCTTACAGTGAAATGCTGAATACAACAGGTGTGGACCTTACAGTGAAATGCTGAATACAACAGGTGTAGACCTCACAGTGAAATGCTGAATACAACAGGTGTAGACCTTACAGTGAAATGCTGAATACAACAGGTGTAGACCTTACAGTGAAATGCTGAATACAACAGGTGTAGACCTTACAGTGAAACGCTGAATACAACAGGTGTAGACCTCACAGTGAAATGCTGAATACAACAGGTGTAGACCTTACAGTGAAATGCTGAATACAACAGGTGTGGACCTTACAGTGAAATGCTGAATACAACAGGTGTAGACCTCACAGTGAAATGCTGAATACAACAGGTGTAGACCTCACAGTGAAATGCTGAATACAACAGGTGTAGACCTTACAGTGAAATGCTGAATACAACAGGTGTAGACCTTACAGTGAAATGCTGAATACAACAGGTGTGGACCTTACAGTGAAATGCTGAATACAACAGGTGTAGACCTTACAGTGAAATGCTGAATACAACAGGTGTAGACCTTACAGTGAAATGCTGAATACAACAGGTGTGGACCTTACAGTGAAATGCTGAATACAACAGGTGTAGACCTTTCAGTGAAATGCTGAATACAACAGGTGTAGACCTTACAGTGAAATGCTGAATACAACAGGTGTGGACCTTACAGTGAAATGCTGAATACAACAGGTGTAGACCTTTCAGTGAAATGCTGAATACAACAGGTGTAGACCTTACAGTGAAATGCTGAATACAGCAGGTGTAGACCTTTCAGTGAAATGCTGAATACAACAGGTGTAGACCTTACAGTGAAATGCTGAATACAACAGGTGTGGACCTTTCAGTGAAATGCTGAATACAACAGGTGTAGACCTTACAGTGAAACGCTGAATACAACAGGTGTAGACCTTACAGTGAAATGCTGAATACAACAGGTGTAGACCTTGGATGAATTGAAAGTGTGGGGTTCACAGCTCCAATCCAGATGTGTTGGTCATTACTGAGACGTGGCAAAGGAAGAGTGTTTTGAATACTGATGTTAACCTTTCTGGTTATAACCTTTTTCGGCAAGACAGATCTTCCAAAGGGGGAGTATCAATCTTTACCAAGGAACACCTTCAGTGCTCGGTTGTCTCCACCAAGTCTGTCCCCAAACCATTTGATTTGCTGGTTTTAAGCATTACGTTTTCAAATAACTCTTTGTTGACTGTTGCTGGGTGCTATCGTCCTCCATCAGCACCGGCCTGTACCCTACCTGCCATAAGCTCTCTCCTGGCCCCTTACAGTAAGTCTGAATGTGTCCTGCTAGGTGACCTAAACTGGGACATGCTTAAACCACCTGACCAAGTTTTAAAGCAATGGGACTCTAGACTGATAACTATCAGGATTATTTGTGAGGATAACATTGAGGAGAGAAGCCTTTTCTGGGTGTTTGGAGTCCTACCTTGTGGGATTGGTAATAATCTGAGAAAAATGTAGGGTGTTTTCTGTAATGACCTGAGTGATCCCTGTTTTACAGCCTGTGTTCGTAACGGCTGCTCAGTGAAACGACCTGTCCTGTTTTGTCAGAGAAGCATGCTAAAAAACTTTAATGAGCAAGCCTTCCTTCATGAACTGGTCTCTGTAAATATAGATAAATATATAGTATAGAATCAGTTTGATCCCCTCTGTTAAAGACGCTTGGACCTTCTTTTTTTTATATTTTCAGTGGTATTATTAACAAACACACCCCCATAAAGAAAATGAGAATTAACAACATGTTCAGCACCTGATTCGATCGTGATCTGGCAGAGTTACTCCACCTCAAGAACACCATTTGGCGAAAGGCTCGACACACGCATACTCAGGCTGACTGGCTCTTAATCAGGCAAACGAGAAAGAAGTGCACTCAGGCTATCCGGAAGGCCAACGTTAGTTACTTTAAGGAGCGGTTCTCTCTCTGTGGGTCTAACCACAAGAAGTTCTGGAAAACGGTTAAAGACCTGGAGAATAAACCTTCCTCCTCTCAGCTGCCCATTTCATTTAAATATATTTTTCTTTATTATTTTCCCCTAACCCTACCACCCCTCCCCTAATTGGAGTAAACTAATGGACAACAACACTCAGGCTTCTACTTCCAGCTTAAACGTACTATTGTCTGGCTTCAACACAATCTGAAGTCATATGGGACAGAGTCTCACAAGCACTAGAAACAGCATTGGGTTTGGATACAGTGGGAACATGTGGATCTCAGCAAGCGTGATGTCATTCATGTTTGTGGATATTTATGTAAATGTTAATTTGCCTATTGTTTTTGTTTGTCAAAAAAAAACTAAAAAGTTGTATCAGATTTAAAAAACGGATAAAAAATACACCTCATGGAACAGCGGGGACTGTGAAGCAACACAAACATAGGAGCATACACACACACACACACACACACACACACATGATAGCATACGCACTATACACACACGTACACATGGATTTTGTACTGTATATATGTGGTAGTGGTGGAGTAGGGGCCTGAGGGCACACAGTCTGAATGTATTGTAATGTTTTTAATATTGTATACACTGCCTTAATTTTTCTGGACCCCAGGAAGAGTAGCTGCTGCTTTGGCAAGAACTAATGGGGACCATTAGTTAATTTATTTATTAATAAATAAATAAATAAAATATACAAGCTTTGGACGAAAGACTTCCACAAAGGACTTCCATATCTCCAAAGTTTACTCAAAAAAGCAATAGTCCTGAACTGGGTTAAATTTCGTTTTTGTTGTTTTAATTATTTACATTTTGTTAATTATCTTTTAAACTTCCATTGGTTAATCTTTTGCTCAGTAATTTTTATTTATTTTATTTAACCTTATTTACCTAGGCAAGTCAGTTAAGAACAAATTCTTATTTACAATGACGGCCTACCGGGTAACAGTGGGTTAACTGCCTCGTTCAAGGGCAGAACGACAGATTTTTACCTTGTCAGCTCGGGGATTCGAAGCAGCAACCTTTTGTTTTATGGCACAGCGATCTAACCAAGTTATCACTTGGCTCATGTAAATAATTCTGTAGTTGTCCCTTTTAACATCCTAAGGTCAACATCCCTATAGTGTTCACATTCCTCTCATGTAGATGTTGTAGCTACATAAAAAGACTAGACCAGTTACTTGGGGAATATCCGGTCTTTGCTATTTTCTTCATTACCATGCAGATCATTTCAAGTTGGATATATTGATACAGTTGAAGTCGGAAGTTTACATACACCTTAGCCAAATACATTTAAACTCAGTTTTTCACAATTCCTGAAATTCAATCATAGCAAAAACTCCCTGTCTTAGGTCAGTTAGGATCACCACTTTATTTTAAGAATGTGAAATGTCAGAATAATAGTAGAGAGAATGATTTATTTGATATACTTCAGCTTTTATTTCAGCTTTTATTTCTTTCATCACATTCCCAGTGGGTCAGACGTTTACATACACTCAATTAGTATTTGATAGCATTGCCTTAAATTGTTTAACTTGTGTCAGACGTGGGTGAATTTTGGCCCATTCCTCCTGACAGAGCTGGTGTAACTGAGTCAGGTTTGTAGGCCTCCTTGCTCGCACACACTTTTTCAGTTCTGCCCACAAATTTTCTATAGGATTGAGGTCAGGGTTTTGTGATGGCCACTCCAATACCTTGACTTTGTTGTCCTTAAGCCATTTTGCCACAACTTTGGAAGTATGCTTGGGGTCATTGTACATTTGGAAGACCCATCTGCGACCAAGCTTTAACTTCCTGACTGATGTCTTGAGATGTTGCTTCAATATCTCCACATAATTGTTCTGCCTCATGATGCCATCTAGTCTGTGAATTGCACCAGTCCGTCCTGCAGCAAAGCACCCCCACAACATGATGCTGCCACCCCTGTGCTTCACGGTTGGGATGGTGTTCTTCGGCTTGCAAGCCTCCCCCATTTTCTTCCAAACATAACGATGGTCATTATGGCCAAACAGTTCAATTTTTGTTTCATCAGACCAGAGGACATTTCTCTAAAAAGTATGATCTTTGTCCCCATGTGCAGTTGCAAACCGTAGTCTGGCTTTCTTATGGCCGTTTTGGAGCAGTGGCTTCTTCCTTGCTGAGCGGCTTGAACGTGGTAGCTTCAGACGTTTGGAAATTGCTCCCAAGGATGAACCAGAATTGTGGAGGTCTACATTTTTCTGAGGTCTTGGCTGATTTCTTTGGATTTTCCCATGATGTCAAGCAAAGAGGCACTGCGTTTTAAGGTAGGCCTTGAAATACATCCACAGCTACACCTCCAATTGACTCAAATGATGTCAATTAGCCTATCAGAAGCTTCTAAAGCCATGACATCATTTTCTGGAATTTTCCAAGCTGTTTAAAGGCACAGTCAACTTAGTGTATGTAAACTTCTGACCCACTGGAATTGTGATATAGTGAATTATAAGTGAAATAATCTGTCTGCAATTGTTGGGAAAATTACTTGTGTCATGCACAAAGTAGATGTCCTAACCGACTTGCCGAAACTATAGTTTGTTAACAACAAATGCTTGGAGAGGTTGAAAAACGAGTCTTAATGACTCCAACCTAAGGGAATGTAAACTTACGACTTCAACTGTATCTGTTAAATACATTTAATACATGTTGTTTAGTATATTTACAAAATGTAGTATGTTTAGTTTCTTTCACTGTGAAGTAATTTCATGTAAAGTTATGTGATTTGGTTTATATAATGTAGATACATTTCAATGTTGTTTAACACAAAGTAACCAAAAACCTGATCTAGTTTGCATATTCATACTGAACAGAATGTTCACCACAAGTTATCCAGAATTGTTTGCCACAAAACTCATTTGCATGAAAATATGAGCTTGCTGCAAAACAGTTATGAGCTGAATATAACAGTATGTCAGTGGAAGGGAGGACAGTAACAGGAGACACTATGAGCTGAACATAACAGTATGGTAGTGGAAGGGAGGACAGTAACAGGAGACACTATGAGCTGAACATAACAGTATGTCAGTGGAAGGGAGGACAGTAACAGGAGACACTATGAGCTGAACATAACAGTATGTCAGTGGAAGGGAGGACAGTAACAGGAGACACTATGAGCTGAATATAACAGTATGGTAGTGGAAGGGAGGACAGTAACAGGAGACACTATGAGCTGAATATAACAGTATGGTAGTGGAAGGGAGGACAGTAACAGGAGACACTATGAGCTGAACATAACAGTATGTCAGTGGAAGGGAGGACAGTAACAGGAGACACTATGAGCTGAACATAACAGTATGTCAGTGGAAGGGAGGACAGTAACAGGAGACACTATGAGCTGAACATAACAGTATGTCAGTGGAAGGGAGGACAGTAACAGGAGACACTATGAGCTGAACATAACAGTATGTCAGTGGAAGGGAGGACAGTAACAGGAGACACTATGAGCTGAACATAACAGTATGTCAGTGGAAGGGAGGACAGTAACAGGAGACACTATGAGCTGAACATAACAGTATGTCAGTGGAAGGGAGGACAGTAACAGGAGACACTATGAGCTGAATATAACAGTATGGTAGTGGAAGGGAGGACAGGAGACACTATGAGCTGAATATAACAGTATGGTAGTGGAAGGGAGGACAGTAACAGGAGACACTATGAGCTGAACATAACAGTATGTCAGTGGAAGGGAGGACAGTAACAGGAGACACTATGAGCTGAACATAACAGTATGTCAGTGGAAGGGAGGACAGTAGCAGGAGACACTATGAGCTGAACATAACAGTATGGTAGTGGAAGGGAGGACAGTAACAGGAGACACTATGAGCTGAACATAACAGTATGTCAGTGGAAGGGAGGACAGTAACAGGAGACACTATGAGCTGAACATAACAGTATGTCAGTGGAAGGGAGGACAGTAACAGGAGACACTATGAGCTGAACATAACAGTATGTCAGTGGAAGGGAGGACAGTAGCAGGAGACACTATAAGCTGAATATAACAGTATGGTAGTGGAAGGGAGGACAGTAGCAGGAGACACTATGAGCTGAACATAACAGTATGTCAGTGGAAGGGAGGACAGTAACAGGAGACACTATGAGCTGAACATAACAGTATGTCAGTGGAAGGGAGGACAGTAGCAGGAGACACTATAAGCTGAATATAACAGTATGTCAGTGGAAGGGAGGACAGTAGCAGGAGACACTATAAGCTGAATATAACAGTATGGTAGTGGAAGGGAGGACAGTAGCAGGAGACACTATGAGCTGAACATAACAGTATGTCAGTGGAAGGGAGGACAGTAACAGGAGACACTATGAGCTGAACATAACAGTATGTCAGTGGAAGGGAGGACAGTAGCAGGAGACACTATAAGCTGAATATAACAGTATGGTAGTGGAAGGGAGGACAGTAGCAGGAGACACTATGAGCTGAACATAACAGTATGTCAGTGGAAGGGGAGGACAGTAACAGGAGACACTATAAGCTGAATATAACAGTATGGTAGTGGAAGGGAGGACAGGAGACACTATGAGCTGAATATAACAGTATGGTAGTGGAAGGGAGGACAGTAACAGGAGACACTATGAGCTGAACATAACAGTATGTCAGTGGAAGGGAGGACAGTAGCAGGAGACACTATAAGCTGAATATAACAGTATGGTAGTGGAAGGGAGGACAGTAGCAGGAGACACTATGAGCTGAACATAACAGTATGTCAGTGGAAGGGAGGACAGTAACAGGAGACACTATGAGCTGAATATAACAGTATGGTAGTGGAAGGGAGGACAGGAGACACTATGAGCTGAATATAACAGTATGGTAGTGGAAGGGAGGACAGTAACAGGAGACACTATGAGCTGAACATAACAGTATGTCAGTGGAAGGGAGGACAGTAACA
Organism: Brachymystax lenok tsinlingensis; assembly: GCA_030435695.1. NCBI lineage: Eukaryota > Metazoa > Chordata > Actinopteri > Salmoniformes > Salmonidae > Brachymystax > Brachymystax lenok. The sequence continues at coordinate 357,355 of CM059797.1, forward strand.
GGAGACACTATGAGCTGAACATAACAGTATGTCAGTGGAAGGGAGGACAGTAGCAGGAGACACTATGAGCTGAACATAACAGTATGGTAGTGGAAGGGAGGACAGTAACAGGAGACACTATGAGCTGAACATAACAGTATGTCAGTGGAAGGGAGGACAGTAACAGGAGACACTATGAGCTGAACATAACAGTATGTCAGTGGAAGGGAGGACAGTAACAGGAGACACTATGAGCTGAACATAACAGTATGTCAGTGGAAGGAGGACAGTAGCAGGAGACACTATAAGCTGAATATAACAGTATGGTAGTGGAAGGGAGGACAGTAGCAGGAGACACTATGAGCTGAACATAACAGTATGTCAGTGGAAGGGAGGACAGTAACAGGAGACACTATGAGCTGAAAATAACAGTATGTCAGTGGAAGGGAGGACAGTAACAGGAGACACTATGAGCTGAACATAACAGTATGTCAGTGGAAGGGAGGACAGTAGCAGGAGACACTATAAGCTGAATATAACAGTATGTCAGTGGAAGGGAGGACAGTAGCAGGAGACACTATAAGCTGAATATAACAGTATGGTAGTGGAAGGGAGGACAGTAGCAGGAGACACTATGAGCTGAACATAACAGTATGTCAGTGGAAGGGAGGACAGTAGCAGGAGACACTATGAGCTGAACATAACAGTATGTCAGTGGAAGGGAGGACAGTAACAGGAGACACTATGAGCTGAATATAACAGTATGGTAGTGGAAGGGAGGACAGTAACAGGAGACACTATGAGCTGAATATAACAGTATGGTAGTGGAAGGGAGGACAGTAACAGGAGACACTATGAGCTGAACATAACAGTATGTCAGTGGAAGGGAGGACAGTAACAGGAGACACTATGAGCTGAACATAACAGTATGTCAGTGGAAGGGAGGACAGTAACAGGAGACACTATGAGCTGAATATAACAGTATGGTAGTGGAAGGGAGGACAGGAGACACTATGAGCTGAATATAACAGTATGTCAGTGGAAGGGAGGACAGTAACAGGAGACACTATGAGCTGAATATAACAGTATGGTAGTGGAAGGGAGGACAGGAGACACTATGAGCTGAATATAACAGTATGTCAGTGGAAGGGAGGACAGTAACAGGAGACACTATGAGCTGAACATAACAGTATGTCAGTGGAAGGGAGGACAGTAGCAGGAGACACTATAAGCTGAATATAACAGTATGGTAGTGGAAGGGAGGACAGTAGCAGGAGACACTATGAGCTGAACATAACAGTATGTCAGTGGAAGGGAGGACAGTAACAGGAGACACTATGAGCTGAATATAACAGTATGGTAGTGGAAGGGAGGACAGGAGACACTATGAGCTGAATATAACAGTATGGTAGTGGAAGGGAGGACAGTAACAGGAGACACTATGAGCTGAACATAACAGTATGTCAGTGGAAGGGAGGACAGTAACAGGAGACACTATGAGCTGAACATAACAGTATGTCAGTGGAAGGGAGGACAGTAGCAGGAGACACTATGAGCTGAACATAACAGTATGGTAGTGGAAGGGAGGACAGTAACAGGAGACACTATGAGCTGAACATAACAGTATGTCAGTGGAAGGGAGGACAGTAACAGGAGACACTATGAGCTGAACATAACAGTATGTCAGTGGAAGGGAGGACAGTAACAGGAGACACTATGAGCTGAACATAACAGTATGTCAGTGGAAGGGAGGACAGTAACAGGAGACACTATGAGCTGAACATAACAGTATGTCAGTGGAAGGGAGGACAGTAGCAGGAGACACTATGAGCTGAACATAACAGTATGTCAGTGGAAGGGAGGACAGTAACAGGAGACACTATGAGCTGAATATAACAGTATGGTAGTGGAAGGGAGGACAGGAGACACTATGAGCTGAATATAACAGTATGGTAGTGGAAGGGAGGACAGTAACAGGAGACACTATGAGCTGAACATAACAGTATGTCAGTGGAAGGGAGGACAGTAACAGGAGACACTATGAGCTGAACATAACAGTATGTCAGTGGAAGGGAGGACAGTAGCAGGAGACACTATGAGCTGAATATAACAGTATGGTAGTGGAAGGGAGGACAGTAACAGGAGACACTATGAGCTGAATATAACAGTATGCCAGTGGAAGGGAGGACAGTAACAGGAGACACTATGAGCTGAATATAACAGTATGTCAGTGGAAGGGAGGACAGTAGCAGGAGACACTATGAGCTGAACATAACAGTATGGTAGTGGAAGGGAGGACAGTAACAGGAGACACTATGAGCTGAACATAACAGTATGGTAGTGGAAGGGAGGACAGTAGCAGGAGACACTATGAGCTGAACATAACAGTATGGTAGTGGAAGGGAGGACAGTAGCAGGAGACACTATGAGCTGAATATAACAGTATGGTAGTGGAAGGGAGGACAGGAGACACTATGAGCTGAATATAACAGTATGCCAGTGGAAGGGAGGACAGTAGCAGGAGACACTATGAGCTGAATATAACAGTATGTCAGTGGAAGGGAGGACAGTAACAGGAGACACTATGAGCTGAATATAACAGTATGTCAGTGGAAGGGAGGACAGTAACAGGAGACACTATGAGCTGAACATAACAGTATGGTAGTGGAAGGGAGGACAGTAGCAGGAGACACTATGAGCTGAACATAACAGTATGGTAGTGGAAGGGAGGACAGTAACAGGAGACACTATGAGCTGAACATAACAGTATGTCAGTGGAAGGGAGGACAGTAACAGGAGACACTATGAGCTGAACATAACAGTATGGTAGTGGAAGGGAGGACAGTAGCAGGAGACACTATGAGCTGAACATAACAGTATGGTAGTGGAAGGGAGGACAGTAGCAGGAGACACTATGAGCTGAATATAACAGTATGTCAGTGGAAGGGAGGACAGTAACAGGAGACCCAAGTGGTTTGTGACTATTATGATTTCCCGTCGTAGCCAATTCAGTTGCAGTGATTTTGTTACAGATGTTTTGGTAAATATGTTACCAATTTGGTAACGGAATTACAAGATTTAATCATTTAATAATTCATAAACAAAATGTATATCAGTAAAATCACTTCAACTAATTGGTAGGTCTGCCATTACTTGTTACTTCTGAGAACTTTCATCATCCTCCCAGCTCATGAGGGAGAGCAATTAGACAATACCTTAAAGATATGTGGGTTTTTGGTAACGGAATGACAAGGCACACGCCACATTTTCTTAAATTTACAGAAGGTAAAACATTTATCCAAAACTAAAAAGGTTTTCTAAGAGTTGGCAGGGGCCTTTACTTTAACGTGGTTGTGTTTTGTTGTTGCTGATGGGACCTTTGACATGGAAATGTCCATCTGAGAACATGTGATAACATCTACAGAGGGATCTGAAAGGAACCACGATCACGTACTGACACCTCGTGGAGCAAACAAAGATTTCAGAAATGTCTTTACAGTTCACAATAATATTGACAATAATATTACATTTAGGAACATTTACATTTAAAAAAGGTGTTCCTACCTGCTGTGAGGCTGTGGTTGACTGCAGGTGAGTTGGGTTCTCCAGCTAGCAGTCCAGTACAGACCAGTGGTCCAGCTGAGTTGGGTTCTCCAGCTAGCAGTCCAGTACAGACCAGAGGTCCAGCTGAGTTGGGTTCTCCAGCTAGCAGTCCAGTACAGATCAGTAGTCCAGCTGAGTTGGGCTCTCCAGCTAGCAGTCCAGTACAGATCAGTGGTCCAGCTGAGTTGTGTTCTCCCGCTAGCAGTCCAGTACAGACCAGAGGTCCAGCTGAGTTGGGTTCTCCAGCTAGCAGTCCAGTACAGACCAGTGGTCCAGCTGAGTTGGGTTCTCCAGCTAGCAGTCCAGTACAGACCAGTGGTCCAGCTGAGTTGGGCTCTCCAGGACTGTGCCCGACATTATTGTAGAGAGATGAAACTGTGCTGCTAGGGAGGATGACAACACTGTTCTCAGTAGCATCAAGGCCCTGTTCAGACCAACCCCAATCAGAGACTACTTCACTGACTGTCCTGTCTAAAGAAAGGAGGAGGTGCAGAGGAAGGCCTTGTTCTTCTCTTTCTGTCTGATTTCTGGCTGATTCCACACCTCCCAGAGTGGCAGAAGCTGACGCTATACCACCTGGTGTCCTCGGAGGGAGAAATAGAGGCAGAGATAGACTCACTGGAACCAGGGTGGTGTGGTTCTGAGGCAGAGATAGACTCACTGGAACCAGGGTGGTGTGGTTCTGAGGCAGAGACAGACTCACTGGAACCAGGGTGGTGTGGTTCTGAGGCAGAGATAGACTCACTGGAACCAGGGTGGTGTGGTTCTGAGGCAGAGACAGACTCACTGGAGCCACGTTGCTAGTGTCTATGTGGTTCTGAAGAAGCATTGTGACCGTGTTGGTGTCTGTGTGTTTCTGGAGTGTTCTAGACTGGGTACCCCGGTTGTGAGACAGAGCTGGAGTCATGTTGACAGTGTCTGGGTGGATCTGAGGAAATAGACCTGGAGTCTCTAGGACGGTGTTGGAGTCTGGGGGGTTCTGAGGATATAGTCCTGGAGTCTCTAGGACGGTGTTGGAGTCTGGGGGTTTCTGAGGATATAGTCCTGGAGTCTCTAGGACGGTGTTGGAGTCTGGGGGGTTCTGAGGATATAGTCCTGGAGTCTCTAGGACGGTGTTGGAGTCTGGGGGGTTCTGAGGATATAGTTCTGGAGTCTCTAGGACGGTGTTGGAGTCTGGGGGGTTCTGAGGATTTAGTCCTGGAGTCTCTAGGACGGTGTTGGAGTCTGGGGGGTTCTGAGGATATAGTTCTGGAGTCTCTAGGACGGTGTTGGAGTCTGGGGGGTTCTGAGGATATAGTCCTGGAGTCTCTAGGACGGTGTTGAAGTCTGGGGGGTTCTGAGGATATAGTTCTGGAGTCTCTAGGACGGTGTTGGAGTCTGGTGGGTTCTGAGGATATAGTCCTGGAGTCTCTAGGACGGTGTTGGAGTCTGGGGGGTTCTGAGGATATAGTCCTGGGTCAGGTGGTTGAAGTGAAACATAGCCATTAGGAGACAGTTGCTGCTCTGTGTTGGTTAGAAGAGCAGTTTCCATCATCTCTGATCTGTCAATCTGAGTAAGAGGAGCTCCAGGACTATAGAGGGTGTCTGTTGAGGGCTGGTCCTGGTCACGACAACATCCTGTTGCTGAATGCTGCCACTCAGAGAAACCTCTGTTGTTCTCATGCTGTGATGAACAAGGCTCTACTGGGTCCATAGGTCCAATGACTTCCTGTGTCACATCCTTTACTGTCTCCCCCTGTGTTTCAGTGTCAGGTAGAATGCATGAGCTGGTTTGGAATGCTTCCTTTATCATTGTGGTTCCTACTGGATCCACCGCTACTCCCATCGCTCCATGGAGGTCACCATGAGAAGGCCCTGTCTCTGATGTCATATCCTGTTTCTCTATCTGAGGCTCTATGAGCGCCAGCTGTTCGTCTGAGATGAGCTGGAGACAGATGTGAAGGTCCGCTGTCCTCACATGGAACACTTGCTGACCCTCTGGCTGGCTGCTGTGACTAACAGTGAATGGTATAGCAGGGTATGCTACTGATGTATGGTATGGTGATGACTGTGTTTTAGTGAATGGAATGGTATGGCATGCTAAAGCTGCTCTAGTATGAGGGTTGACCTCTGTAGTAACATAAGTTAGAGGGTTGACATGGTCTGCTACTGTGAGAGCAGGGTAGGGGGTTGTTGTGGAAGTGGTGTTGGGCGTAGCAGACTGACCATGTACTGATGTTTTCCAGGCCGTGCTCTGTACTAAGGCTGTGGGTGGTGTGGCAGATTGGTTCTCCGCTGTGGCTGTGATGGTGGCAAACTGGCTTCGTACCAATGCTATGGATGGTTTGGCATGCTGATGACTCTGAACAGAAACAGGTGTAGCAGACTGGCTTCGCACTAAAGCTGTCCCAGGTGTAGAAGACTGGCTTCGCACTAAAGCTGTCCCAGGTGTAGAAGACTGGCTTCGCACTAAAGCTGTCCCAGGTGTAGAAGACTGGCTTCGCACTAAAGCTGTCACAGGTGTAGAAGACTGGCTTCGCACTAAAGCTGTCCCAGGTGTAGAAGACTGGCTTCGCACTAAAGCTGTCCCTGGTGTAGAAGACTGGCTTCGCACTAAAGCTGTCCCTGGTGTAGAAGACTGGCTTCGCACTAAAGCTGTCACAGGTGTAGAAGACTGGCTTCGCACTAAAGCTGTCCCTGGTGTAGAAGACTGGCTTCGCACTAAAGCTGTCACAGGTGTAGAAGACAGGCTTCGCACTAAAGCTGTCACAGGTGTAGAAGACTGGCTTCGCACTAAAGCTGTCCCTGGTGTAGAAGACTGGCTTCGCACTAAAGCTGTCACAGGTGTAGAAGACTGGCTTTGCACTAAAGCTGTCACAGGTGTAGAAGACCTGCACTGACCCTGTCCTAAGCCTGTGACTGATGAAGCACTGACAGGGCCTCTAGGTTGTGTTGGGGTGAGGCCCGCAAGCCCTGAGTCTGTAGGAAGCCTCAACTGGTACTTAGGGAGGAAACTGGTCTTGGCTGAATCAGAGGAGGAGGAGGCCTTGGCGATCCCACCTCTGACTGAGGATGAAAGTTGGTGCAGTTTACTGCTGCTGTTTAGGTCTCCTCCTCCCTCCAGAAGACAGACGTTCTTCTCAATCTTCTGCTTCTTCCTCTCTGAGGGAACGTGACTTCCACATCGTTTCTCCTGGTGGGTCACTGTCATAGTCCTGTTAGAAAACGCTTCTGTTGAGACTGACTGGGTTCCCTGGAGGGGATGTTTGAGAGAGGAAGTGGGTGTGGTATGGAGATGACTGGGTGTGAGAGAGGAAGTGGGTGTGGTATGGAGATGACTGGGTGTGAGACAGGAAGTGGGTGTGGTATGGAGATGACTGGGTGTGAGACAGGAAGTGGGTGTGGTATGGAGATGACTGGGTGTGAGACAGGAAGTGGGTGTGGTATGGAGATGACTGGGTGTGAGACAGGAAGTGTGTGTGGTATGGAGATGACTGGGTGTTTGATATGAGTGGACATGATTGACAGGTGAAAGGTTGTCTTGGAGACAGGATGGAAGACACACAGTGGCACTACTTGAGACCAGTGACGTCACCAAGTCTCTGCTGACTGCTGGGCCTCTCTGAACCCCCAGGACCCTGTCCGGCACCAGACCAGCTAATGGCCTTTTAGCCTTCAACACACCCGGATTAGCTGCCATCTCTGGGCTGTAGAGTTTTGTGAACGTCCCGCCTCCTCCTCCATACTTGTACCACTTACTGTAGGCAAACTTCTGGGACTTCTTCCTACGACTCTTTCTACTCAGCTCTCCATCCGCGCCTCCGTCGCCATCTGAGCCAAGACCGCAGGGAATGACATTGTCGCCTGCTGCTAACATCAATGGTCCGTCCATCGGGAGGCTGTCCACGGCCGCCTGTCTGACCAGCATGCGGTGGCCTGATGCACGATGGTCCACAGACTTGGTGGCAAAGCCTACTGGGTAAAGTAATCCAGAGCTGCCCTTACGGCCCAGGTATGGCCAGTCTCTTTGGTGAGGAGAGGCCGAGTTGGCTCTGTCTGTAACCTGAAGGCCCACACTGTGGGGCAGGGAGCTACTGCGGGTCAGGGGGGCATGATGCCCCTGCTCCAGGCTGGTGGAGGTCTGGGTAGGTACCGAACTATACAGACCTGGCCACCCTCCTCCCCTGTCCCCTCTCTGCCAGGCCATCCCAGCGCTGGCTGTAGGAGGCCTGTTGCTGGTCTTCATATCGAAGTGGAAGGAATCTTTGTAGGTGTAGGGCATTGGCAGGTCGATGCTGCCCTGTTTGGACAGGAGGGTCTTCCTGGGTCGGACTGTGTTCAGGTGTTTGTCCTCCACCACTGCATCGTTCTCTGAGATCAGCTTGGAGATTCTCTCCTCAAGACTCTGCTGGGCCTGGACTGAAACTGTGCTCCTGGGCTGAGACACGGTGAGTTCTGGCTGTGTAGGTGTGTGTGTGGCATTTAGCTGTGAGTGTGTGTATGTGGCGTTGATCTGTGTGGGTGTGTGTGAAGGCTGTGTGAGTGTATGTGTGTGTGTGGTGTTTGTTTGATCAAGCTGTGTGTGGAAGGTGTCCGGCTGGTTGTGTATCTCCATACTAGACTCTGCCACTGACTCCATGCTGTCTTTGTGTGGTCCAGACCCAGGGCCGTGGATGTGTGGTCCAGACCCAGGGCCGTGGTTGTGTTGTCCAGACCCAGGGCTGTAGTTGTGTTGTCCAAACCCAGGGCTGTGGTTGTGTGGTCTAGGGCTGTGGTTGTGAAGTCCAGGGCTGTGGTTGTGTGGTCCAGGGCTGTGGTTGTGTGGTCCAGACCCAGGACCGTGGTTGTGTGGTCCAGACCCAAGACTGGAGGTCTCGCTGTAGCCGGAGTCGGTGCTGTCGTGGCTCTGGGACTTCCCTCTAGACAGGAAGCTGTCTTGGTTCTGGGCCATCCCCCTAGCCAGAGAACCCTCCCACTGAGACAAGATGGCAGCCTGCTGTCTCCGGAGGGGGAGGTGGCGGGCCAGGGTCAACACAGGCTTCTCTCTGTCTTTATCCTTCCTGCTCTCCCTCTGTTCATCCCTCGTATCCTCCACTTCTCTCCTCTTCTTGGATAACTCTATACTCTGGTTCCCCCCAGCAGCCAGGAGGAGACCCTCTAACCCAGCCTGCTGCAGTGCCCAGCCTGTGTCTGTGTCTCTGTCTGTGTCTCTGCCTGTTTCTGTCCCACTCCTCTGGCCAGGGCTGGGGAAGGGGGTGGTGGTGGTAGCAGAGAGAGAGCTGCCATTATCCAGACTGCCTGGGTCCTGGCTGAGGGTATCTAGAGAGGGGCTGGAGGTGAGGGCATCCCCGGAACCCTGTAAACTGAATAGACTGTCCTGGTGACCTTGCAGACGGTGTCCCTGCAGACTGTCCTGACTGCCCAGGGATGAATGGCCCTGTAGACTGTCCAAGCTGCTCACTGAGGAATGGCCCTGTAGACTTCCCAGACTGTCCATTGATCCCAGGGATGAGTGACCTCGCAGACTGGCTTGGTGTCCCTGCAGACTCTCCAAGCTGCTCAGGGAGGAGTGACCTTGTAGACTTCCCAGAGATCCGAGCGACCTCTGCCCTGACCCATGGCTGAGGCGTGCGTGGGCCTGTGTGCGGCGGTGCTTGTAGAGGTTGCTCTGGGTCTTGAAAGAGATGCCGCAGGTGTTGCAGGGGTAGGGCCGCTCCCCGGTGTGGCAGCGCAGGTGTTTCTCCAGGACACTGGGCTTCATGCAGTCCCGGCCACAGTGAGGACACAGGTGTTTCCCAGCGGACCTTGGGGGTCTGGCTGCAGACACAGAGGCCCTCAGGGATACATGCGCCCCCAGGCCTGATGTTGGGGCCTGCTGGTGGAGCTGGAGCCTGGCTGGGAGGTGGAGAGTCAGGAAGGGTAGGGAATCTGTGGAGCCCTGCTGAGGGATGGACAGACGGAGGGTCGTGGAGCCCTGGGAGGCAGCTGGCTGAGCCTGGGGGTGTGAAGGAAGGCCTGGCACGGTGTGGAGGAACAAGGTGGTTAGAGGAGCCCGGAGTGGCATGCTGTTGTTGACGCTGTTCTCTCTCTGCTCTGAGACGGAGCTGCTGCCAGGCTCTATCACATTCACCAAGCCTCGCTTGCCAGTCTCCATGGTAACAGCACCGCCGATGTTCTGATACAAGGTCTGTCGTTTAATTACCTGGAAAAGAAACAGTTTTCAGGATCACAGGATCTACTCAGCATTCTACTGATGATTACCAAGATCACAGAATAACGGGATTACTGGCTGACTGACAAACCAGCGTCTGAGAATAACTTCACTCTGTCCAGAATCGCAGCATAACCCTGTAACCAGGATAACAAGATAAATCTGATAACCAGGATCAACTCTAAGTGTCTGAAAAGGAGTGTTGCAACTGGCTAGCTGCTAGCTTACAACGTCGACGATTGAAGGAGACATAATTTTCTAAAGAGAGTGGTGTGGAATATACAGATAGATGGAGATGAAATCACATGCAGACCAGAGAGAGAGAGAGAGAGAGGGGGGAGGGAAAGCGAAAGAGATAATGAGAGACATTGAGAGAGAGAGAGAGAGAGAGAGACTGTTCTACTGTATGCTTATTGTTGTTGTTCAATGTGGTTATTGTTGTTACTGTTGTCCTGTTGACAATTTTGATTATTAATTATGTTCATATTATAAATATCAAATGTAAGCTTTGGCAATATGTACATTGTTACGTCATGCCAATAAAGCAAATTGAATTGAATTGAATTGAGAGAGAGAGAGAGAGAGAGAGAGAGAGACACAGAGAGAGAGACAGAGACAGAGAGAGAGAGAGAGAGAGAGAGAGAGAGAGAGAGAGAGAGAGAGAGAGAGAGACAGAGAGAGAGAGAGAGAGAGAGAGAGAGAGAGAGAGAGAGAGAGAGAGAGAGAGAAGAACAGAGCACTAGAGGAGAGGATCAGACTGCTGGAGGAGAGGGTGAGGGGGATGGCGTGTGACAGAGAACAACCCACTAAAGAGGTGACCACACCCACAGAGAAGCCAGCAGAACAGCCCACCTCAGCAGTCTCGACACCACAGCAGAAAAGTCCACCCCTGGACCCTGACCAAGTCGACATCACGGCGGGACAGACCCCTCTGAGCACCCCCTTCCCCGTCTGAAACCCTGATAGTCCTCCTGACCCCCACACCCACTGAGGACATACACAAGACACAGATTGTACTCCTTATGGACTCAAACTGGAAATATATACAAGAGTGTCTAAACTCTGGTGCCCAAACACCCAGCGTGCCCTGGACCTTCTGTCTGAGGACCAACTAGGGTCACCAGGGCACCCTAGACCTTCTGTCTGAGGACCAATTAGGGTCACCAGGGCACCCTAGACCTTCTGTCTGAGGACCAACTAGGGTCACCATGGCACCCTAGACCTTCTGTCTGAGGACCAATTAGGGTCACCAGGGCACCCTAGACCTTCTGTCTGAGGACCAACTAGGGTCACCATGGCGCCCTAGACCTTCTGTCTGAGGACCAATTAGGGTCACCAGCGTGCCCTAGACCTTCTGTCTGAGGACCAATTAGGGTCACCAGCGTGCCCTAGACCTTCTGTCTGAGGACCAACTAGGGTCACCAGGGCACCCTAGACCTTCTGTCTGAGGACCAACTAGGGTCACCAGGGCGCCCTAGACCTTCTGTCTGAGGACCAACTAGGGTCACCAGGGCACCCTAGACCTTCTGTCTGAGGACCAATTAGGGTCACCAGGGCACCCTAGACCTTCTGTCTGAGGACCATCTAGGGTCACCCAGTGCGCCCTCGACCTTCTGTCTGAGAACCAACTAGGGTCACCCAGCGTGCCCTCAACCTTCTGTCTGAGGACCAACTAGGGTCATCCAGCGTGCCCTGGACCTTCTGTCTGAGGACCAACTAGGGTCACCCAGCGTGCCCTGGACCTTCTGTCTGAGGACCAACTAGGGTCACCCAGCGTGCCCTGGACCTTCTGTCTGAGGACCAACTAGGGTCATCCAGCGTGCCCTGGACCTTCTGTCTGAGGACCAACTAGGGTCACCCAGCGTGCCCTGGACCTTCTGTCTGAGGACCAACTAGGGTCATCCAGCCACATAATAATACACACAGGAACAAACGACCTGACAGGACAGCAGGAAAGGGTGGCCACAGCACTGAAGGGAGTGATTGAAAAAGCTTCTTCTACTTTCTCCAAAGCACGAGTGGTGATCTCCACCCTGCTACCACGAAAATACTTCCACCCTGCTACCATACAGCGGGTAAATGTATGTATTTTCCGTGACTGTGCCTCAAAACCAAATGTTTTCTTGGCCCACCACTCCACCCTGGACTGGAATAGCCTCTATGACCAGGTCCACCACTCCACCCTGGTCTGGAACAGCCTCAATGACCAGGTCCACCACTCCACCCTGGACTGGAACAGCCTCTATGACCAGGTCCACCACTCCACCCTGGACTGGAACAGCCTCTATGACCAGGTCCACCACTCCACCCTGGACTTGAACAGCCTCTATGACCAGGTCCACCACTCCACCCTGGACTGGAACAGCCTCTATGACCAGGTCCACCACTCCACCCTGGACTGGAACAGCCTCTATGACCAAGTCCACCACTCCACCCTGGACTGGAACAGCCTCTATGACCAGGTCCACCACTCCACCCTGGACTGGAACAGCCTCTATGACCAGGTCCACCTATACAAGGCAGCAGTGCCCACCTTCGCCCGGACCCTAAAGGACATCGCTCTCAAATGCAGCCCCAACACGTCACACAGGAGCAACAGATCAATAGACACCCCTCCCAGACACACTCCTGCAAAGAGGGCCTCAACATGGAAGTCACACATACGCCCAGGCTGTGAGCAGGCAAACAAGCCCAACCCCCACTCTTACACTAGCCCAAGCCAATGGCATGTACCAGATGCTCAGCAGGCTCTGCTCACACTTACTGGCCTGAGGCCAAACCACACGACCAACAACATTGGACACTTTATGGAACACAAAGCCTTCACTATCTCATCCTGGAATATCCAAGGCCTGAGGTCATCTGCCTTTGCCCTAAAGAGCAGGAACCTGGACTTCAAAGAAATCAGAAATACAGACATTGTCACCCTACAAGAAACATGGTATAGAGGAGATGGACCCACTGGTTGCCCTCTAGGTTACAGAGAGCTGGTATAGAGGAGACGGACCCACTGGTTGCCCTCTAGGTTACAGAGAGCTGGCGTAGAGGAGACGGACCCACTGGTTGCCCTCTAGGTTACAGAGAGCTGGCGAAGAGGAGACGGACCCACTGGTTGCCCTCTAGGTTACAGAGAGCTGGTAGTCCCATCCACGAAACTACCAGGTGTGAAACAGGGAAGGGACTCAAATTATGCTAATTTGGTGAAGAGCAGACCTAACTCACTCTATTAAATTAATCAAATCAGGAACATTTTACATTTGGCTAGAAATTCAAAAGGAAACGATCTTAACAGAGAAAAATTTCCTCCTGTGTGCTCCCTATATCCCCCCTCTAGAATCCCCATACTTTAATGAACACAGCTTCTCCATCCTGAGGGAGATCAATCATTTCCAGGCCCAGGGACATGTACTAGTCTGTGGCGACCTAAATGCCAGAACCGGACAAAAACCTGACACCCACAGCACACAGGGGGACAAACACCTGCCTGGAGGTGACAGCATTCCCTCCCCCATATGCCCCCCTAGACACAACTACGACAACATAACCAACAAAAACGGGTCACAACTCCTGCAGCTCTGTCGGATGCTGGGTTTGTACATAGTCAATGGTAGGCTTTGAGGGGACTCCTACGGTAGGTACACCTATAGCTCATCTCCTGGCAGTAGTACTGTAGACTACTTCATCACTGACCTCAACCCAGAGTATCACTGACACTCCTATCAGACCACAGCAAAATCACAGTCTACTTGAACAGAGCAATACTCAATCATGAGGCATCAAAGCCAAAGGAACTGAATAATATTAAGAAATGCTATAGATGGAAGGAAAGTATTGTGGAAACCAAAAAACAATTAGGCAACAGACAATTCAATCCCTTTTAGACAACTTCCTGGACAAAACGTTCCTCTGTAATAGTGAAGGTGTAAACTTGGCAGTAGAAAACCTAAACAGTAAATTTGACCTCTCAGATTCTCTTTCAAATCTACACATTTCCAACAGAAAACCAAAGAAAATGAACAACAATGACACATTGTTTGATGAAGAATACAAAAACCTAAGAAAGAAATTGAGAAACCTGTCCAACCAAAAACATAGAGACCCAGAAAACCTGAGTCTACGCCTTCACTATGGTGAATCACTAAAACAATACAGAAATACATTACAGATAAAGAAGGAACAGCAAGTCAGAAATCAGCTCAATGTAATTGAAGAATCCATAGACTCTAATCACTTCTGGGAAAATTGGAAAACACTAAACAAACAACAACACAAAGAGTTATCTATCCAAAACGGAGATGTCTGGATAAACCACTTCTCCAATATCTTTGGCCCTATGACAAAGAACAAACAGCTAAAACATATACAGTGAGGGAAAAAAAGTATTTGATCCCCCTGCTGATTTTGTACGTTTGCCCACTGACAAAGAAATGATCAGTCTATAATTTTAATGGTAGGTTTATTTGAAAAGTGAGAGACAGAATAACAACAAAAAAATCCAGAAAAACGCATGTGAAAAATGTTATAAATGGAATTGCATTTTAATGAGGGAAATAAGTATTTGACCCCTCTGCAAAACATGACTTGGTACTTGGAGGCAAAACCCTTGTTGGCAATCACAGAGGTCAGACGTTTCTTGTAGTTGGCCACCAGGTTTGCACACATCTCAGGAGGGATTTTGTCCCACTCCTCTTTGCAGATCTTCTCCAAGTCATTAAGGTTTCGAGGCTGACGTTTGGCAACTCAAACCTTCAGCTCCCTCCACAGATTTTCTATGGGATTAAGGTCTGGAGACTGGCTAGGCCACTCCTGAACCTTAATGTGCTTCTTCTTGAGCCACTCCTTTGTTGCCTTGGCCGTGTGTTTTGGGTCATTGTCATGCTGGAATAAACATCCACAACCCATTTTCAATGCCCTGGCTGAGGGAAGGAGGTTCTCACCCAAGATTTGACGGTACATGGCCCCATCCATCGTCCCTTTGATGCGGTGAAGTTGTCCTGTCCCCTTTGCAAAAGAACCCCCACAAAACATAATGTTTCCACCTCCATGTTTGACGGTGGGGATGGTGTTCCTGGGGTCATAGGCAGCATTCCTCCTCCTCCAAACACGGCGAGTTGAGTTGATGCCAAAGAGCTCCATTTTGGTCTCATCTGACCACAACACTTTCATCCAGTTGTCCTCTGAATCATTCAGATGTTCATTGGCAAACTTCAGACGGGCATGTATATGTGCTTTCTTGAGCAGGGGGACCTTGCGGGCGCTGCAGGATTTCAGTCCTTCACGGCGTAGTGTGTTACCAATTGTTTTCTTGGTGACTATGGTCCCAGCTGCCTTGAGATCATTGACAAGATCCTCCCGTGTAGTTCTGGGCTGATTCCTCACCGTTCTCATGATCATTGCAACTCCACGAGGTGAGATCTTGCATGGAACCCCAGGCCGAGGGAGATTGACAGTTCTTTTGTGTTTCTTCCATTTGTGAATAATCGCACCACCTTCTCACCAAGCTGCTTGGCGATGGTCTTGTAGCCCATTCCAGCCTTGTGTAGGTCTACAATCTTGTCCCTGACATCCTTTGAGAGCTCTTTGGTCTTGGCCATGGTGGAGAGTTTGGAATCTGATTGATTGATTGCTTCTGTGGACAGGTGTCTTTTATACAGGTAACAAACTGAGATTAGGAGCACTCCCTTTAAGAGTGTGTTCCTAATCTCAGCTCGTTACCTGTATAAAAGACACCTAGGAGCCAGAAATCTTTCTGATTGAGAGGCGGTCAAATACTTATTTCCCTCATTAAAATGAAAATCTATTTATAACATTTTTCACATGCGTTCTTCTTGATTTTTTTGTTGTTATTCTGTCTCTCACTGTTCAAATAAACCTACCATTCAAATTATAGACTGATCATTTCTTTGTCAGTGGGCAAACGTACAAAATCATCAGGGGATCAAATACTTTTTCCCCTCACTGTATATGATCAAATACAAAACAGAATCAACTATAAAAGACTAACAGAACCCACTGGATTCTCTAATTACCTTGAATGAACTACAGGAAAAAAATAAAAACTCTCCAACCCAAAAAGGCCTGTGGTGTTGAAGGTATCCTCCATGAAATGATCAAATATACAGACCACACATTCCAATTGGCTATACTAAAACTCTTAACATCATCCTCAGCTCTGGTATCTTCCCCAATATTTGGAACCAAGGACTGATCACCCCAATCCACAAAAGTGGAGACAAATTTGACCCCAAAAACTACCGTGGGATATGCGTCAACAGCAACCTTGGGAAAATCATTAACAGCAGACTCAGCAGACATTATCATTAACAGCAGACTCGTACATTTCCTCAGTGAAAACAATGCACTGAGCAAATGTCAAATTGGCTTTTTACCAAATTAGCTTACGAAAGACCACGTATTCACCCTGCACACCCTCACTGACAAACAAACAAACAAAACAAAGGCAGTCTTCTCATGCTTTGTTGATTTAAAAAAAGCCTTCGACTCAATTTGGCGTGAGGGTCTGCTATACAAATTGATGGAAAGTGGTGTTGGGGGAAAAACTTACGACATTATAAAACCCATGAACACAAACAACAAGTGTTTTCTAATGATCTGGTGCTTCTGTCCCCAACCAAGGAGGGCCTACAACAGCACCTAGATCTCTGCACAGATTCTGTCAGACCTGGGCCCTGACAGTAAATCTCAGTAAGACAAAAATAATGGTGTTCGAAAAAAGGTCCAGCTGCAAAGACCACAAATACAAATTCCATCTAGACACTGTTGCCCTAAGTGTGCAGTTAAAATAGGCAAAGAACCACAAACATTTCTTCCCACAGGGCCGTGGGGTGAGACAGGGATGCAGCTTAAGCCCCACCATCTTCAACATACAGTTGAAGTCGGAAGTTTACATAGACTTAGGTTCGTTAAAAGTCGTTTTTCAACCACTCCACAAAATTTCTTGTTAAAAAACTATAGTTTTGGTAAGTCGGTTAGGTCATCTACTTTGTGCATGACACAAGTAATTTTTCCAACAATTGTTTACAGACAGATTATTTCACTCATAATTCACTGTATCACAATTCCAGTGGGTCAGAAGTTTACATACACTAAGTTGACTGTGCCTTTAAACAGCTTGGAAAATTCCAGAATATTATGTCATGGCTTTAGAAGCTTCTGATAGGCTAATAATTGTCATCATTTGAGTCAATTGGAGGTGTACCTGTGGATGTATTTCAAGGCCTACCTTAAAACTCAGTGCCTCTTTGCTTGGCATCATAGGAAAACCCAAAGAAATCAGCCAAGACCTCAGAAAAAAATTGTAGACCTCCACAAGTCTGGTTCATCCTTGGAAGCAATTTCCAAATGCCTGAAGGTACCATGTTCATCTGTACAAACAATAGTACACAAGTATAAACAACATGGGACCACGCAGCCGTCATACAGCTCATGAAGAAGACACGTTCTGTCTCCTAGAGATGAACGTACTTTGTTGCAAAAAGTGCAAATCAATCCCAGAACAACAGCAAAGGACCTTGTGAAGATGCTGGAGGAAACAGGTACAAAAGTATTTATATCCACAGTAAAGCGAGTCCTATATCGACATAACCTGAAAGGCCGCTCAGCAAGGAAGAAGCCACTGCTCCAAAACTGCCATAAAAAGCCAGACTACAGTTTGCAACTGCACATGGGGACAAAGATCGTACTTTTTGGAGAAATATCCTCTGGTCTGATGAAACAAAAATAGAACTGTTTGGCCATTATAACCATCGTTAAGTTTGGAGAAAAAAGGGGGATGCTTGCAAGCCGAAGAACACCATCCCAACCGTGAAGCACAGGGGTGGCAGCATCATGTTGTGGGTGTGCTTTGCTGCAGGAGGGACTGGTGCACTTCACAAAATAGATGGCAACATATTAGATATTGGAGTGGCCATCACAAAGCCATGACTTCAATCCTATAGAAAATTTGTGAGCAGAACTGAAAAAGCATGTGCGAGCAAGGAGGCCTACAAACCTGACTCTGTTACACCAGATCTGTCAGGAGGAATGGGCCAAAATTCACCCAATTTATTGTGGGAAGCTTGTGGAAGGCTACCTAAACGTTTGACCCAAGTTAATCAGTTTAAATGCAATGCTACCAAATACTAATTAAGTGTATGTAAACTTCTGACCCACTGGGAACGTGATGAAAGAAATAAAAGCTGAAAGAAATCATTCTACTATTATTCTGACATTTCACATTCTTAAAATAAAGTGGTGATCCTAACTGACCTAAGACAGGGAATCTTTACTAGGATTAAATGTCAGGAATTGTGAAAAACTGAGTTTAAATGTATTTGGCTAAGGTGTATGTAAACCTCCGACTTCAACATATATATCAACGAATTGGCGAGGGCACTAGAAAAGTCGGCAGCAGCCGGCCTCACCTTACTAGAATCTGAAGTCAAATGTCTACTGTTTGCTGATGATCTGGTGCTTCTGTCACCAACCAAGGAGGGCCTATAGCAACATCTAGATCTTCTGTACAGATTCTGCCAGACCTGGGCCCTGACAGTAAATCTCAGTAAGACAAAAATAATGGTGTTCCAAAAAAGGTCCAGTTACCAGGACCAAAAATACAAATTCCATCTAGACACCGTTGCCCTAGAGCACACAAAAAAACTATACATACCTCAGCCTAAACATCAGAGCCACAGGTAACTTCCACAAAGCTGTGAACAATCTGAGAGACAAGGCAAGAAGGGCATACTATGCCATCATAAAATTCGACATACCAATTAGGATTTGGCAAAAAATACTTGAATCAGTTATAGAACCCATTGCCCTTCATGGTTGTGAGGTCTTGCTCACCAGCAAGAATTCACAAAATGGGAAAAACACCTAATTGAGACTGCATGCAGAATACTGCTAAAATATCCTCTGTGTACAACGTAAAACACCAAATAATGCATGCAGAGCAGAATTAGGCCAATAACCGCTAATTATCAAAATCCAGAAAAGAGCAGTTAAATTCTACAACCACCTAAAAGGAAGTGATTCCCAAACCTTACATAACAAAGCCATCACCTACAGAGAGATGAACCTGGAGTCCCCTAAGCAAGCTGGTCCTGGGTCTCTGTTCACAAACACAAACACACCCCACAGACTCCTCACCTACAGAGAGATGAACCTGGAGAAGAGTCCCCTAAGCAAGCTGGTCCTGGGGCTCTGTTCACAAACACAAACAGACCACACAGAGCCCCAGGACAGCAACACAATTAGACCAAACCAAATCATGAGAAAACAAAAAGATAATTACTTGACATATTGGAAAGAATTAACAAAAAACTGAGCAAACTAGAATGCTATTTGGCCCTAAACAGAGAGTACACAGTGGCAGAATACCTGACCACTGTGACTGACCCAAACTTAAGGAAAGCTTTGACTATGTACAGACTCAGTGAGCATAGCCTTGCTATTGAGAGAGGCCGCTGTAGGCAGACCTGGCTGTCAAGAGAAGACAGGCTATGTGCACACTGCACACAAAATGAGGTGGAAACTGAACTGTACTTCCTAACCTCCTGCCAAATATATGACCATATTAGAGACACATATTTCCCTCAGATTACACAGACCCACAAATAATTATAAAACAACCCCAATTTTGATAAACTCCCATATCTACTAGGTGAGATACCACAGTGTGACATCACAGCAGCAAGATGTGTGACCTGTTGCCACAAGAAAAGGGCAACCAGTGAAGAACAAACACCATTGTAAATACAACCCATATTTAGGCTTATTTATTTTCCCTTTTGTACTTTAATCATTTGTACCATCGTAATTGTAATGTCTTTATTATTTTGGAACTTCTGTCAGTGTGATGTTTACTGTTCATTTTTATTCTATATTTCACTTTTGTTTATTATCATCTTCACTTGCTTAGGTAACGTTTCCCATGCAGATAAAGCGCCTTGAATTGAATTGAATTGAGAGATTGAGAGAGGGAGAGAGAAGGGGTGGAGATGGAGAGGACGGTTTCATCCTAACCTTTGTAGAACAAATCTCTCATCATGTCCTGGACATGTAAATGTCAGTTACTGTTAGCCTGCTGTCATATGTTGACGCTGGTAGTTTAAATGTTACCCTATCCCCTATGAAGTGCACCAGAGCCTCTACAGGTCCTGTAGACGCACTGGTCAACAGTAGTGCACTATATAGGGAACAGGGTTCCATAGGGCACTGGTCAACAGTAGTGCACTATATAGGGAACAGGGTTCCATAGGGCACTGGTCAACAGTAGTGCACTATATAGGGAACAGGGTTCCATAGGGCACTGGTCAACAGTAGTGCACTATATAGGGAATAGGGTGCTATTTGGGACTAACCCTTAGTTTTGCATAATCAATGTTTGAGCCACAGGGTTGTTAGAACGTTGTCTGTCATAAGGCTGGTAGATATCAGCACTGTAGAAATACACCCAGGTCTACTGTAAGTAAGTTACATCAGATTGCTAACTCTGACATGAGATATGGAGCTTTGTATGTGTCTCTGTGTGTGGAGTAAAGGTGGTCTAGAGTTGTTTTCCCTCTGGTTGTACATTTAACATGCTGGTAGAAATTAGGTAAAACAGATTTAAGTTTCCCTGCATTAAAGTCCCCGGCCACTAGGAGCGCCACCTCTGGATGAGCATTTTCGTATTTGCTTATGGTCCTATACAGCTGGTTGAGTGTGGTCTTAGTGCCAGCATCGGTTTGTGGTGGTAAATAGACAGCTATGAATAATATAGATGAACTCTTGGTAGGTAGTGTGGTCTACAGCTTATCATGAGATACTCTACCTCAGGTGAGCAATAGCTAAAGACTTCCTTAGATATCGTGCACCAGTTGTTGTTTACAAATATACATAGACCGTCACCCCTACCAGAGGCCGCTGTTCTATCCTGACGAAAAAGCTTAAAACTCGCCAGCTGTGTGTTATTCATGTCGTCGTTCAGCCACGATACAGGAGAATACCTGGTGACCCAGAGACAGAACAGAGGTGATGCTGTCATGGGCTGCCTCCCAAATGGTAACATATTCCCTTTATAATGTACCACTTTTGACCAGGCACCCATGGTGAACAGGCTGCCAGTTCAGACACAGCCAATGGATTTTCTATTACTCTGACCTGTTCCCATAGAGACACAACAGTGTTGCCATAGAGACACAACAGTGTTCCCATAGAGACACAACCATGTGTGATGTTATCATGGTGTTCCTGTAATCTGTAATCTATTTTCATTTCCCATCAGTAGGTTTCAACCACAGAAATAAATTCAATGGGCATCCCTATTCATTGGGCGTCCCTATTCGTCACTAGTCAGAGGTACTATGTCTGTTCTAGAGACTTTTTATACTTTTGAAGGTGTCACCCAGGTACTGGAGTTCCCTGAATTGGTTGTTTGAAGTGAATTGATCCACCTTGTCACATGGGGTCCTGATGAAACAGGTCTTGGAAATATCTGTAATATTTTGGGCATTAATGTTACTGACTGGGTAGTCTCTTTGGGCTGATATGTTTCTGACTGGGTAAAGTCTCTTTGGGCTGATATGTTACTGACTGGGTAAAGTCTCTTTGGGCTGATATGTTACTGACTGGGTAGTCTCTTTGGGCTGATATGTTTCTGACTGGGTAAAGTCTCTTTGGGCTGATATGTTTCTGACTGGGTAAAGTCTCTTTGGGCTGATATGTTACTGACTGGGTAAAGTCTCTTTGGGCTGATATGTTACTGACTGGGTAAAGTCTCTTTGGGCTGATATGTTACTGACTGGGTAAAGTCTCTTTGGGCTGATATGTTACTGACTGGGTAAAGTCTAATCAGTTGTGTTTTCTTGATATTACTGTAAAGTCAATCAGACATTACAGTGCTGAAGTTTAAGACTGTTGAAACTGTTCAGATAAAATTGTAAATACTAGGTTCTCCGAAAAATGCGATCACAATCATGCTAAACATCACAGATCACATGAGTAACCCTGGACAGAGGTCATGTAGCCATTGCAGATCACTCACCTATCCACTGAGGTTCTCTGGGCTTCTGTTCTACTGTAGTTATCCCTCTGTTTGTTTGGCTGTTACTGTCTCAGTCTTCCGCCTCTGTTCATGTTGTTGTTACCTGTCTCTGTTTTCTGCCTCTGTTCACATTACAGGTCCTGTAGACGCTCAGCAGAACAGAGCCATAGTTCTGTAACAACAGATCGTCCTCCAGAGCCAGATGAAGGTGTCAGTCACCTGGGTTCTGTAACAACAGATCGTCCTCCAGAGCCAGATGAAGGTGTCAGTCACCTGGGTTCTGTAACAACAGATCGTCCTCCAGAGCCAGATGAAGGTGTCAGTCACCTGGGTTCTGTAACAACAGATCGTCCTCCAGAGCCAGATGAAGGTGTCAGTCACCTGGGTTCTGTAACAACAGATCGTCCTCCAGAGCTAACTCTCTCTCTCCAGTGATGGTGCTTTTCAGAGGAGCTGATCTGTTCTGTGCTGTTCTGTTATACTCATCTCTGTAGTTTGATTGATCAGGTATTACAGACAAACTGGTTCTGTTGTGCTCCTCTCTGTAGTCTGTTTGATCAGGTCTAACTGAGGAACTGCTACTGAGATGAGGAAACACACAGCCTGTAGCCAGCAGCACTCATGCAAATTAGAGAACAAGAAGAGAGAGAACAAGAAGAGAGTGAGAGAGTGAGAGAGAGAGAGAGCGAGAGAGAGAGAGAGAGAGAGAGAGAGAGAGAGAGAGAGAGAGAGAGAGAGAGAGAGAGAGAGAGAGAGAGAGAGGCAGAAAGAGAGAGAGCGGAAGGGTGGGGGATAGTATGATAGCACTGTTAGACAAAGAGTTTCAGAGCAGAAGTTGACAATATAGTGAGAATCAGGAGAGGAAAAACAGAGTCTAGAAGAGTGAAACATAGATAGACAGGTAGAGTACGAAAGGCAGAATAGATTGGAAAAGACAGAGAAAGATTGGAAACATGAAAATGTCAACAACAACCCTGACAAAATGTGGAAGTGCAGAGCAGAGTCGCGTGGCAGGCTCTGAGGTTGGCTTACCTTTAACTGTAGCTACATCTCTCCCAGCCATCTCAGCCAACCTCGCAACAGAAGCTCTAACTCATTGTACAATAGCTACATCTATATTTACTTATTTGTATTTTGTCTTTAACTTTTAACTAGGCAAGTCAGTTGAGAACACGTTTTAATTTACACTTTTTATATAACTCTACCTCTTCCTCATTCTACGGGAGGTACCTCTAAATAACTCTACCTCTACCTCATTCTACGGTAGGTACCTCTAAATAACTCTACCTCTATCTCATTCTACAGTAGGTACCTCTATATAACTCTACCTCTTCCTCATTCTACGGGAGGTACCTCTAAATAACTCTACCTCTATCTCATTCTACAGTAGGTACCTCTATATAACTCTAATTCTACCTCATTCTATGGTAGGTACCTCTAAATAACTCTACCTCTATCTCATTCTACAGTAGGTACCTCAATATAACTCTAATTCTACCTCGTTCTACGGTAGGTACCTCTAAATAACTCTACCATTATCTCATTCTACAGTAGGTACCTCAATATAACTCTAATTCTACCTCATTCTACGGTAGGTACCTCTATATAACTTTACCTCTTCCTCATTCTACGGGAGGTACCTCTAAATAACTCTACCTCTATCTCATTCTACAGTAGGTACCTCTATATAACTCTAATTCTACCTCATTCTACGGTAGGTACCTCTAAATAACTCTACCATTATCTCATTCTACAGTAGGTACCTCAATATAACTCTAATTCTACCTCATTCTACGGTAGGTACCTCTAAATAACTCTACCTCTATCTCATTCTACAGTAGGTACCTCTATATAACTCTACCTCTACCTCATTCTACGGTAGGTACCTCAATATAACTCTAATACTACCTCGTTCTACAGTAGGTACCTCTATATAACTCTACCTCTACCTCATTCTACGGTAGGTACCTCTAAATAACTCTACCTCTATCTCATTCTACAGTAGGTACCTCTATATAACTCTACCTCTATCTCATTCTAGAGTAGGTACCTCAATATAACTCTAATTCTACCTCGTTCTACAGTAGGTACCTCTATATAACTCTACCTCTACCTCATTCTACAGTAGGTACCTCAATATAACTCAACCTCTATCTCATTCTACAGTAGGTACCTCTATATAACTCTACCTCTATCTCATTCTACAGTAGGTACCTCTATATGACTCTAATTCTACCTCATTCTACGGTAGGTACCTCTAAATAACTCTACCTCTACAACATTCTACAGTAGGTACCTCAATATAACTCTACCTCTACCTCATTCTACAGTAGGTACCTCTATATAACTCTACCTCTACCTCATTCTACAGTAGGTACCTCTATATAACTCTAAAATCTACCTCATTCTACAGTAGGTACCTCTATTTAACTCTACCTCTACCTCATTCTACAGTAGGTACCTCTATATAACTCTACCTCTACCTCATTTTACAGTAGGTACCTCTATATACCTCTTTCTCTACCTCATTCTACAGTAGGTACCTCTATATAACTCTACCTCTATCTCATTCTACAGTAGGTACCTCTATATAACTCTACCTCTACCTCCTTTTACAGTAGGTACCTCTATATACCTCTTTCTCTACCTCATTCTACAGTAGGTACCTCTATATAACTCTACCTCTATCTCATTCTACAGTAGGTACCTCTATATAACTCTAATTCTACCTCATTCTACAATAGGTACCTCTATATAACTCTACCTCTAACTCATTCTACAGTAATTACCTCTATATAACTTACCTCTACCTCATTCTACAGTAGGTACCTCAATATACCTCTACCTCTACCTCATTCTACAGTAGGTACCTCTATATAACTCTACCTCTACCTCATTTTACAGTAGGTACCTCTATATAACTCTACCTCTATCTCATTCTACAGTAGGTCCCTCTATATAACTCTACCCCTACCTCATTCTACAGTAGGTAACTCTATACCTCTATATAACTCTACCTCTAACTCATTCTACAGTAGTTACCTCTATATAACTCTTCCTCTAACTCATTCTACAGTAGGTACCTCTATATATAACTCTGCCTAAACTTCTTTCTACAGTAGCAACCTCTATATAACTCTACCTCTACCTCATTCTACAGTAGGTACCTCTATATAACTCTAATTCTACCTCGTTCTACAGTAGGTGCCTCTATATAACTCTACCTCTACCTCATTCTACAGTAGGTACCTCTATATAACTCTGCCTCTACCTCATTCTACAGTAGGTACCTCTATATAACTCTACCTCTACCTCATTCTACAGTAGGTACCTCTATATAACTCTACCTCTACCTCATTCTACAGTAGGTACCTCTATATAACTCTACCACTACCTCATTCTACAGTAGGTACCTCTATATAACTCTACCTCATTCTACAGTATCTATCTCCATATAACTCTACCTCTACCTCATTCCACAGTAGGTACATCTATATAACTCTACCTCTACCTCATTCTACAGTAGGTACCTCTAACTCATTCTACAGTAGGTACCTCTATATAACTCTACCTCTAACTCATTCTACAGTAGGTACCTCTATATAACTCTACCTCTAACTCATTCTACAGTAGGTACCTCCATATAACTCTACCTCTACCTCGTTTTACAGTAGTTGCCTCTATTTAACTCTACCTAAAACTCATTCTACAGTAGTTACCTCTATATAACTCTGCCTCTAACTCATTCTACAGTATCTATCTCTACAGTGAGGGAAAAAAGTATTTGATCCCCTGCTGATTTTGTACGTTTGCCCACTGACAAAGAAATGATCAGTCTATAATTTTAATGGTAGGTTTATTTGAACAGTGAGAGACAGAATAACAACAAATAAATCCAGAAAAATGCATGTGAAAAATGTTATAAATTGATTTGCATTTTAATGAGGGAAATAAGTATTTGACCCCCTCTCAATCAGAAAGATTTCTGGCTCCCAGGTGTCTTTTATACAGGTAACGAGCTGAGATTAGGAACACAATCTTAAAGGGAGTGCTCCTAATCTCAGTTTTTTTACCTGTATAAAAGACACCTGTCCACAGAAGCAATCAATCAGTCAGATTCCAAACTATCCACCATGGCCAAGACCAAAGAGCTCTCCAAGGATGTCAGGCACAAGATTGTAGACCTACACAAGGCTGGAATAGGGCTACAAGACCATCGCCAAGCAGCTTGGTGAGAAGGTGACAAGAGTTGGTGCGATTATTCGCAAATGAAAGAAACACAAAATAACTGTCAATCTCCCTCGGCCTGGGGTTCCATGCAAAATCTCACCTCATGGAGTTGCAATGATCATGAGAACAGTGAGGAATCAGCCCAGAACTACACGGAAGGATCTCGTCAATGATCTCAAGGCAGCTGGGACCATAGTAACCAAGAAAACAATTGGTAACACACTACACCGTGATGGACTGAAATCCTGCAGCACCCGCAAGGCCCCTTTGCTCAAGAAAGCACATATACATGCCCGTCTGAAGTTTGCCAATGAACATCTGAATGATTCAGAGGACAACTGGATGAAAGTGTTGTGGTCAGATGAGACCAAAATGGAGCTCTTTGGCATCAACTCAACTCGCCGTGTTTGAAGGAGGAGGAATGCTGCCTATGACCCCAAGAACACCATCCCCACCGTCAAACATGGAGGTGGAAACATTATGCTTTGGGGGTGTTTTTCTGCTAAGGGGACTGGACAACTTCACCGCATCAAAGGGACGATGGATGGGGCCATGTACCGTCAAATCTTGGGTGAGAACCTCCTTCCCTCAGCCAGGGCATTGAAAATGGGTCGTGGATGGGTATTCCAGCATGACAGTGACCCAAAACACACGACCAAGGCAACAAAGGAGTGGCTCAAGAAGAAGCACATTAAGGTCCTGGAGTGGCCTAGCCAGTTTCCAGACCTTAATCCCATAGAAAATCTGTGGAGGGAGCTGAAGGTTTGAGTTGCCAAACGTCAGCCTCGAAACCTTAATGACTTGGAGAAGATCTGCAAAGAAGAGTGGGACAAAATCCCTCCTGAGATATGTGCAAACCTGGTGGCCAACTACAAGAAACGTCTGACCTCTGTGATTGCCAACAAGGGTTTTGCCACCAAGTACTAAGTCATGTTTTGCAGAGGGGTCAAATACTTATTTCCCTCATTAAAATGCAAATCAATATAAAAAAATGTTCACATGCATTTTTCTGGATTTTTTTGTTGTTATTCTGTCTCTCACTGTTCAAATAAACCTACCATTAAAATTATAGACTGATCATTTCTTTGTCAGTGGGCAAACACAAAATCAGCAGGGGATCAAATACTTTTTTCCCTCACTGTACATAACTCTGCAATTATTCAGTACCTGTCCTGTTCCAGCCTGCTCTACCTCCGTAACACCTTCTCACTCTCCCTCTCTCCCTCTCTCCCTCTCTCCCTCTCTCTCCCTCCCTCTCCCTCTCTCCCTCTCCCTCTCTCCCTCTCTCCCTCTCCCTCTCTCCCTCCCTCTCTCTCTCTCCCTCCCTCTCTCTCTCCCTCTCGCTCTCTCTCTCTCCCTCTCTCCCTCTCCCCCTCTCCCTCCCTCCCTCTCCCTCTCTCCCTCTCTCCCTCTCCCTCTCCCTCTCCTGGGGAGGATGGGCTCGTGGTAATAGATGGAGCAGAATAGTGGAATGGTATCAAATACATCAAACACATGGTGTGAGCCGTCCTCCCTTCAGAAGCCTCCTGTGGTGTGTTGTCAAGGCTATGGGGAATATCTATGCTCCACAATGTTATGCCACTCCAGACAAAAAAAGCTTGAAGTGACACATACACACACCATGCACCACGTTGTCCAGCGCGTGCAAACCTCCATCTGCCTGGCAGGCTGATGTGTGACTTTGTGGGCAGGAGGCAGTCTGTGTGTGTGTGTGTGTGTGTGTGTGTGTGTGTGTGTGTGTGTGTGTGTGTGTGTGTGTGTGTGTGTGTGTGTGTGTGTGTGTGTGTGTGTGTGTGACTGAGTGGGCAGAGCGACCTGCTGCCCCCTCTCTCTCTGATAAACAACAGTTCTCTCTGAAACATCACTATTCCTTTTCACATCGCAGGGAATATGACTGGAGGACACTGTAAAAAACAGGAAATATCTGCATGCTAGAGTCGACAGCATGTATCTGGGGAGGTCCAACTCGAGGTGTCATAGAGACCTCACCCCCTTCCCCAAACAGCACACATTCCCCCACAAATAACAATAACTGTAACTACCCTGTGTTTATAAACGTGAATATTGACGTCACCACTCGATGCATCGCAGAGCCAAAAGGTTGAGGGTTCGCTGCCCACCAAGATTGACCCTTCCCAAGGGGAAAAAAGTATACTAAAGTAAACTTAAATATACTACAAATTCATATAATATACTTCAAATATTAGATTTTTTCTAGTATATCTTAAGGATACTATAAATATACTATCATACTATCAACACAATTATTAAAAGTGTTCTTTAAATTAATAGTTTTAAATTTTTTAAGTATACTATATGTTCACTACCATTACGCTTAAACACACTCATTCAAAGTGTATTTCAATTTCATACGCTTTCATTATAATTTAGTATATTCATTCAAAGTACACATGGAGTTGTTTTTTAAGTTGAAGCACAGCGTTCTGAAGTCCTTTCTGAAGTCCTGTTCTGAAGTCCTTTCTGAAGTCCTGTTCTGAAGTCCTGTTCTGAAGTCCTGTTCTGAAGTCCTTTCTGAAGTCCTGTTCTGAAGTCCTTTCTGAAGTCCTTTCTGAAGTTCAGAAAAAGTTGACAGTGATAATGATTGTTTAGTCCACATAAGGGAACGTGGCATAGCTTCCTGAAAGTATACTTTTTCATGTCTCAAGAAAATTGACTTCAGTATACTTTACAAAAAAGTATATTTAACTTAATTGCAGCTGAAGTTTTGAATGATAATATAATGTACCGGCATCCCTAGCCACGTCCTCAGAGCATGCGCATGACCAGCTGGCTGGAGTGTTTACGTACATATTCAATCACTCCCAATCCCAGTCTGCTGTCCCCACATGCTTCAAGATGGCTACCATTGTTCCTGTACCCAAGAAAGCAAAGGTAACTGAACTAAATGACTATCGCCCCGTAGCACTCACTTCTGTCATCATGAAGTATATTTATAACAAACATAGTTAAATATATTAAAATATAAGAATGAAGTATGACTTAAGTATATTTAAATATGTTTTTTTTCCCACTTGGGCTCCATGTCTGTCTCACTACAATCAGAGGGGGCTCTAGACAATAATCAGGGAGAAAACCGATAAAAAAAGAATCTGATGCTAAGCAACACAAACAGGTTTCTATGCCAATGCAGCACACACAGCCAATAAGCAATGCATAACTGTATATTCATTACCGACTTCGGGAGCTTCGACATTAGAGTTTGCGTTTTCAACACCATAATCATTTTTTTAAAAACATATTTTTTTATTTTACCTTTATTTAACTAGGCAAGTCAGTTAAGAAAAAAATTCTTATTTTCAATGACGGCCTAGGAACAGTGGGTTAACTGCCTTGTTCAGGGGCAGAACGACAGATTTGTGCCTTGTCAGCTTGGTGGATTTGAACTTGCAACCTTTCAGTTACTAGTCCAACACTCTAACCACTAGACTACCCTGCCATCCCAAATGTCAATCTTGTTAAGACAAAATACATTCCTCCCTACCCTGTACCCAGTATCGAAGGCTTGACAATCTCTGAATTGTCTCTTTCCATTCCTCAAATGGCATGTACACAGTTTGGATGCTGGAATTATATCAGAGTGAAGTGGACGAACATGCGCAGGTAGCCTACAGGAGACTGTTGAAGCAGCCTAATCAGATTAAAACATTGTGACTGGTTGTGTTCATGCCACACATAGAAGGTAATACATTTTAAAAGTTAAATTACTCATATTTAGGCTATGTTGAAGCGTTGTGGTTCTATGTGAGCAAGGAATAGCCACTTGGATCGGAGGCAGAGCGCACCTTAAGCGTTCCTGAATAACTGGGCCTGCTGGGAGCATAGACGTACGGTTGTGGCCAAAAGTTTTGAGAATGACACAAATATACATTTTCACAAAGTCTGCTGCCTCAGTTTGTATGATGGCAAATTTCATATACTCCAGAATGTCATGAAGAGTGATCACATGAATTGCAATTAATTGCAAAGTCCCTCTTTGCCATGCAATTGAACTGAATCCCCAAAAAACATTTCCACTGCATTTCAGCCCTGCCACAAAAGGACCAGCTGACATCATGTCAGTGATTCTCTTGTTAACAAAGGTGCGAGTGTTTGTCGAGGACAAGGCTGGAGATCACTCTGTCATGCTGATTGAGTTCGAATAACAGACTGGAAGCTTCAAAAGGAGGGTGGTGCTTGGAATCATTGTTCTTCCTCTGTCAACCATAATTACCTTTAAGGAAACACGTGCCGTCATCATTGCTTTGCACAAAAAGGGCTTCAAAGGCAAGGATAATGCTGCCAGTAAGATTTCACCTAAATCAACCATTCATCGGATCATCCAGAACTTCAAGGAGAGCGGTTCAATTGTTGTGAAGAAGGCTTCAGGGTGCCCAAGAAAGTCCAGCAAGCGCCAGGACCGTCTCCTAAAGTTGATTCAGCTGCGGGATCGGGGCACCACCAGTACAGAGCTTGCTCAGGAATGTCAGCAGGCAGGTGTGAGTGCATCTGCACGCACAGTGAGGCAAAGACTTTTGGAGGATGGCCTGGTGTCAAGAAGGGCAGCAAAGAAGCCACTTCTCTCCAGTAAAAACATCAGGGACAGACGGATATTCTGCAAAAGGTACAGGGATTGGACTGCTGAGGACTGGGGTAAAGTCATTTTCTCTGATGAATCCCCTTTCCAATTTTTTTGGGTGATCTGGAAAAAAGCTTGTCCGGAGAAGACAAGGTGAGCGCAACCATCAGTCCTGTGTCATGCCAACAGTAAAGCATCCTGAGACCATTCATGTGTGGGGTTGCTTCTCAGCCAAGGCAGTGGGCTCACTCACAATTTTGCCTAAGAACACAGCCATGAATAAAGAGAGGTGCCAACACATCCTCCAAGAGCAACTTTTCCCAACCATCCAGGAACAGTTTGGTGATGAACAATGCCTTTTCCAGCATGATGGAGCACCTTGCCATAAGGCAAAAGTGATAACTAAGTGGCTTGGGGAATAAAACATTGATATTTTGGGTCCATGGCCAGGAAACTCCCCAGACCTTAATCCCATTGAGAATTTGTGGTCAATCCTCAAGAGGCGGGTGGACAAACAAAAACCCACAAATTCTGACAAACTCCAAGCATTGATTATGCAAGAATGGGCTGCCATCAGTCAGGATGTGGCCCAGAAGTTAATTGACAGCATGCCAGGGCGGATTGCAGAGGTCTTGAAAAAGAAGGGTCAACACTGCAAATATTGACTCTTTGCATCAACTTCATGTAATTGTCAATAAAAGCCTTTGACACTTATGAAATGCTTGAATTTATACTTCAGTATTCCATAGTAACATCTGACTAAAATATCTAAAGACACTGAAGCAGCAAACTTTGTGGAAATTAATATTTGTGTAATTCTCAAAACGTTTGGCCACAACTGTACAGTTGAAGTCGGAAGTTTACATACACCTTAGCCAAATACATTTACTCAGTTTTTCACAATTCCTGACATTTAATCATAGTAAAGATTCCCTGTCTTAGGTCAGTTAGGATCACCACTTTATTTTAAGAATGTGAAATGTCAGAATAATAGTAGAGAGAATGATTTATTTCAGCTTTTATTTCTTTCATCACATTCCCAGTGGGTCAGAAGTTTACATACACTCAATTAGTATTTGGTAGCATTGCCTTTAAATTGTTTAACTTGGGTCAAATGTTTCGGGTAGCCTTCCACAAGCTTCCCACAATAAGTTGGGTGAATTTTGGCCCATTCCTCCTGACAGAGCTGGTGTAACTGAGTCAGGTTTATAGGCCTCTTTGCTCGCACACGCTTTTTCAGTTCTGCCCACAAATGTTCTATAGGATTGAGGTCAGGGCTTTGTGATGGCCACTCCAATACCTTGACTTTGTTGTCCTTAAGCCATTTTGCCACAGCTTTGGAAGTATGCTTGGGGACATTGTCCATTTGGAAGACCCATTTGCGACCAAGCTTTAACTTCCTGACTGATGTCTTGAGATGTTTGTTAAATATATCCATATCATTTTTTCTGCCTCATGATGCCATCTATTTTGTGAAGTGCACCAGTCCCTCCTGCAGCAAAGCACACCCACAACATGATGCTGCCATCCTCGTGCTTTACGGTTGAGATGGTGTTCTTCGGCTTGCAAGCCTCCCCCTTTTTCCTCCAAACATAACGATGGCCATTATGGCCAAACAGTTATATTTTTTGTTTCATCAGACCAGAGGACATTTCTCCAAAAAGTACGATCTTTGTCCCCATGTGCAGTTGCAAACCGTAGTCTGGCTTTTTAATGGCGGTTTTGAAGCAGTGGCTTCTTCCTTGCTGAGCGGCCTTTCAGGTTATGTCGATATAGGACTCGTTTTACTGTGGATATAGATACTTTTGTACCTGTTTCCTACAGCATCTTCACAAGGTCCTTTGCTGTTGTTCTGGGATTGATTTGCACTTTTTTCACACCAAAGTACGTTCATCTCTAGGAGACAGAACGCGTCTCCTTCCTGAGCAGTATGACGGCTGTGTGGGTCCATGGTGTTTATACTTGCGTACTATTGTTTGTACGGATGAACGTGGTACCTTCAGGCGTTTGGAAATTGCTCCCTGACCTCTCCCCTGCCTATCACCTGACCTCTCCATTGCCTATCACCTGACCTCTCCCCTGCCTATCACCTGACCTCACCATTGCCTATCACCTGACCTCTCCCCTGCCTATCACCTGACCTCTCCATTGCCTATCACCTGACCTCTCCCCTGCCTATCACCTGGCCTCTCCACTGCCTATCACCTGGCCTCTCCACTGCCTATAAATGACCAACCGTACTATTGTGTTTGTTTTTTCGCATTGTTTGTAGCTTATTTTTGTACATACCGTTGCTGCTACCGTCTCTTATGACCGAAAAGAGCTTCTGGACATCAGATCAGCGATTACTCACCTCGAATTGGACAAACAATTTTCTTTAATGAGTCGGACGGGAAGGATACACTCCAAACACCCAAACAGGCCCTCATCCCCGTCATTCACTGGAGAAAGAAACTGAGATTTAGCGGAAAGAGATCGGGACGACGATCTGCCTTTGCCATCCATACTGTTCACTGGAAAAAAATGGGACGAACTGAAAGCGCGTATATCCTACCAATGGGACATTAAAAACTGTCGGGTTATACACTCTATCGGCAGGATAGAACAGCAGCCTCTGGTAAGACACGGGGCGGTGGCCTATGTATATTTGTAAACAACAGCTGGTGCACAATATCACTAAAACCACACTCAATGAGCTGTATACCACCATAAGCAAACAGGAAAATGCTCATCCAGAGGCGGCGCTCCTAGTGGCCGGGGACTTTAATGCAGGGAAACTTAAATCAGTTTTATTTCCATCAGCGTCACGTTCTTAGGAAACTATGCAGTATTTAGTTTTTTTTTATGTATTATTTCTTACACTGTTAGCCCAGGGAATCTGAAGTCTTATTACATACAGCCGGGAAGAACTATTGGATATAAGAGCAACGTCAACTTACCAACATTACGACCAGGAATACGACTTTCCCGAAGCAGATCCTCTCTTCAGGACAATGGATCCCTGTAACTGACGAAAACAACGGCGACGCAGAAGGGGCAGACGGAGCGGTCTTCTGGTCCGGCTTCGAGTATACTACTCGCCAATGTCCAGCCTCTTGACAACAAGGTAGACGCAATTCGAGCAAGGGTTGCCTTCCAGAGAGACATCAGAGATTGTAACATTCTCTGTTTCACGGAAACATGGCTCTCTCGGGATATGTTGTCGGAATCGGTTCAGCCACCGGGTTTCTCCATGCATCGCTCCAACAGAGATAAACACCTCTCTGGGGAGAGGAAGGGCGGGGGTGTATGCTTCATGATTAACAACTCATGGTGTTATCATAACAACATACAGGAACTCAAGTCCTTCTGCTCACCCCACCTAGAATTCCTCACAATCAAATGCCGGCCGTTCTACCTACCAAGAGAATTCTCGTCAGTTATAGTCACAGCTGTGTACATCCCCCGTCAAGCGGACACCAAGACGGCCCTCAAGGAACTTCACTGGACTATGTAAACTGGAAAGGATATACCCGGAGGCTGCATTTATTGTAGCTGGGGATTTTAACAAAGCAAATTTGAGATTAATGTTACCTAAATTTTATCAGCATATTGATTGCACGACACGTAGTGCTAATACTCTCGACAAATGCTACTCTAACTTCGCGATGCATACAAAGCCCTCCCCTGCCCTCCCTTCGACAAATCCGACCACGACGCCATCTTGCTCATCCCGGCTTATTGGCAGAAACTCAAACAGGATGTACCAGTGACGATTCAACGCTGGTCTGACCAGTCGGAATGCTCCAAGATTGTTTTGATCACGTGGACTGGAATATGTTCCGGTCAGCCTCTGAGAACGACATTGATCTGTACACTGACACGGTCAGTGCGTTTATAAGTGCATTGGAAACCGTGGATGGATGGCGGCATTCGCAAAAAACTGAAAGCACGATCCACCGCATTTAACCATGGGAAGAGGTCTGGTAATATGTCTGAACATAAACAGAGTAGTTATTCCCTCCGCAAGACAAGCGAAATTCCGGTACAGGGACAAGGTGGAGTTGCAATTCAACGGCTCAGACACGAGACGTATGTGGCAGGCTCTACAGACAATCACGGACTACAAAAACAAAAACATCCACGTCACGGATGCCGATGTCACACTTCCAGACAAACTAAACACCTTATTTTCCCGCTTTGAGGATAAGGGCTGTATCACAGCCTGGTACGGCAACTGCTCCGCTCTCAACCGCAAGGCTCTCCAGAGGGTGGTGCGGTCTGCACAACGCATCACCGGGAGCAAACTACCTGCCCTCCATGACACCTACACCACCCGATGTCACAAGAAAGCCAAAAAGCTCATCAAGGACAACAACCACCCGAGCCACTGCCTGTTCACCCCGCTATCATCCAGAAGGCGAGGTCAGTACAGGTGCATCAAAGCTGGGACCGAGAGATTGAGAAACAGCTTCTATCTGAAGGCCATCAGACTGCTAAACAGCCATCACTAACTCAGAGAGGCTACTGCCTACATTGAGACCTGATCACTGGACACTTTAATAAATGGATCACTAGTCACTTTAAACAATTCCACTTTAAATAATGCCACTTTAATATTGTTTGAATATCTTAGATTACTCATATCACACTGTGTATATACTGTATTTTATATCATCTACTGCACCTGCCTATGCCGCTCGGCCATCGCTCATCCACATACTTATATGTACATATTCTCATTCACCCCTTAAGATTAGATTAGGCTTGCAAACTATTACAGACTACAAAGGGAAGCACAGTGACACGAGCTAAATCACTTCTATGCTTCAAGGCAAGTAACATTGGAACATGCATGAGAGCATCAGCTGTTCCGGACGACTGTGTGATCACGCTCTACGCAGTCGATGTGAGTAAGACCTTTAAACAGGTCAACATTCACAAGGCCGCAGGGCCAGACGGATTACCAGTACGTTTTACTGCGAGCATGCACTGACCGACTGGCAAGTATCTTCACTGACATTTTCAACCTCTCCCTGTCTGAGTCTGTAATACCAACATGTTTCAAGCAGAGCACCACAGTCCCTGTCCCCAAGAACACCAAGGTAAACCTGCATAACCTATCTCTATTGCACTCCACGCTGCCCTTTCACACCTGGTCAAAAGGAACACCTACGTGAGAATGCTATTCATTTACTACAGCTCAGCGTTCAACACCATAGTGCCCTCAAAGCTCATCACTAAGCTAAGGACCCTGGGACTAAACACCTCCCTCTGCAACTGGATCCTGGACTTCCTGATGGGTCGCCACCAGGTGGTAAGGGTAGGTAACAACACATCCGCCAAGTTGATCCTCAACACGGGGGCCCCTCAGGGGTGCGTGCTCAGTCCCCTCCTGTACTCCCTGTTCACTCATGACTGCATTGCCAAACATGACTCCAACACCATCATTAAGTTTGCCGATGGCACAACAGTGGTAGGCCTGATAACAGACAACAATGAGACAGCCTATAGGGAGGAGGCCAGAGACCTGGCCGTGTGGTGCCAGGAACACAACCTCTCCCTCAACGTGATCAAGACAAAGGAGATGATTGTGGACTACAGGAAAAGGAGGACCGAGCACGCACCCATTCCCATCGATGGGGCTGCAGTGGAGCAGGTTGAGAGATTCAAGTTCCTTGGCGTCCACATCACCAACAAACTAGCATGGTCCAAGCACACCAAGACAGTCGTGAAGAGGGCATGACAAAACCTAATCCCCCTCAGGAGACTGAAAAGATTTGGCATGGGTCCTCAGATCCTCAAAAGGTTTTACAGCTGCACCATCGAGAGCATCCTGACGGGTTGCGTCACTGCCTGGTACTGCAACTGCTCGGCCTCCGACCGCAAGGCACTACAGCGGGTAATGCGTATGGCCCAGTACATCACTGGGGCCAAGCTTCCTGCCATCCAGGACCTCTGTACCAGGCGGTGTCAGAGGAAGGCCCTAAAAATTGTCAGAAACTCCAGCCACCCTAGTCATAGACTGTTCTCTCTGCTACCGCACGGCAAGCGGTACCGGAGAGCCAAGTCTAGGTCCAAGAGGCTTCTAAACAGCTTCTACCCCCAAGCCATAAGACTCCTGAACAGCTAATGAAATGGCAACTCAGACTATTTGCATTCGGTGCTTGTGACAAATTACATTTTATTTTATTCGATTGTGCACTCCCGATGGCGGCAGATGAATGGCACGACAATGGGCCTCAGGATCTCGTCACGGTATCTTTGTGCATTGAAATTGGGATTCATCCGAGAAGAGCACACTTCTCCAGCCTGCCAGTGGCCATCGAAGGTGAGAATTTTCCCACTGAAGTCGGTTAAGACGACAAACTGCAGTCAGGTCAATATTCTGGTGAGGACGACGAGCATGCAGATGAGCTTCTCTGAGACGGTTTCTGACAGTTTGTGCAGAAATTCTTTGGTTGTACAAACCCACAGTTTCATCAGCTGTCCAGGTGGCTGGTCTCAGACGATCCGGATGTGGAGGTCCTGGGCTGGCATGGTTACACGTGGTCTGCGG
This sequence comes from Brachymystax lenok tsinlingensis, assembly GCA_030435695.1. Lineage (NCBI taxonomy): Eukaryota > Metazoa > Chordata > Actinopteri > Salmoniformes > Salmonidae > Brachymystax > Brachymystax lenok. The sequence continues at coordinate 394,499 of CM059797.1, forward strand.
TTGTGAGGCCGGTTGGACATACTGCCAAATTCTCTAAAAATTGGAGGGGGCTTATGGTAGCGAAATTAAGATAAAATTATTTGGCAACAGCTCTGATGGACATTCCTGCAGTCAACATGCCAATTGCACGCTCCCTCAAGGGGCATCTGTGGCATTGGGTTGTTTGACATAACTGCACATGTTAGAATGTTCTTTTATTGTCCCCAGCACAAGGTGCACCTGTGTAACGGTCATGCTGTTTAATCAGTTTCTTGATATGCCACACCTGTCAGGTGGATGGATTATCTTGGCAAATGAGAAATGCTCACTAACAGGGATGTTAACAAATTTGTGCACAAAATTTGAGATAAATAAGCTTTTTTGTCCGAATGGAACATTTCTTGGATCTTTTATTTCAGCTCATTAAATATGGGACCAACACTTTACATGTTTATCTTTTTATTCAGTATAATTCTTCCTCCTCCCTCTTCAACCCCCAACTGTATATTTTTATTTAACTAAGCAAGTCAGTTAAAAACAAATTCTTATTTAAATTGACGGCCTAGGAACAGTGGGTTAACTGCCTTGTTCAGGGGCAGAACGACATATTTTTCCCTTGTCAGCTCGGGGATTTAATCTAGCAACCTTGTGGTTCCTGGCCCAACGCTCTAACCACTAGACTACCTGCCGCCCCAATGAGCCTACACGTTAACCTTCTCTCGCTCCCTTTCTCTCTGTGTCCTTGTCTGTCCACAGGAACAAACTGTCTAATGATGATCCATGTCATTCCGTGTTATTTTATGACCCATCCTAGACTACTACATTATATTTGACCATTGGATGACTCAATGTTATCTTTTTAGAGAGAGAGAGATGGAGAGAGACACAGAGAGATGGGGAGAGACACAGAAAGATGGAGAAAGACACAGTGAGATTTGAGAGAAACAGATAGATGGAGAGAGACAGAAAGAGACACAGGGGGATAGAGAGAGACAGAAGGGACACAGAGAGATGGAGAAAGACAGAGAGACACACAGGGAGATAGAGAAAGACAGAGAGAGATGAGGAGAGACACAGAAAGACACAGAGAGACACAGAGAGATGGGGAGAGACACAGAGAGACACAGAGAGACACAGAGAGACACAGAGAGATGGAGAAAGACAGAGAGAGACAGAGGGATGGGGTGAGACAGAGAGAGACAGAGGGATGGGGTGAGACAGAGAGAGACAGAGGGATGGGGTGAGACAGAGAGAGACAGAGGGATGGGGTGAGACAGAGAGAGACAGAGGATGGGGGTGAGACAGAGAGAGACAGACAGAGGGATGGGGTGAGACAGAGAGAGACAGAGGGATGGGGTGAGACAGAGAGAGACAGAGGGATGGGGTGAGACAGAGAGAGACAGAGGGATGGGGTGAGACAGAGAGAGACAGAGGGATGGAGAAGACAGAGAGAGACAGAGGGATGGAGAAAGACAGAGAGAGAGACAGAGGGATGGGGTGAGACAGAGAGAGACAGAGGGATGGGGTGAGACAGAGAGAGACAGAGGGATGGGGTGAGACAGAGAGAGACAGAGGGATGGAGAAAGACAGAGAGAGAGAGACAGAGGGATGGAGAAAGACAGAGAGAGAGACAGAGGGATGGGGTGAGACAGAGAGAGACAGAGGGATGGGGTGAGACAGAGAGAGACAGAGGGATGGAGAAAGACAGAGAGAGACAGAGGGATGGGGTGAGACAGAGAGAGACAGAGGGATGGGGTGAGACAGAGAGAGAGACAGAGGGATGGGGTGAGACAGACAGAGAGAGACAGAGGGATGGAGAAAGACAGAGAGAGACAGAGGGATGGGGTGAGACAGAGAGAGACAGAGGGATGGGGTGAGACAGAGAGAGAGACAGAGGGATGGGGTGAGACAGAGAGAGACAGAGGGATGGGGTGAGACAGAGAGAGACAGACAGAGGGATGGAGAAAGACAGAGAGAGAGAGACAGAGGGATGGGGTGAGACAGAGAGAGACAGAGGGATGGGGTGAGACAGAGAGAGACAGAGGGATGGGGTGAGACAGAGAGAGACAGAGGGATGGGGTGAGACAGAGAGAGACAGACAGAGGGATGGAGAAAGACAGAGAGAGACAGAGGGATGGGGTGAGACAGAGAGAGACAGAGGGATGGGGTGAGACAGAGAGAGACAGAGGGATGGGGTGAGACAGAGAGAGACAGAGGGATGGAGAAAGACAGAGAGAGACAGAGGGATGGGGTGAGACAGAGAGAGACAGAGGGATGGGGTGAGAAAGAGAGAGACAGAGGGATGGAGAAAGACAGAGAGAGACAGAGGGATGGGGTGAGACAGAGAGAGACAGAGGGATGGGGTGAGACAGAGAGAGACAGAGGGATGGGGTGAGACAGAGAGAGAGACAGAGGGATGGAGAAAGACAGAGAGAGACAGAGGGATGGGGTGAGACAGAGAGAGACAGAGGGATGGGGTGAGACAGAGAGAGAGAGACAGAGGGATGGAGAAATACAGAGAGAGACAGAGGGATGGGGTGAGACAGAGAGAGACAGAGGGATGGGGTGAGACAGAGAGAGAGAGACAGAGGGATGGAGAAAGACAGAGAGAGAGACAGAGGGATGGGGTGAGACAGAGAGAGACAGAGGGATGGAGACAGAGAGAGAGAGACAGAGGGATGGAGAAAGACAGAGAGAGAGACAGAGGGATGGGGTGAGACAGAGAGAGAGAGACAGAGGGATGGAGAAAGACAGAGAGAGACAGAGGGATGGGGTGAGACAGAGAGAGACAGAGGGATGGGGTGAGACAGAGAGAGAGAGACAGAGGGATGGAGAAAGACAGAGAGAGACAGAGGGATGGGGTGAGACAGAGAGAGACAGACAGAGGGATGGAGAAAGACAGAGAGAGACAGACAGACAGAGGGATGGAGAAAGACAGAGAGAGACAGAGGGATGGGGTGAGACAGAGAGAGACAGAGGGATGGGGTGAGACAGAGAGAGAGAGACAGAGGGATGGAGAAAGACAGAGAGAGACAGAGGGATGGGGTGAGACAGAGAGAGAGAGACAGAGGGATGGGGTGAGACAGAGAGAGAGACAGAGGGATGGAGAAAGACAGAGAGAGACAGAGGGATGGGTGAGACAGAGAGAGAGACAGAGGGATGGGGTGAGACAGAGAGAGACAGAGGGATGGGGTGAGACAGAGAGAGACAGAGGGATGGGAGTGAGACAGAGAGAGACAGAGGGATGGGGGTGAGACAGAGAGAGACAGAGGGATGGGGTGAGACAGAGAGAGAGAGACAGAGGGATGGGGTGAGACAGAGAGAGACAGAGGGATGGGGTGAGACAGAGAGAGAGAGAGACAGAGGGATGGGGTGAGACAGAGAGAGACAGAGGGATGGGGTGAGACAGAGAGAGACAGAGGGATGGGGTGAGACAGAGAGAGACAGACAGAGGGATGGAGAAAGACAGAGAGAGACAGAGGGATGGAGAAAGACAGAGAGAGAGACAGAGGGATGGGGTGAGACAGAGAGAGACAGAGGGATGGAGAAAGACAGAGAGAGACAGAGGGATGGAGAAAGACAGAGAGAGAGACAGAGGGATGGGGTGAGACAGAGAGAGACAGAGGGATGGGGTGAGACAGAGAGAGACAGAGGGATGGAGAAAGACAGAGAGAGACAGAGGGATGGAGAAAGACAGAGAGAGACAGAGGGATGGAGAAAGACAGAGAGAGACAGAGGGATGGAGAAAGACAGAGAGAGAGACAGAGGGATGGGGTGAGACAGAGAGAGACAGAGGGATGGGGTGAGACAGAGAGAGACAGAGGGATGGGGTGAGACAGAGAGAGAGACAGACATACAAGACAGTTACTTTTCATATTATTCTCCCTGGCTGGTTGAAGCCTCTTGTTAGATTCTGGTCTCCATGACAACAGCCTGCTGCTCTGAGGAACCATGGTTAGCGTTGGCATGGTAACCAACAATCTCAGTCCGCTCTGGAGTTTGGGCAGAAGACAGAATCATGAACAAATGGATTACAAGAGAACTTCATATATTACACAGCATTTATTTGCATTTAGTTCAAAGATTATACTGTATTTTCTTTACAACCACTTATAATGCAGTTATAATGTAGTACTACACATTCCTGTAAAGTGGCACATCAAATTATATCAACAAATATTCAACCTATTTTGGCACACTTCTTCTTTAAATAGTATTTATTTTCTTACTTTACCAAAGATGATCCTGTATATCTTACAAGCAGAGCCGTTAGTTGGAAAACGCTTTCTTGCAGTGGCTACAGTGACAGATAGGTAGACGACATCAAACTGCCTAGTTGCGCTGTGTATTAGAGAGTGTGTTCTGTGCAATGGCAGTTGGCAGAGATTCTGCAAGCTGTAAATCATGTGGGAAGCCACATGCAGGAAGTGAGAGCTCAGATGTGTGGGTGGGTGCTGCAAGCTGCACATGGTGCAACAACAAGCTATCAGAAAGAGCAAACTTTAAAAACAACACTTAACAGGGTCTTTAAATCCTGTTTCAATTAACTCTTAAAAAACAACACTTAACAGGGTCTTTAAATCCTGTTTCAATTAACTCTTTAAAAAAAAATCTAAATAATATTTGAATCCGGTGTGAATTCAAGTCCAAACTATCATGTAAAAATTGACATCAAACTCTTTACCACACACCTTCTGAGTTATGACATTGGGCAGTTTGGTTTTCGCCTAATCAAATTAAATTGTATTTGTCACATGCGCCGTAAAATGCTGACTTACAAGCCCTTAACCAACAATGCAGTTCAAGAAATAGAGTTAATAAAATATTTACCAAATAAACGAAAGCAAAAAAATTTTATAAAAAGGAACACAATAAAATAACAATAACGAGGCTATATACAGGGGGTTCCGGTACAGAGTCAATGTGCGGGGGTACAGGTTAGTCGAGGTCGTTTGTACATGTAGGTAGGAGTGTCTATGCACAGATAATAAACAGCGAGGAGCAGCAGTGTACAAACACTGGGGGGGGGGAGTCAATGTAAATAGTCCAGTGGCCATTTGATTAATTGTTCAGCAGTCTTATAGCTGGGGGTGGATCTGTTAAGGAGCCTTTTGGACCTAGACTTGGCGCTCCGGTACTGCTTGCCATGCGGTAGCAGAGAGAACAGTCTGTGACTGGGGTGGCTGGAGTCTTTGACCATTTTTTGGGCCTTCCTCTGACACCGCCTGGTATAGAGGTCCTGGATGGCAGGAAGCTTGGCCCCAGTGATGTACTGGGACGTACGTACTACCCTCTGTAGCGCCTTGCGGTCGGATGCCGAGCAGTTGCCATACCAGGCAGTGATGCACTCGGTCAGGATGCTCTCGATGGTGCAGCTGTAGAACTTTTTGAGGATCTGGGGACCCAAAAAGTTATAATTTTGGCTCATCTGTCCATAGAACATTCTTCCAAGAGTCTTGATGATCATCCAGGTGCTGTTTGGCCTAACTGGAGTCAACATTTCGGATGAGACGGGTCCCATTATGTCTGGCGAAAACCAAACACTGCATTCCACAGTAACAACAAAAGTATCAAAGTAAATGTAATCGCTAAAATATACATAAGTATCGAAAGTCAAAGTACAAGTATAAATAATTTCAAATTCCTTACATTAGAAGCAAACCAGATTGCCACATTTTCTCATTTTTTATATATACAGATAGCACACTCCAACAGTCAGTCATCATTTATTAAAGATGCAGTGAGTCCGCCAGTTCAGAGGCAGTAGGGATGACCAGGGATGTTCTCTGTTTAGTGAGTCCTCCAGATCAGAGGCAGTAGGGATGACCAGGGATGTTCTCTGTTTAGTGAGTCCTCCGGATCAGAGGCAGTAGGGATGACCAGGGATGTTCTCTGTTTAGTGAGTCCTCCAGATCAGAGGCAGTAGGGATGACCAGGGATGTTCTCTGTTTAGCGAGTCCTCCAGATCAGAGGCAGTAGGGATGAACAGGGATGTTCTCTGTTTAGCGAGTCCTCCAGATCAGAGGCAGTAGGGATGACCAGGGATGTTCTCTGTTTAATGAGTCCTCCAGATCAGAGGCAGTAGGGATGACCAGGGATGTTCTCTGTTTAATGAGTCCTCCAGATCAGAGGCAGTAGGGATGAACAGGGATGTTCTCTGTTTAGTGAGTCCTCCAGATCAGAGGCAGTAGGGATGACCAGGGACGTTCTCTGTTTAGTGAGTTCTCCAGATCAGAGGCAGTAGAGATGACCAGGGACGTTCTCTGTTTAGTGAGTCCTCCAGATCAGAGGCAGTAGGGATGAACAGGGATGTTCTCTGTTTAGTGAGTCCTCCAGATCAGAGGCAGTAGGGATGACCAGGGATGTTCTCTGTTTAATGAGTCCTCCAGATCAGAGGCAGTAGGGATGACCAGGGATGTTTTCTGTTTAATGAGTCCTCCAGATCAGAGGCAGTAGGGATGACCAGGGATGTTCTCTGTTTAGTGAGTCCTCCAGATCAGAGGCAGTAGGGATGACCAGGGATGTTCTCTGTTTAGTGAGTCCACCAGATCAGAGGCAGTAGGGATGACCAGGGATGTTCTCTGTTTAGTGAGTCCTCCAGATCAGAGGCAGTAGGGAGGACCAGGGATGTTCTCTGTTTAGTGAGTCCTCCAGATCAGAGGCAGTAGGGATGACCAGGGATGTTCTCTGTTTAGTGAGTCCTCCAGATCAGAAGCTGTAGGGATGACCAGGGATGTTCTCTGTTTAGTGAGTCCTCCAGATCAGAGGCAGTAGGGATGACCAGGGATGTTCTCTGTTTAGTGAGTCCTCCAGATCAGAAGCTGTAGGGATGACCAGGGATGTTCTCTGTTTAGTGAGTCCTCCAGATCAGAGGCAGTAGGGATGACCAGGGATGTTCTCTGTTTAGTGAGTCCTCCAGATCAGAGGCAGTAGGGACGACCAGGGATGTTCTCTTGATAGGTTTGTGAATTAGACCACTAGACCACTAGTCCTGCTAAGCATTCAAAATGTAACAGGGAAAATGTTTGGAGTGAAAAGTCATTTTCTTTAAGAATGTAGCGAAGAAAAAGAAAAGGTGGTCCATAATAAATCGTAAAGTACAGATACCCCCAAAAAACGACTTAAGTAGTACTTCAAAGTATTTTTACTGAAGTACTTTACACCACTGCAATGAAGTCTACATGAAAATATTTAAAAAGCAACAAATATGAAGTTTTGGAACGGCCTAGTCAAAGTCCAGACCTAATCCCAACTGAGATGTTGAGGCAGGACTTGAAACCAGCAGTTCATGCTTGAAAAAACACAAATGTCGCTGAGTTAAAGCAGCTCTGCATGCAGGTGTGGGCCAAAATTCCTCCACAGCGACGCGACTGATCAACAACTACAGAAAGCATGTGGTTGCTGTCATTGCAGCTAAAAGTGGCACAACCAGTTACTGGGGGAAATTACTTTTTCACACAGGGGGATTGGGGTGTTGCATAACTTTGTTAAATGAATGCAAAATAAGTGTACATGTTCTACTAAGCTAACAAATTGAATTGTTTTAAGACGATCATACCAAGCAAGGATCACTTACCTATTTTAATGTGAATTTTCAGGACTCCTTTAGGTATCAGAAATATAGATATATTTGATGAAACACTGAATTTGGCCTTACTTTCATTAGCCCATAGAAACACATTGAATAACAGATTCACTACATGGAACAACAGATAGTCCTTACTGCTATTAGCCCATAGAAACACATTGAATAACAGATAGTCCTTACTGCTATTAGCCCATAGAAACACATTGAATAACAGATAGTCCTTACTGCTAATAGCCCATAGAAACACATTGAATAACAGATAGTCCTTACTGCTATTAGCCCATAGAAACACATTGAATAACAGATTCACTACATGGAACAACAGATAGTCCTTACTGCTATTAGCCCATAGAAACACACTGAATAACAGATAGTCCTTACTGCTATTAGCCCATAGAAACACATTGAATAACAGATTCACTACATGGAACAACAGATAGTCCTTACTGCTATTAGCCCATAGAAACACACTGAATAACAGATTCACTACATGAAAAAACAGTCACACAAGAAATCTGAAGGAAGTTTGTCTGTCCGATATCTCAGAGATATAAAACCGGTCAGGCGCCTGACTCTTTTTGCATTACTACACCAAGCCTAATAAGAATGGAGTCAGCAGGAGCAGACAACCCCGTGTTGGCGGTCGAGGAGCGCGTCCAGCAGCATGCGACCATGTTGCAACATCTCACCACCGCCATGGATCGTGTCCTGCAGACGATGGATCGTTGGGAGAGAGGAGGAGTCCCTCCAGCGCCTCCACCAGCACCACCATAGGCACCGGATGTCAGGGCTTCCTACTCCAGCTGGAGCTCTACCTGGCGACCGTCCACCCGGCTCCTTCGGGTGGTGAGAGCGTGTCCGCCCTGGTCTCCTGCCTCTCAGGGAAAGCCCTGGATTGGGCCAACGCCGTATGGAGAAGGAGAAGCGGCGTTGGACCACTACGCTTTCGGGCTGTTTCCGCCTGAGGCAGGGGACGAGGAGCGCACAGGAGTTCGCCTTGGACTTCCGCACCCTGGCCGCCAGCGCGGGATGGAACGACAGGGCCCTGATCTATCACTACAGGTGTAGTTTGCGAGAGGACGTCCGTCGGGAGTTGGCCTGCAGGGACACCACTCTCACCTTTGACCAGCTGGTGGACCTGTCCATCTGGCTGGATAACCTGCTGGCTACCCGCGTCCAGCTTGGGGCCTGTCGATTCCATCCCCCAGCACCTGGGGGATGGAATCGTGGGGCCATTCAAAGTCCTGAGGAGACTGAACGAGGTTTGCTACAGGTTACAGCTTCCCCCAGATTACCGTATTAACCCTTCGTTCCATGTGTCTCTCCTCAGGCCGGTGGTGGCTGGTCCACTCCAGGAGTCTGAGGTGTGGGAGGTTCCTCTGGACATCGAGGGGGCCCCGGCGTATGCAGTTCGAGCTATATTGGACTCCAGTCGTCGGGCGAGGGGCCTTCAGTACCTCGTGGAATGGGAGGGGTACGGTCCGGAGGAGAGATGCTGGGTGCCGGTGGAGGACGTTTTGGACCCTTCGATGCTGCGGGAGTTCCACCGTCTCCATCCGGATCGCCCTGCGCCTCGTTCTCCGGGTCGTCCCCGAGAGCGGTGTCAAAGGGAGGGGACTGTCACGACTTACGCCAAAGTCGGTCCCTCTCCTTGTTCGGGCAGCGTTCGGCGGACGACGTCGCCGGCCTTCTAGCCATCGCCGATGGTCTTTGGTTTATACACACCTGGTTTCAATTCCCCAATTACATGTTCATTATTTAACCCTCTGTTTCCCCCATGTTTGTTGTTCTATATTATGTCAGTCCATTTGGTGGGCTTGGTATTTGTTACTACTTTGTATAATTTGAGAAATTTACTAAGAAGCTTAAGGTTATTATGCTGTTGGTGGCTCTATACACACTGACTGGCTCTATTCACACTGACTGGCTCTATACACACTGACTGGCTCTATACACACTGACTGGCTCTATACACACTGACTGGCTCTATACACACTGACTGGCTCTATACACACTGACTGGCTCTATACACACTGACTGGCTCTATACACACTGACTGGCTCTATACACACTGACTGGCTCTATACACACTGACTGGCTCTATTCACACTGACTGGCTCTATACACACTGACTGGCTCTATTCACACTGACTGGCTCTATACACACTGACTGGCTCTATACACACTGACTGGCTCTATACACACTGACTGGCTCTATTCACACTGACTGGCTCTATACACACTGACTGGCTATATACACACTGACTGGCTCTATTCACACTGACTGGCTCTATACACACCGACTGGCTCTATACACACCGACTGGCCTCTATTCACACTGACCGGCCTCTATACACACTGACTGGCCTCTATACACACCGACTGGCTCGATACACACCGACTGGCCTCTATACACACCGACTGGCTCTATTCACACTGACTGGCTCATACACACCGTTGTATTCAGCATTTCACTGTGAGGTCCACACTGTTGTATTCAGCACACTGAAGGTCTACATACACACTGACCGGCTCTATACACACCGACTGTATTCAGCATTTCACGACTGGCTCTATACACACCGACTGGCTCTATACACACCGACTGGCCATATACACATTTCACTGGGTCTATACACACTGTTGTATTCAGCATTTCACTGTAAGGTCTACACCTGTTGTATTCAGCTCTATACACACCGACCTGTTGTATTCACATTTCACTGTAAGGTCTACACCTGTTGTATTCAGCATTTCACTGTAAGGTCCACACCTGTTGTATTCACATTTCACTGTAAGGTCTACACCTGTTGTATTCAGCACCGACTGGCTCTATACACACCGACCGGCTCTATTCAGCACCGACTGGGTCTACACACCGACTGGCTTCAGCATTTCACTGTACCGACAGGCTCTATACACACTGACTGGCTCTATACACACTGACTGGCTATTCACACTGACTGGCCTCTATTCACACCGACTGGCCTCTATTCACACCGACTGGGTCTATACACACCGACTGGCTCTATTCACACTGACTGGCTCTATACACACTGACTGGCTCTATTCACACTGACTGGCTCTATACACACTGACTGGCTCTATTCACACTGACTGGCTGCTGTGAGGTCTACACCTGTTGTATTCAGCATTTCACTGTGAGGTCCACACCTGTTGTATTCAGCATTTCACTGTAAGGTCTACATCTGTTGTATTCAGCATTTCACTGTAAGGTCTACACCTGTTGTATTCAGCATTTCACTGTAAGGTCTACACCTGTTGTATTCAGCATTTCACTGTAAGGTCTACACCTGTTGTATTCAGCATTTCACTGTGAGGTCTACACCTGTTGTATTCAGCATTTCACTGTAAGGTCTACACCTGTTGTATTCAGCATTTCACTGTAAGGTCTACACCTGTTGTATTCAGCATTTCACTGTAAGGTCTACACCTGTTGTATTCAGCATTTCACTGTGAGGTCCACACCTGTTGTATTCAGCATTTCACTGTAAGGTCTACACCTGTTGTATTCAGCATTTCACTGTAAGGTCCACACCTTTTGTATTCAGCATTTCACTGTAAGGTCTACACCTGTTGGATTCAGCATTTCACTGTAAGGTCCACACCTGTTGTATTCAGCATTTCACTGTAAGGTCCACACCTGTTGTATTCAGCATTTCACTGTGAGGTCTACACCTGTTGTATTCAGCATTTCACTGTAAGGTCTACACCTGTTGTATTCAGCATTTCACTGTAAGGTCCACACCTGTTGTATTCAGCATTTCACTGTAAGGTCTACACCTGTTGTATTCAGCATTTCACTGTGAGGTCTACACCTGTTGTATTCAGCATTTCACTGTAAGGTCTACACCTGTTGTATTCAGCATTTCACTGTGAGGTCTACACCTGTTGTATTCAGCATTTCACTGTAAGGTCTACACCTGTTGTATTCAGCATTTCACTGTGAGGTCTACACCTGTTGTATTCAGCATTTCACTGTAAGGTCTACACCTGTTGTATTCAGCATTTCACTGTAAGGTCTACACCTGTTGTATTCAGCATTTCACTGTGAGGTCTACACCTGTTGTATTCAGCATTTCACTGTAAGGTCTACACCTGTTGTATTCAGCATTTCACTGTAAGGTCCACACCTGTTGTATTCAGCATTTCACTGTAAGGTCTACACCAGTTGTATTCAGCATTTCACTGTAAGGTCCACACCTGTTGTATTCAGCATTTCACTGTGAGGTCCACACCTGTTGTATTCAGCATTTCACTGTAAGGTCTACATCTGTTGTATTCAGCATTTCACTGTAAGGTCTACACCTGTTGTATTCAGCATTTCACTGTAAGGTCTACACCTGTTGTATTCAGCATTTCACTGTAAGGTCTACACCTGTTGTATTCAGCATTTCACTGTGAGGTCTACACCTGTTGTATTCAGCATTTCACTGTAAGGTCTACACCTGTTGTATTCAGCATTTCACTGTAAGGTCTACACCTGTTGTATTCAGCATTTCACTGTAAGGTCCACACCTGTTGTATTCAGCATTTCACTGTAAGGTCTACACCTGTTGTATTCAGCATTTCACTGTAAGGTCCACACCTGTTGTATTCAGCATTTCACTGTAAGGTCCACACCTTTTGTATTCAGCATTTCACTGTAAGGTCTACACCTGTTGGATTCAGCATTTCACTGTAAGGTCCACACCTGTTGTATTCAGCATTTCACTGTAAGGTCCACACCTGTTGTATTCAGCATTTCACTGTGAGGTCTACACCTGTTGTATTCAGCATTTCACTGTAAGGTCCACACCTGTTGTATTCAGCATTTCACTGTGAGGTCTACACCTGTTGTATTCAGCATTTCACTGTAAGGTCTACACCTGTTGTATTCAGCATTTCACTGTGAGGTCTACACCTGTTGTATTCAGCATTTCACTGTAAGGTCTACACCTGTTGTATTCAGCATTTCACTGTGAGGTCTACACCTGTTGTATTCAGCATTTCACTGTAAGGTCTACACCTGTTGTATTCAGCATTTCACTGTGAGGTCTACACCTGTTGTATTCAGCATTTCACTGTAAGGTCTACACCTGTTGTATTCAGCATTTCACTGTAAGGTCTACACCTGTTGTATTCAGCATTTCACTGTAAGGTCTACACCTGTTGTATTCAGCATTTCACTGTAAGGTCTACACCTGTTGTATTCAGCATTTCACTGTGAGGTCTACACCTGTTGTATTCAGCATTTCACTGTAAGGTCTACACCTGTTGTATTCAGCATTTCACTGTAAGGTCTACACCTGTTGGATTCAGCATTTCACTGTAAGGTCTACACCTGTTGGATTCAGCATTTCACTGTAAGGTCTACACCTGTTGTATTCAGCATTTCACTGTAAGGTCCACACCTGTTGTATTCAGCATTTCACTGTAAGGTCTACACCTGTTGTATTCAGCATTTCACTGTAAGGTCTACACCTGTTGGATTCAGCATTTCACTGTAAGGTCTACACCTGTTGGATTCAGCATTTCACTGTAAGGTCTACACCTGTTGTATTCAGCATTTCACTGTGAGGTCTACACCTGTTGTATTCAGCATTTCACTGTAAGGTCTACACCTGTTGTATTCAGCATTTCACTGTAAGGTCTACACCTGTTGTATTCAGCATTTCACTGTAAGGTCCACACCTGTTGTATTCAGCATTTCACTGTAAGGTCCACACCTTTTGTATTCAGCATTTCACTGTAAGGTCTACACCTGTTGGATTCAGCATTTCACTGTAAGGTCTACACCTGTTGTATTCAGCATTTCACTGTAAGGTCCACACCTGTTGTATTCAGCATTTCACTGTGAGGTCTACACCTGTTGTATTCAGCATTTCACTGTAAGGTCCACACCTGTTGTATTCAGCATTTCACTGTGACGTCTACACCTGTTGTATTCAGCATTTCACTGTAAGGTCTACACCTGTTGTATTCAGCATTTCACTGTGAGGTCTACACCTGTTGTATTCAGCATTTCACTGTAAGGTCTACACCTGTTGTATTCAGCATTTCACTGTGAGGTCTACACCTGTTGTATTCAGCATTTCACTGTAAGGTCTACACCTGTTGTATTCAGCATTTCACTGTGAGGTCTACACCTGTTGTATTCAGCATTTCACTGTAAGGTCTACACCTGTTGTATTCAGCATTTCACTGTAAGGTCTACACCTGTTGTATTCAGCATTTCACTGTAAGGTCTACACCTGTTGTATTCAGCATTTCACTGTAAGGTCTACACCTGTTGTATTCAGCATTTCACTGTGAGGTCTACACCTGTTGTATTCAGCATTTCACTGTAAGGTCTACACCTGTTGTATTCAGCATTTCACTGTAAGGTCTACACCTGTTGTATTCAGCATTTCACTGTAAGGTCTACACCTGTTGTATTCAGCATTTCACTGTAAGGTCCACACCTGTTGTATTCAGCATTTCACTGTAAGGTCCACACCTGTTGTATTCAGCATTTCACTGTAAGGTCTACACCTGTTGTATTCAGCATTTCACTGTAAGGTCTACACCTGTTGGATTCAGCATTTCACTGTAAGGTCTACACCTGTTGGATTCAGCATTTCACTGTAAGGTCTACACCTGTTGTATTCAGCATTTCACTGTAAGGTCCACACCTGTTGTATTCAGCATTTCACTGTAAGGTCTACACCTGTTGTATTCAGCATTTCACTGTAAGGTCTACACCTGTTGGATTCAGCATTTCACTGTAAGGTCTACACCTGTTGGATTCAGCATTTCACTGTAAGGTCTACACCTGTTGTATTCAGCATTTCACTGTAAGGTCCACACCTGTTGTATTCAGCATTTCACTGTAAGGTCCACACCTGTTGTATTCAGCATTTCACTGTAAGGTCTACTACACCTGTTGTATTCAGCATTTCACTGTACGGTCTACACCTGTTGTATTCAGCATTTCACTGTAAGGTCCACACCTGTCGTATTCAGCATTTCACTGTAAGGTCCACACCTGTTGTATTCAGCATTTCACTGTACGGTCTACACCTGTTGTATTCAGCATTTCACTGTAAGGTCTACACCTGTTGTTGTCAGTACCTCCGCCGAAGTCGTTGCCTCTCCTTGTTCGGGTGGTATTCGGCGGTCGACGTCACGATCCACTTTTAATTTTTCCATTTGTTTTGTCTTGTTTTTTCACACACCTGGTTTTTGTTTTTACTCATTACTGTTGTTATTATTTACTATTACTATGTAACCCTTAGTTCCCCCCCATGTCTGTGTGGGGAATTGTTTGTTTTGGGCATGTTGTTATTTCGCCGGGTTGTTATGTTTTCACCCGTACTTTGTTTCAGCCAGTTTTCTTGTACGTGTATTTTGTACTTTTGCCTAGTAAAGTTGCTTAGTACACTCATCTCTGCTCTCCTGCGCCTGACTCCTACACCAGATACACACACCGTATCACAGTTGTATTCAGCGCATGTGACAAATACATTGGATTTTGATTTGACAAAGTGAACTTTGTTCTGCTTACATGATCAATTTAAATGAGCATTCAGACCAGCCTTGGAACGTTCGTGAACTACATTACTTTTGACCCATATAGGGTTCTGGTAGCACAATATAGAGGGATTAGGAATAGTTCCCATTTGGGATGAAGACTGTACTGTATGTCCCCACTTACCAGGCTCTCATTTTATAGGGATTAGGAATAGTTCCCATTTGGGATGAAGACTGTACTGTATGTCCCCACTTACCAGGCTCTCATTTTATAGGGATTAGGAATAGTTCCCGTTTCCCATCAGTACGTCCCCACTTACCAGGCTCTCATTTTATAGGGATTAGGAATAGTTCCCATTTGGGATGAAGACTGTACTGTATGTCCCCACTTACCAGGCTCTCATTTTATAGGGATTAGGAATAGTTCCGTTTCCCATCAGTACGTCCCCACTTACCAGGCTCTCATTTTATAGGGATTAGGAATAGTTCCCGTTTCCCATCAGTACGTCCCCACTTACCAGGCTCTCATTTTATAGGGATTAGGAATAGTTCCCATTTGGGATGAAGACTGTACTGTATGTCCCCACTTACCAGGCTCTCATTTTATAGGGATTAGGAATAGTTCCCATTTGGGATGAAGACTGTACTGTACGTCCCCACTTACCAGTCTCTCATTTTCACCACATTTATTTTATTTATCTAGGCAAGTCAGTTATGAACAAATTCTTATTTACAATGACTACCAGGGTACAGTGGGTTAACTGCCTTGTTCAGGGGCAGAACGACAGATTTCTACCTTGTCAGCTCGGGGATTCGATCTAGCAATCTTTCGGTTACCAGCCCAACTCTCTAACCACTAGGCTACCTGCCGCCACAAATAGAGTGTACACATTCAAAGATATTCAAACCAAAGCCAGAAATATAGATTGTACAGTACACTTGCTGTGATACTCCGGCGCCCTCGTATGGATTCTATACGGTATAGATCATTAGTCTATAATGTAGTAACCAGACTACATACACACATCATAAATATAGCCTTGTAATCAGACTACACACATCAGAAATATAGCCTTGTAATCAGACTGCACACATCAGAAATATAGCCTTGTAATCAGCCTACACACATCAGAAATATAGCCTTGTAATCAGCCTACACACATCAGAAATATAGCCTTGTAATCAGACTGCACACATCAGAAATATAGCCTTGTAATCAGACTGCACACATCAGAAATATAGCCTTGTAATCAGACTGCACACATCAGAAATATAGCCTTGTAATCAGACTGCACACATCAGAAATATAGCCTTGTAATCAGACTACACACATCAGAAATATAGTCTTGGAATCAGCCTACACACATCAGAAATATAGTTCCACTAGTCAAAGTCACCATTATTAGTCAGTTGTACAACCGAATGCCTTCAACCGAAATGTGTCTTCCGCATTTAACCCAACCCCTCTGAATCAGAGAGGTGTGGGGGGCTGCCTTAATCAACATCCACGTCTCCGGCGCCCGGGGAACAGTGGGTTAACTGCCTTGTTCAGGGGCAGAACGACAGATTTTTTTCCTTGTCAGCTTGGGGATTCGAACTTGCAACCCTCCGGTTACAAGTCCAACGCTCTAACCACTAGGCTACCTGCCGCCACTGATATAGCCTTGTAATCAGACTGCACACATCAGAAATATAGCCTTGATGTGTGGAGGGGGGTGGAGACAATCACAAGGACAGGGTGTGACATGTATAGCATTTTAGCATGTATGGAGCATAGAGTGGTGTCACCTCGTCAGTCAGTATGTGTTACACATGTGCTGGTTGCAATGTCGCTAGTGGGAAGGTGTTTCACCTGTGTTGGTCCAGTTGATATTTAGGAGTGGCTGGCCCAGGTGATATTTAAACACTGTAATAACCCCTGAAACCCTGTACATGTGACTATTAAACACTATAATAACACCTGCAACCCTGTACATGTGACTATTAAACACTGTAGTAACCCCTGAAACCCTGTACATGTGACTATTAAACACTGCAATAACACCTGCAACCCTGTACATGTGACTATTAAACACTGTAGTAACACCTGCAACCCTGTACATGTGACTATTAAACACTGTAATAACACCTGCAACCCTGTACAAGTGACTATTAAACACTGTAATAACACCTGAAACTCTGTACATGTGACTATTAAACACTATAATAACACCTGCAACCCTGTACATGTGACGATTCAACACTGTAATAACACCTGCAACCCTGTACATGTGACTATTAAACACTGCAATAACACCTGAAACCCTGTACATGTGACTATTAAACACTGCAATAACACCTGCAACCCTGTACATGTGACTATTAAACACTGTAATAACACCTGCAACCCTGTACATGTTACGATTCAACACTGTAATAACACCTGCAACCCTGTACATGTGACTATTAAACACTGCAATAACACCTGAAACCCTGTACATGTGACTATTAAACACTGCAATAACACCTGCAACCCTGTACATGTGACTATTCAACACTGTAAAAACACCTGCAACCCTGTACATGTGACTATTAAACACTGCAATAACACCTGAAACCCTGTACATGTGACTATTAAACACTGCAATAACACCTGCAACCCTGTACATGTGACTATTAAACACTGTAATAACACCTGCAACACTGTACATGTGACTATTAAACACTGTAATAACACCTGCAACCCTGTACATGTGACGATTCAACACTGTAATAACACCTGCAACCCTGTACATGTGACTATTAAACAATGCAATAACACCTGAAACCCTGTACATGTGACTATTAAACACTGTAGTAACACCTGAAACTCTGTACATGTGACTATTAAACACTATAATAACACCTGCAACCCTGTACATGTGACAATTCAACACTGTAATAACACCTGCAACCCTGTACATGTGACTATTAAACACTGCAATAACACCTGAAACCCTGTACATGTGACTATTAAACACTGCAATAACACCTGCAACCCTGTACATGTGACTATTAAACACTGTAATAACACCTGCAACCCTGTACATGTTACGATTCAACACTGTAATAACACCTGCAACCCTGTACATGTGACTATTAAACACTGCAATAACACCTGAAACCCTGTACATGTGACTATTAAACACTGCAATAACACCTGCAACCCTGTACATGTGACTATTCAACACTGTAATAACACCTGCAACACTGTACATGTGACTATTAAACACTGCAATAACACCTGAAACCCAGTACATGTGACTATTAAACACTGCAATAACACCTGCAACCCTGTACATGTGACTATTAAACACTGTAATAACACCTGCAACACTGTACATGTGACTATTAAACACTGTAATAACACCTGCAACCCTGTACATGTGACGATTCAACACTGTAATAACACCTGCAACCCTGTACATGTGACTATTAAACAATGCAATAACACCTGAAACCCTGTACATGTGACTATTAAACACTGTAATAACACCTGCAACACTGTACATGTGACTATTAAACACTGTAATAACACCTGCAACCCTGTACATGTGACGATTCAACACTGTAATAACACCTGCAACCCTGTACATGTGACTATTAAACACTGCAATAACACCTGAAACCCTGTACATGTGACTATTAAACACTGCAATAACACCTGCAACCCTGTACATGTGACGATTAAACACTGTAATAACACCTGCAACCCTGTACATGTGACTATTAATTACTGTAATAACACCTGCAACACTGTACATGTGACTATTAAACACTGTAATAACACCTGCAACCCTGTACATGTGACTATTAAACACTGTAATAACACCTGCAACACTGTACATGTGACTATTAAACACTGTAATAACACCTGCAACCCTGTACATGTGACGATTCAACACTGTAATAACACCTGCAACCCTGTACATGTGACTATTAAACACTGTAATAACACCTGCAACCCTGTACATGTGACTATTAAACACTGTAATAACACCTGCAACCCTGTACATGTGACTATTAAACACTGTAATAACACCTGCAACCCTGTACATGTGACTATTAAACACTGTAATAACACCTGCAACCCTGTACATGTGACTATTAAACACTGCAATAACACCTGAAACCCTGTACATGTGACTATTAAACACTGCAATAACACCTGCAACCCTGTACATGTGACTATTAAACACTGTAATAACACCTGCAACCCTG
Source organism: Brachymystax lenok tsinlingensis (assembly GCA_030435695.1). NCBI lineage: Eukaryota > Metazoa > Chordata > Actinopteri > Salmoniformes > Salmonidae > Brachymystax > Brachymystax lenok. The sequence continues at coordinate 413,817 of CM059797.1, forward strand.
TACATGTGACTATTAAACACTGTAATAACACCTGCAACCCTGTACATGTGACTATTAAACACTGTAATAACACCTGCAACCCTGTACATGTGACTATTAAATACTGTAGTAACACCTGAAACTCTGTACATGTGACTATTAAACACTGTAATAACACCTGCAACCCTGTACAAGTGACTATTCAACACTGTAATAACACCTGCAACCCTGTACAAGTGACTATTAAACACTGTAATAACACCTGCAACCCTGTACATGTGACTATTAAACACTGTAATAACAACTGCAACCCTGTACATGTGACTATTAAACACTGTAATAACACCTGCAACACTGTACATGTGACGATTCAACACTGTAATAACACCTGCAACCCTGTACATGTGACTATTAAACACTGCAATAACACCTGCAACCCTGTACATGTGACTATTAAACACTGTAATAACACCTGCAACCTTGTACATGTGACTATTAAACACTGCAATAACACCTGAATCCCTGTACATGTGACTATTAAACACTGTAATAACACCTGCAACCCTGTACATGTGACTATTAAACACTGTAATAACACCTGCAACCCTGTACATGTGACGATTCAACACTGTAATAACACCTGCAACCCTGTACATGTGACTATTAAACACTGCAATAACACCTGAAACCCTGTACATGTGACTATTAAACACTGCAATAACACCTGCAACCCTGTACATGTGACGATTAAACACTGTAATAACACCTGCAACCCTGTACATGTGACTATTAAACACTGTAATAACACCTGCAACACTGTACATGTGACTATTAAACACTGTAATAACACCTGCAACCCTGTACATGTGACTATTAAACACTGTAATAACACCTGCAACACTGTACATGTGACTATTAAACACTGTAATAACACCTGCAACCCTGTACATGTGACTATTAAATACTGTAGTAACACCTGAAACTCTGTACATGTGACTATTAAACACTGTAATAACACCTGCAACCCTGTACAAGTGACTATTCAACACTGTAATAACACCTGCAACCCTGTACAAGTGACTATTAAACACTGTAATAACACCTGCAACCCTGTACATGTGACTATTAAACACTGTAATAACACCTGCAACCCTGTACATGTGACTATTAAACACTGTAATAACACCTGCAACACTGTACATGTGACGATTCAACACTGTAATAACACCTGCAACCCTGTACATGTGACTATTAAACACTGCAATAACACCTGCAACCCTGTACATGTGACTATTAAACACTGCAATAACACCTGCAACCCTGTACATGTGACTATTAAACACTGTAATAACACCTGCAACACTGTACATGTGACTATTAAACACTGTAATAACACCTGCAACCTTGTACATGTGACTATTAAACACTGCAATAACACCTGAATCCCTGTACATGTGACTATTAAACACTGTAATAACACCTGCAACACTGTACATGTGACTATTAAACACTGTAATAACACCTGCAACCCTGTACATGTGACGATTCAACACTGTAATAACACCTGCAACCCTGTACATGTGACTATTAAACACTGCAATAACACCTGAAACCCTGTACATGTGACTATTAAACACTGCAATAACACCTGCAACCCTGTACATGTGACGATTAAACACTGTAATAACACCTGCAACCCTGTACATGTGACTATTAAACACTGTAATAACACCTGCAACACTGTACATGTGACTATTAAACACTGTAATAACACCTGCAACCCTGTACATGTGACTATTAAACACTGTAATAACACCTGCAACACTGTACATGTGACTATTAAACACTGTAATAACACCTGCAACCCTGTACATGTGACGATTCAACACTGTAATAACACCTGCAACCCTGTACATGTGACTATTAAACACTGTAATAACACCTGCAACCCTGTACATGTGACTATTAAACACTGTAATAACACCTGCAACCCTGTACATGTGACTATTAAACACTGTAATAACACCTGCAACCCTGTACATGTGACGATTCAACACTGTAATAACACCTGCAACCCTGTACATGTGACTATTAAACACTGTAATAACACCTGCAACCCTGTACATGTGACTATTAAACACTATAATAAAACCTGCAACCCTGTACATGTGACTATTAAACACTGTAATAACACCTGCAACCCTGTACATGTGACTATTAAACACTATAATAACACCTGCAACCCTGTACATGTGACTATTAAACACTGTAATAACACCTGCAACCCTGTACATGTGACTATTCAACACTGTAATAACACCTGCAACCCTGTACAAGTGACTGTTAAACACTATAATAACACCTGCAACCCTGTACATGTGACTATTAAACACTGTAATAACACCTGCAACCCTGTACATGTGACTATTAAACACTGTAATAACACCTGCAACCCTGTACATGTGACTATTAAACACTGTAATAACACCTGCAACCCTGTACATGTGACTATTAAACACTGTAATAACACCTGCAACCCTGTACATGTGACTATTAAACACTGTAATAACACCTGTAACCCTGTACATGTGACTATTAAACACTGCAATAACACCTGCAACCCTGTACATGTGACTATTAAACACTGTAATAACACCTGCAACCCTGTACATGTGACTATTAAACACTGTAATAACACCTGTAACCCTGTACATGTGACTATTAAACACTGTAATAACACCTGTAACCCTGTACATGTGACTATTAAACACTGTAATAACACCTGCAACCCTGTACATGTGACTATTAAACACTGTAGTAACACCTGTAACCCAGTACATGTGACTATTAAACACTATAATAACACCTGCAACCCTGTACATGTGACTATTAAACACTGTAATAACACCTGCAACCCTGTACATGTGACTATTAAACACTGTAATAACACCTGCAACCCTGTACATGTGACTATTAAACACTGTAATAACACCTGCAACCCTGTACATGTGACTATTAAACACTGTAATAACACCTGCAACCCTGTACATGTGACTATTAAACACTATAATAACACCTGCAACCCTGTACATGTGACTATTAAACACTGTAATAACACCTGCAACCCTGTACATGTGACTATTAAACACTGTAATAACACCTGCAACACTGTACATGTGACTATTAAACACTGTAATAACACCTGCAACCCTGTACATGTGACGATTCAACACTGTAATAACACCTGCAACCCTGTACATGTGACTATTAAACACTGTAATAACACCTGCAACCCTGTACATGTGACTATTAAACACTGTAATAACACCTGCAACCCTGTACATGTGACTATTAAACACTGTAATAACACCTGCAACCCTGTACATGTGACGATTCAACACTGTAATAACACCTGCAACCCTGTACATGTGACTATTAAACACTGTAATAACACCTGCAACCCTGTACATGTGACTATTAAACACTGTAATAACACCTGTAACCCTGTACATGTGACTATTAAACACTGTAATAACACCTGTAACCCTGTACATGTGACTATTAAACACTGTAATAACACCTGCAACCCTGTACATGTGACTATTAAACACTGTAGTAACACCTGTAACCCAGTACATGTGACTATTAAACACTATAATAACACCTGCAACCCTGTACATGTGACTATTAAACACTGTAATAACACCTGCAACCCTGTACATGTGACTATTAAACACTGTAATAACACCTGCAACCCTGTACATGTGACTATTAAACACTGTAATAACACCTGCAACCCTGTACATGTGACTATTAAACACTGTAATAACACCTGCAACCCTGTACATGTGACTATTAAACACTATAATAACACCTGCAACCCTGTACATGTGACTATTAAACACTGTAATAACACCTGCAACCCTGTACATGTGACTATTAAACACTGTAATAACACCTGCAACACTGTACATGTGACTATTAAACACTGTAATAACACCTGCAACCCTGTACATGTGACGATTCAACACTGTAATAACACCTGCAACCCTGTACATGTGACTATTAAACACTGTAATAACACCTGCAACCCTGTACATGTGACTATTAAACACTGTAATAACACCTGCAACCCTGTACATGTGACTATTAAACACTGTAATAACACCTGCAACCCTGTACATGTGACGATTCAACACTGTAATAACACCTGCAACCCTGTACATGTGACTATTAAACACTGTAATAACACCTGCAACCCTGTACATGTGACTATTAAACACTATAATAAAACCTGCAACCCTGTACATGTGACTATTAAACACTGTAATAACACCTGCAACCCTGTACATGTGACTATTAAACACTATAATAACACCTGCAACCCTGTACATGTGACTATTAAACACTGTAATAACACCTGCAACCCTGTACATGTGACTATTAAACACTGTAATAACACCTGCAACCCTGTACAAGTGACTGTTAAACACTATAATAACACCTGCAACCCTGTACATGTGACTATTAAACACTGTAATAACACCTGCAACCCTGTACATGTGACTATTAAACACTGTAATAACACCTGCAACCCTGTACATGTGACTATTAAACACTGTAATAACACCTGCAACCCTGTACATGTGACTATTAAACACTGTAATAACACCTGTAACCCTGTACATGTGACTATTAAACACTGTAATAACACCTGCAACCCTGTACATGTGACTATTAAACACTGTAATAACACCTGCAACCCTGTACATGTGACTATTAAACACTGTAATAACACCTGCAACCCTGTACATGTGACTATTAAACACTGTAATAACACCTGCAACCCTGTACATGTGACTATTAAACACTGTAGTAACACCTGTAACCCAGTACATGTGACTATTAAACACTATAATAACACCTGCAACCCTGTACATGTGACTATTAAACACTGTAATAACACCTGCAACCCTGTACATGTGACTATTAAACACTGTAATAACACCTGCAACCCTGTACATGTGACTATTAAACACTGTAATAACACCTGCAACCCTGTACATGTGACTATTAAACACTGTAATAACACCTGCAACCCTGTACATGTGACTATTAAACACTATAATAACACCTGCAACCCTGTACATGTGACTATTAAACACTGTAATAACACCTGCAACCCTGTACATGTGACTATTAAACACTGTAATAACACCTGCAACACTGTACATGTGACTATTAAACACTGTAATAACACCTGCAACCCTGTACATGTGACTATTCAACACTGTAATAACACCTGCAACCCTGTACATGTGACTATTAAACACTGTAATAACACCTGCAACCCTGTACATGTGACTATTAAACACTGTAATAACACCTGCAACCCTGTACATGTGACTATTAAACACTATAATAACACCTGCAACCCTGTACATGTGACTATTAAACACTGTAATAACACCTGCAACCCTGTACATGTGACTATTAAACACTGTAATAACACCTGCAACACTGTACATGTGACTATTAAACACTGTAATAACACCTGCAACCCTGTACATGTGACGATTCAACACTGTAATAACACCTGCAACCCTGTACATGTGACTATTAAACACTGTAATAACACCTGCAACCCTGTACATGTGACTATTAAACACTGTAATAACACCTGCAACCCTGTACATGTGACTATTAAACACTGTAATAACACCTGCAACCCTGTACATGTGACGATTCAACACTGTAATAACACCTGCAACCCTGTACATGTGACTATTAAACACTGTAATAACACCTGCAACCCTGTACATGTGACTATTAAACACTGTAATAACACCTGTAACCCTGTACATGTGACTATTAAACACTGTAATAACACCTGTAACCCTGTACATGTGACTATTAAACACTGTAATAACACCTGCAACCCTGTACATGTGACTATTAAACACTGTAGTAACACCTGTAACCCAGTACATGTGACTATTAAACACTATAATAACACCTGCAACCCTGTACATGTGACTATTAAACACTGTAATAACACCTGCAACCCTGTACATGTGACTATTAAACACTGTAATAACACCTGCAACCCTGTACATGTGACTATTAAACACTGTAATAACACCTGCAACCCTGTACATGTGACTATTAAACACTGTAATAACACCTGCAACCCTGTACATGTGACTATTAAACACTATAATAACACCTGCAACCCTGTACATGTGACTATTAAACACTGTAATAACACCTGCAACCCTGTACATGTGACTATTAAACACTGTAATAACACCTGCAACACTGTACATGTGACTATTAAACACTGTAATAACACCTGCAACCCTGTACATGTGACTATTCAACACTGTAATAACACCTGCAACCCTGTACATGTGACTATTAAACACTGTAATAACACCTGCAACCCTGTACATGTGACTATTAAACACTGTAATAACACCTGCAACCCTGTACATGTGACTATTAAACACTGTAATAACACCTGCAACCCTGTACATGTGACGATTCAACACTGTAATAACACCTGCAACCCTGTACATGTGACTATTAAACACTGTAATAACACCTGCAACCCTGTACATGTGACTATTAAACACTATAATAAAACCTGCAACCCTGTACATGTGACTATTAAACACTGTAATAACACCTGCAACCCTGTACATGTGACTATTAAACACTATAATAACACCTGCAACCCTGTACATGTGACTATTAAACACTGTAATAACACCTGCAACCCTGTACATGTGACTATTAAACACTGTAATAACACCTGCAACCCTGTACAAGTGACTATTAAACACTATAATAACACCTGCAACCCTGTACATGTGACTATTAAACACTGTAATAACACCTGCAACCCTGTACATGTGACTATTAAACACTGTAATAACACCTGCAACCCTGTACATGTGACTATTAAACACTGTAATAACACCTGCAACCCTGTACATGTGACTATTAAACACTGTAATAACACCTGTAACCCTGTACATGTGACTATTAAACACTGTAATAACACCTGCAACCCTGTACATGTGACTATTAAACACTGTAATAACACCTGCAACCCTGTACATGTGACTATTAAACACTGTAATAACACCTGCAACCCTGTACATGTGACTATTAAACACTGTAATAACACCTGCAACCCTGTACATGTGACTATTAAACACTGTAGTAACACCTGTAACCCTGTACATGTGACTATTAAACACTATAATAACACCTGCAACCCTGTACATGTGACTATTAAACACTGTAATAACACCTGCAACCCTGTACATGTGACTATTAAACACTGTAATAACACCTGCAACCCTGTACATGTGACTATTAAACACTGTAATAACACCTGCAACCCTGTACATGTGACTATTAAACACTGTAATAACACCTGCAACCCTGTACATGTGACTATTAAACACTATAATAACACCTGCAACCCTGTACATGTGACTATTAAACACTGTAATAACACCTGCAACCCTGTACATGTGACTATTAAACACTGTAATAACACCTGCAACACTGTACATGTGACTATTAAACACTGTAATAACACCTGCAACCCTGTACATGTGACTATTCAACACTGTAATAACACCTGCAACCCTGTACATGTGACTATTAAACACTGTAATAACACCTGCAACCCTGTACATGTGACTATTAAACACTGTAATAACACCTGCAACCCTGTACATGTGACTATTAAACACTGTAATAACACCTGCAACCCTGTACATGTGACGATTCAACACTGTAATAACACCTGCAACCCTGTACATGTGACTATTAAACACTGTAATAACACCTGCAACCCTGTACATGTGACTATTAAACACTATAATAAAACCTGCAACCCTGTACATGTGACTATTAAACAATGTAATAACACCTGCAACCCTGTACATGTGACTATTAAACACTATAATAACACCTGCAACCCTGTACATGTGACTATTAAACACTGTAATAACACCTGCAACCCTGTACATGTGACTATTAAACACTGTAATAACACCTGCAACCCTGTACAAGTGACTGTTAAACACTATAATAACACCTGCAACACTGTACATGTGACTATTAAACACTGTAATAACACCTGCAACCCTGTACATGTGACTATTAAACACTGTAATAACACCTGCAACCCTGTACATGTGACTATTCAACACTGTAATAACACCTGCAACCCTGTACATGTGACTATTAAACACTGTAATAACACCTGTAACCCTGTACATGTGACTATTAAACACTGCAATAACACCTGCAACCCTGTACATGTGACTGTTAAACACTGTAATAACACCTGCAACCCTGTACATGTGACTATTAAACACTGTAATAACACCTGCAACCCTGTACATGTGACTATTAAACACTGTAGTAACACCTGTAACCCAGTACATGTGACTATTAAACACTATAATAACACCTGCAACCCTGTACATGTGACTATTAAACACTGTAATAACACCTGCAACCCTGTACATGTGACTATTAAACACTGTAATAACACCTGCAACCCTGTACATGTGACTATTAAACACTGTAATAACACCTGCAACCCTGTACATGTGACTATTAAACACTGTAATAACACCTGCAACCCTGTACATGTGACTATTAAACACTGTAATAACACCTGCAACCCTGTACATGTGACTATTAAACACTGTAATAACACCTGCAACCCTGTACATGTGACTATTAAACACTGTAATAACACCTGCAACCCTGTACATGTGACTATTAAACACTGTAATAACACCTGCAACCCTGTACATGTGACTATTAAACACTGTAATAACACCTGCAACCCTGTACATGTGACTATTAAACACTGTAATAACACCTGCAACCCTGTACATGTGACTATTAAACACTGTAATAACACCTGCAACCCTGTACATGTGACTATTAAACACTGTAATAACACCTGCAACCCTGTACATGTGACTATTAAACACTGCAATAACACCTGTAACCCTGTACATGTGACTATTAAACACTGCAATAACACCTGCAACCCTGTACATGTGACTATTAAACACTGTAATAACACCTGAAACCCTGTACATGTGACTATTAAACACTGTAATAACACCTGCAACCCTGTAAATGTGACTATTAAACACTGTAATAACACCTGCAACCCTGTACATGTGACTATTAAACACTGCAATAACACCTGTAACCCTGTACATGTGACTATTAAACACTGCAATAACACCTGCAACCCTGTACATGTGACTATTAAACACTGTAATAACACCTGCAACCCTGTACATGTGACTATTAAACACTGTAATAACACCTGCAACCCTGTACATGTGACTATTAAACACTGTAATAACACCTGCAACCCTGTACATGTGACTATTAAACACTGCAATAACACCTGCAACCCTGTACATGTGACTATTAAACACTGCAATAACACCTGCAACCCTGTACATGTGACTATTAAACACTGTAATAACACCTGCAACCCTGTACATGTGACTATTAAACACTGTAATAACACCTGCAACCCTGTACATGTGACTATTAAACACTGTAATAACACCTGCAACCCTGTACATGTGACGATTCAACACTGTAATAACACCTGCAACCCTGTACATGTGACTATTAAACACTGTAATAACACCTGCAACCCTGTACATGTGACTATTAAACACTGTAATAACACCTGCAACCCTGTACATGTGACTATTAAACACTGTAGTAACACCTGAAACTCTGTACATGTGACTATTAAACACTGTAATAACACCTGCAACCCTGTACAAGTGACTATTCAACACTGTAATAACACCTGCAACCCTGTACAAGTGACTATTAAACACTGTAATAACACCTGCAACCCTGTACATGTGACTATTAAACACTGTAATAACACCTGCAACCCTGTACATGTGACTATTAAACACTGTAATAACACCTGCAACCCTGTACATGTGACTATTAAACACTGTAATAACACCTGCAAACCTGTACATGTGACTATTAAACATTGTAATAACACCTGCAACCCTGTACATGTGAATATTAAACACTGTAATAACACCTGCAACCCTGTACATGTGACTATTAAACACTGTAATACCACCTGTAACCCTGTACATGTGACTATTAAACACTGTAATAACACCTGCAACCCTGTACATGTGACTATTAAACACTGTAATAACACCTGCAACCCTGTACATGTGACTATTAAACACTGTAATAACACCTGCAACCCTGTACATGTGACTATTAAACACTGTAATAACACCTGCAACCCTGTACATGTGACGATTCAACACTGTAATAACACCTGCAACCCTGTACATGTGACTATTAAACACTGTAATAACACCTGCAACCCTGTACATGTGACTATTAAACACTGCAATAACACCTGCAACCTTGTACATGTGACTATTAAACACTGCAATAACACCTGAATCCCTGTACATGTGACTATTAAACACTGTAATAACACCTGCAACACTGTACATGTGACTATTAAACACTGTAATAACACCTGCAACCCTGTACATGTGACGATTCAACACTGTAATAACACCTGCAACCCTGTACATGTGACTATTAAACACTGCAATAACACCTGAAACCCTGTACATGTGACTATTAAACACTGCAATAACACCTGCAACCCTGTACATGTGACGATTAAACACTGTAATAACACCTGCAACCCTGTACATGTGACTATTAAACACTGTAATAACACCTGCAACACTGTACATGTGACTATTAAACACTGTAATAACACCTGCAACCCTGTACATGTGACTATTAAACACTGTAATAACACCTGCAACACTGTACATGTGACTATTAAACACTGTAATAACACCTGCAACCCTGTACATGTGACGATTCAACACTGTAATAACACCTGCAACCCTGTACATGTGACTATTAAACACTGTAATAACACCTGCAACCCTGTACATGTGACTATTAAACACTGTAATAACACCTGCAACCCTGTACATGTGACTATTAAACACTGTAATAACACCTGCAACCCTGTACATGTGACGATTCAACACTGTAATAACACCTGCAACCCTGTACATGTGACTATTAAACACTGTAATAACACCTGCAACCCTGTACATGTGACTATTAAACACTGTAATAACACCTGCAACCCTGTACATGTGACTATTAAACACTGTAATAACACCTGCAACCCTGTACATGTGACTATTAAACACTGCAATAACACCTGTAACCCTGTACATGTGACTATTAAACACTGCAATAACACCTGCAACCCTGTACATGTGACTATTAAACACTGTAATAACACCTGCAACCCTGTACATGTGACTATTAAACACTGTAATAACACCTGCAACCCTGTAAATGTGACTATTAAACACTGTAATAACACCTGCAACCCTGTACATGTGACTATTAAACACTGTAATAACACCTGCAACCCTGTACATGTGACTATTAAACACTGCAATAACACCTGTAACCCTGTACATGTGACTATTAAACACTGCAATAACACCTGCAACCCTGTACATGTGACTATTAAACACTGCAATAACACCTGCAACCCTGTACATGTGACTATTAAACACTGTAATAACACCTGCAACCCTGTACATGTGACTATTAAACACTGTAATAACACCTGCAACCCTGTACATGTGACTATTAAACACTGTAATAACACCTGCAACCCTGTACATGTGACTATTAAACACTGCAATAACACCTGCAACCCTGTACATGTGACTATTAAACACTGCAATAACACCTGCAACCCTGTACATGTGACTATTAAACACTGTAATAACACCTGCAACCCTGTACATGTGACTATTAAACACTGTAATAACACCTGCAACCCTGTACATGTGACTATTAAACACTGTAATAACACCTGCAACCCTGTACATGTGACTATTAAACACTGTAATAACACCTGCAACCCTGTACATGTGACTATTAAACACTGTAGTAACACCTGCAACCCTGTACATGTGACTATTAAACACTGTAGTAACACCTGAAACTCTGTACATGTGACTATTAAACACTGTAATAACACCTGCAACCCTGTACAAGTGACTATTCAACACTGTAATAACACCTGCAACCCTGTACAAGTGACTATTAAACACTGTAATAACACCTGCAACCCTGTACATGTGACTATTAAACACTGTAATAACACCTGCAACCCTGTACATGTGACGATTCAACACTGTAATAACACCTGCAACCCTGTACATGTGACTATTAAACACTGTAATAACACCTGCAACCCTGTACATGTGACTATTAAACACTGTAATAACACCTGCAACCCTGTACATGTGACTATTAAACACTGTAATAACACCTGCAACCCTGTACATGTGTGATTCAACACTGTAATAACACCTGCAACCCTGTACATGTGACTATTAAACACTGTAATAACACCTGCAACCCTGTACATGTGACTATTAAACACTGTAATAACACCTGCAACCCTGTACATGTGACTATTAAACACTGTAATAACACCTGCAACCCTGTACATGTGACTATTAAACACTGCAATAACACCTGTAACCCTGTACATGTGACTATTAAACACTGCAATAACACCTGCAACCCTGTACATGTGACTATTAAACACTGTAATAACACCTGCAACCCTGTACATGTGACTATTAAACACTGTAATAACACCTGCAACCCTGTAAATGTGACTATTAAACACTGTAATAACACCTGCAACCCTGTACATGTGACTATTAAACACTGCAATAACACCTGTAACCCTGTACATGTGACTATTAAACACTGCAATAACACCTGCAACCCTGTACATGTGACTATTAAACACTGCAATAACACCTGCAACCCTGTACATGTGACTATTAAACACTGTAATAACACCTGCAACCCTGTACATGTGACTATTAAACACTGTAATAACACCTGCAACCCTGTACATGTGACTATTAAACACTGTAATAACACCTGCAACCCTGTACATGTGACTATTAAACACTGCAATAACACCTGCAACCCTGTACATGTGACTATTAAACACTGCAATAACACCTGCAACCCTGTACATGTGACTATTAAACACTGTAATAACACCTGCAACCCTGTACATGTGACTATTAAACACTGTAATAACACCTGCAACCCTGTACATGTGACTATTAAACACTGTAATAACACCTGCAACCCTGTACATGTGACTATTAAACACTGTAATAACACCTGCAACCCTGTACATGTGACTATTAAACACTGTAATAACACCTGCAACCCTGTACATGTGACTATTAAACACTGTAGTAACACCTGAAACTCTGTACATGTGACTATTAAACACTGTAATAACACCTGCAACCCTGTACAAGTGACTATTCAACACTGTAATAACACCTGCAACCCTGTACAAGTGACTATTAAACACTGTAATAACACCTGCAACCCTGTACATGTGACTATTAAACACTGTAATAACACCTGCAACCCTGTACATGTGACTATTAAACACTGTAATAACACCTGCAACCCTGTACATGTGACTATTAAACACTGTAATAACACCTGCAACCCTGTACATGTGAATATTAAACACTGTAATAACACCTGCAACCCTGTACATGTGACTATTAAACACTGTAATACCACCTGTAACCCTGTACATGTGACTATTAAACACTGTAATAACACCTGCAACCCTGTACATGTGACTATTCAACACTGTAATAACACCTGCAACCCTGTACATGTGACTATTAAACACTGTAATAACACCTGCAACCCTGTACATGTGACTATTAAACACTGTAATAACACCTGCAACCCTGTACATGTGACTATTAAACACTGTAATAACACCTGCAACCCTGTACATGTGACTATTAAACACTGCAATAACACCTGTAACCCTGTACATGTGACTATTAAACACTGCAATAACACCTGCAACCCTGTACATGTGACTATTAAACACTGTAATAACACCTGCAACCCTGTACATGTGACTATTAAACACTGTAATAACACCTGCAACCCTGTAAATGTGACTATTAAACACTGTAATAACACCTGCAACCCTGTACATGTGACTATTAAACACTGCAATAACACCTGTAACCCTGTACATGTGACTATTAAACACTGCAATAACACCTGCAACCCTGTACATGTGACTATTAAACACTGCAATAACACCTGCAACCCTGTACATGTGACTATTAAACACTGTAATAACACCTGCAACCCTGTACATGTGACTATTAAACACTGTAATAACACCTGCAACCCTGTACATGTGACTATTAAACACTGTAATAACACCTGCAACCCTGTACATGTGACTATTAAACACTGTAATAACACCTGCAACCCTGTACATGTGACTATTAAACACTGTAATAACACCTGCAACCCTGTACATGTGACTATTAAACACTGTAATAACACCTGCAACCCTGTACATGTGACTATTAAACACTGTAATAACACCTGCAACCCTGTACATGTGACTATTAAACACTGTAATAACACCTGCAACCCTGTACATGTGACTATTAAACACTGTAATAACACCTGCAACCCTGTACATGTGACTATTAAACACTGTAGTAACACCTGCAACCCTGTACATGTGACTATTAAACACTGTAGTAACACCTGAAACTCTGTACATGTGACTATTAAACACTGTAATAACACCTGCAACCCTGTACATGTGACTATTCAACACTGTAATAACACCTGCAACCCTGTACAAGTGACTATTAAACACTGTAATAACACCTGCAACCCTGTACATGTGACTATTAAACACTGTAATAACACCTGCAACCCTGTACATGTGGATTCAACACTGTAATAACACCTGCAACCCTGTACATGTGACTATTAAACACTGTAATAACACCTGCAACCCTGTACATGTGACTATTAAACACTGTAATAACACCTGCAACCCTGTACATGTGACTATTAAACACTGTAATAACACCTGCAACCCTGTACATGTGACGATTCAACACTGTAATAACACCTGCAACCCTGTACATGTGACTATTAAACACTGTAATAACACCTGCAACCCTGTACATGTGACTATTAAACACTGTAATAACACCTGCAACCCTGTACATGTGACTATTAAACACTGTAATAACACCTGCAACCCTGTACATGTGACTATTAAACACTGCAATAACACCTGTAACCCTGTACATGTGACTATTAAACACTGCAATAACACCTGCAACCCTGTACATGTGACTATTAAACACTGTAATAACACCTGCAACCCTGTACATGTGACTATTAAACACTGTAATAACACCTGCAACCCTGTAAATGTGACTATTAAACACTGTAATAACACCTGCAACCCTGTACATGTGACTATTAAACACTGCAATAACACCTGTAACCCTGTACATGTGACTATTAAACACTGCAATAACACCTGCAACCCTGTACATGTGACTATTAAACACTGCAATAACACCTGCAACCCTGTACATGTGACTATTAAACACTGTAATAACACCTGCAACCCTGTACATGTGACTATTAAACACTGTAATAACACCTGCAACCCTGTACATGTGACTATTAAACACTGTAATAACACCTGCAACCCTGTACATGTGACTATTAAACACTGCAATAACACCTGCAACCCTGTACATGTGACTATTAAACACTGCAATAACACCTGCAACCCTGTACATGTGACTATTAAACACTGCAATAACACCTGCAACCCTGTACATGTGACTATTAAACACTGCAATAACACCTGCAACCCTGTACATGTGACTATTAAACACTGTAATAACACCTGCAACCCTGTACATGTGACTATTAAACACTGTAATAACACCTGCAACCCTGTACATGTGACTATTAAACACTGTAATAACACCTGCAACCCTGTACATGTGACTATTAAACGCTGTAATAACACCTGCAACCCTGTACATGTGACTATTAAACACTGTAGTAACACCTGCAACCCTGTACATGTGACTATTAAACACTGTAGTAACACCTGAAACTCTGTACATGTGACTATTAAACACTGTAATAACACCTGCAACCCTGTACAAGTGACTATTCAACACTGTAATAACACCTGCAACCCTGTACAAGTGACTATTAAACACTGTAATAACACCTGCAACCCTGTACATGTGACTATTAAACACTGTAATAACACCTGCAACCCTGTACATGTGACTATTAAACACTGTAATAACACCTGCAACCCTGTACATGTGACTATTAAACATTGTAATAACACATGCAACCCTGTACATGTGAATATTAAACACTGTAATAACACCTGCAACCCTGTACATGTGACTATTAAACACTGTAATACCACCTGTAACCCTGTACATGTGACTATTAAACACTGTAATAACACCTGCAACCCTGTACATGTGACTATTAAACACTGTAATAACACCTGCAACCCTGTACATGTGACTATTAAACACTGTAATAACACCTGCAACCCTGTACATGTGACGATTCAACACTGTAATAACACCTGCAACCCTGTACATGTGACTATTAAACACTGTAATAACACCTGCAACCCTGTACATGTGACTATTAAACACTGCAATAACACCTGCAACCTTGTACATGTGACTATTAAACACTGCAATAACACCTGAATCCCTGTACATGTGACTATTAAACACTGTAATAACACCTGCAACACTGTACATGTGACTATTAAACACTGTAATAACACCTGCAACCCTGTACATGTGACGATTCAACACTGTAATAACACCTGCAACCCTGTACATGTGACTATTAAACACTGCAATAACACCTGAAACCCTGTACATGTGACTATTAAACACTGCAATAACACCTGCAACCCTGTACATGTGACTATTAAACACTGTAATAACACCTGCAATCCTGTACATGTGACTATTAAACACTGTAATAACACCTGCAACACTGTACATGTGACTATTAAACACTGTAATAACACCTGCAACCCTGTACATGTGACTATTAAACACTGTAATAACACCTGCAACACTGTACATGTGACTATTAAACACTGTAATAACACCTGCAACCCTTTACATGTGACGATTCAACACTGTAATAACACCTGCAACCCTGTACATGTGACTATTAAACACTGTAATAACACCTGCAACCCTGTACATGTGACTATTAAACACTGTAATAACACCTGCAACCCTGTACATGTGACTATTAAACACTGTAATAACACCTGCAACCCTGTACATGTGACGATTCAACACTGTAATAACACCTGCAACCCTGTACATGTGACTATTAAACACTGTAATAACACCTGCAACCCTGTACATGTGACTATTAAACACTATAATAAAACCTGCAACCCTGTACATGTGACTATTAAACACTGTAATAACACCTGCAACCCTGTACATGTGACTATTAAACACTATAATAACACCTGCAACCCTGTACATGTGACTATTAAACACTGTAATAACACCTGCAACCCTGTACATGTGACTATTAAACACTGTAATAACACCTGCAACCCTGTACAAGTGACTGTTAAACACTATAATAACACCTGCAACCCTGTACATGTGACTATTAAACACTGTAATAACACCTGCAACCCTGTACATGTGACTATTAAACACTGTAATAACACCTGCAACCCTGTACATGTGACTATTAAACACTGTAATAACACCTGCAACCCTGTACATGTGACTATTAAACACTGTAATAACACCTGCAACCCTGTACATGTAGCGATTCAACACTGTAATAACACCTGCAACCCTGTACATGTGACTATTAAACACTGTAATAACACCTGCAACCCTGTACATGTGACTATTAAACACTGTAATAACACCTGCAACCCTGTACATGTGACTATTAAACACTGTAATAACACCTGCAACCCTGTACATGTGACGATTCAACACTGTAATAACACCTGCAACCCTGTACATGTGACTATTAAACACTGTAATAACACCTGCAACCCTGTACATGTGACTATTAAACACTATAATAAAACCTGCAACCCTGTACATGTGACTATTAAACACTGTAATAACACCTGCAACCCTGTACATGTGACTATTAAACACTATAATAACACCTGCAACCCTGTACATGTGACTATTAAACACTGTAATAACACCTGCAACCCTGTACATGTGACTATTAAACACTGTAATAACACCTGCAACCCTGTACAAGTGACTGTTAAACACTATAATAACACCTGCAACCCTGTACATGTGACTATTAAACACTGTAATAACACCTGCAACCCTGTACATGTGACTATTAAACACTGTAATAACACCTGCAACCCTGTACATGTGACTATTAAACACTGTAATAACACCTGCAACCCTGTACATGTGACTATTAAACACTGTAATAACACCTGCAACCCTGTACATGTGACTATTAAACACTGTAATAACACCTGTAACCCTGTACATGTGACTATTAAACACTGCAATAACACCTGCAACCCTGTACATGTGACTATTAAACACTGTAATAACACCTGCAACCCTGTACATGTGACTATTAAACACTGTAATAACACCTGTAACCCTGTACATGTGACTATTAAACACTGTAATAACACCTGTAACCCTGTACATGTGACTATTAAACACTGTAATAACACCTGCAACCCTGTACATGTGACTATTAAACACTGTAATAACACCTGCAGCCCTGTACATGTGACTATTAAACACTGTAATAACACCTGCAACCCTGTACATGTGACTATTAAACACTGTAATAACACCTGCAACCCTGTACATGTGACTATTAAACACTGTAATAACACCTGCAACCCTGTACATGTGACTATTAAACACTGTAATAACACCTGCAACCCTGTACATGTGACTATTAAACACTGTAGTAACACCTGTAACCCAGTACATGTGACTATTAAACACTATAATAACACCTGCAACCCTGTACATGTGACTATTAAACACTGTAATAACACCTGCAACCCTGTACATGTGACTATTAAACACTGTAATAACACCTGCAACCCTGTACATGTGACTATTAAACACTGTAATAACACCTGCAGCCCTGTACATGTGACTATTAAACACTGTAATAACACCTGCAACCCTGTACATGTGACTATTAAACACTGTAATAACACCTGCAACCCTGTACATGTGACTATTAAACACTGTAATAACACCTGCAACCCTGTACATGTGACTATTAAACACTGTAATAACACCTGCAACCCTGTACATGTGACTATTAAACACTGTAGTAACACCTGTAACCCAGTACATGTGACTATTAAACACTATAATAACACCTGCAACCCTGTACATGTGACTATTAAACACTGTAATAACACCTGCAACCCTGTACATGTGACTATTAAACACTGTAATAACACCTGCAACCCTGTACATGTGACTATTAAACACTGTAATAACACCTGCAACCCTGTACATGTGACGATTCAACACTGTAATAACACCTGCAACCCTGTACATGTGACTATTAAACACTGTAATAACACCTGCAACCCTGTACATGTGACTATTAAACACTGCAATAACACCTGCAACCCTGTACATGTGACTATTAAACACTGCAATAACACCTGCAACCCTGTACATGTGACTATTAAACACTGTAATAACACCTGCAACCCTGTACATGTGACTATTAAACACTGTAATAACACCTGCAACCCTGTACATGTGACTATTAAACACTGTAATAACACCTGCAACCCTGTACATGTGACTATTAAACACTGTAGTAACACCTGAAACTCTGTACATGTGACTATTAAACACTGTAATAACACCTGCAACCCTGTACAAGTGACTATTCAACACTGTAATAACACCTGCAACCCTGTACAAGTGACTATTAAACACTGTAATAACACCTGCAACCCTGTACATGTGACTATTAAACACTGTAATAACACCTGCAACCCTGTACATGTGACTATTAAACACTGTAATAACACCTGCAACCCTGTACATGTGACTATTAAACACTGTAATAACACCTGCAACCCTGTACATGTGACTATTAAACATTGTAATAACACCTGCAACCCTGTACATGTGAATATTAAACACTGTAATAACACCTGCAACCCTGTACATGTGACTATTAAACACTGTAATACCACCTGTAACCCTGTATATGTGACTATTAAACACTGTAATAACACCTGCAACCCTGTACATGTGACTATTAAACACTGTAATAACACCTGCAACCCTGTACATGTGACTATTAAACACTGTAATAACACCTGCAACCCTGTACATGTGACTATTAAACACTGTAATAACACCTGCAACCCTGTACATGTGACGATTCAACACTGTAATAACACCTGCAACCCTGTACATGTGACTATTAAACACTGTAATAACACCTGCAACCCTGTACATGTGACTATTAAACACTGTAATAACACCTGCAACCCTGTACATGTGACTATTAAACACTGTAGTAACACCTGCAACCCTGTACATGTGACTATTAAACACTGTAGTAACACCTGAAACTCTGTACATGTGACTATTAAACACTGTAATAACACCTGCAACCCTGTACAAGTGACTATTCAACACTGTAATAACACCTGCAACCCTGTACAAGTGACTATTAAACACTGTAATAACACCTGTAACCCTGTACATGTGACTATTAAACACTGCAATAACACCTGCAACCCTGTACATGTGACTATTAAACACTGTAATAACACCTGCAACCCTGTACATGTGACTATTAAACACTGTAATAACACCTGTAACCCTGTACATGTGACTATTAAACACTGTAATAACACCTGCAACCCTGTACATGTGACTATTAAACACTGTAATAACACCTGCAACCCTGTACATGTGACTATTAAACACTGTAATAACACCTGCAGCCCTGTACATGTGATTATTAAACACTGTAATAACACCTGCAACCCTGTACATGTGACTATTAAACACTGTAATAACACCTGCAACCCTGTACATGTGACTATTAAACACTGTAATAACACCTGCAACCCTGTACATGTGACTATTAAACACTGTAATAACACCTGCAACCCTGTACATGTGACTATTAAACACTGTAATAACACCTGCAACCCTGTACATGTGACTATTAAACACTGTAATAACACCTGCAACCCTGTACATGTGACTGTTAAACACTGTAATAACACCTACAACCCTGTACATGTGACTGTTAAACACTGTAATAACACCTGTAACCCTGTACATGTGACTATTAAACACTGTAATAACACCTGCAACCCTGTACATGTGACTATTAAACACTGTAATAACACCTGCAACCCTGTACATGTGACTATTAAACATTGTAATAACACCTGCAACCCTGTACATGTGAATATTAAACACTGTAATAACACCTGCAACCCTGTACATGTGACTATTAAACACTGTAATACCACCTGTAACCCTGTACATGTGACTATTAAACACTGTAATAACACCTGCAACCCTGTACATGTGACTATTAAACATTGTAATAACACCTGCAACCCTGTACATGTGACTATTAAACATTGTAATAACACCTGCAACCCTGTACATGTGAATATTAAACACTGTAATAACACCTGCAACCCTGTACATGTGACTATTAAACACTGTAATACCACCTGTAACCCTGTACATGTGACTATTAAACACTGTAATAACACCTGCAACCCTGTACATGTGACTATTAAACACTGTAATAACACCTGCAACCCTGTACATGTGACTATTAAACACTGTAATAACACCTGCAACCCTGTACATGTGACGATTCAACACTGTAATAACACCTGCAACCCTGTACATGTGACTATTAAACACTGTAATAACACCTGCAACCCTGTACATGTGACTATTAAACACTGTAATAACACCTGCAACCCTGTACATGTGACTATTAAACACTGTAATAACACCTGTAACCCTGTACATGTGACTATTAAACACTGTAATAACACCTGCAACCCTGTACATGTGACTATTAAACACTGTAATAACACCTGCAACCCTGTACATGTGACTATTAAACACTGTAATAACACCTGCAACCCTGTACATGTGACTATTAAACACTGTAATAACACCTGCAACCCTGTACATGTGACTATTAAACACTGTAATAACACCTGCAACCCTGTACATGTGACTATTAAACACTGCAATAATAACACCTGCAACCCTGTACATGTGACTATTAAACACTGTAATAACACCTGCAACCCTGTACATGTGACTATTAAACACTGTAATAACACCTGCAACCCTGTACATGTGACTATTAAACACTGTAATAACACCTGCAACCCTGTACATGTGACTATTAAACACTGTAATAACACCTGCAACCCTGTACATGTGACTATTAAACATTGTAATAACACCTGCAACGCTGTACATGTGAATATTAAACACTGTAATAACACCTGCAACCCTGTACATGTGACTATTAAACACTGTAATACCACCTGTAACCCTGTACATGTGACTATTAAACACTGTAATAACACCTGCAACCCTGTACATGTGACTATTAAACACTGTAATAACACCTGCAACCCTGTACATGTGACTATTAAACACTGTAATAACACCTGCAACCCTGTACATGTGACTATTAAACACTGTAATAACACCTGCAACCCTGTACATGTGACGATTCAACACTGTAATAACACCTGCAACCCTGTACATGTGACTATTAAACACTGTAATAACACCTGCAACCCTGTACATGTGACTATTAAACACTGTAATAACACCTGCAACCCTGTACATGTGACTATTAAACACTGTAGTAACACCTGCAACCCTGTACATGTGACTATTAAACACTGTAGTAACACCTGAAACTCTGTACATGTGACTATTAAACACTGTAATAACACCTGCAACCCTGTACAAGTGACTATTCAACACTGTAATAACACCTGCAACCCTGTACAAGTGACTATTAAACACTGTAATAACACCTGCAACCCTGTACATGTGACTATTAAACACTGTAATAACACCTGCAACCCTGTACATGTGACTATTAAACACTGTAATAACACCTGCAACCCTGTACATGTGACTGTTAAACACTGTAATAACACCTACAACCCTGTACATGTGACTATTAAACACTGTAATAACACCTGTAACCCTGTACATGTGACTATTAAACACTGTAATAACACCTGCAACCCTGTACATGTGACTATTAAACACTGTAATAACACCTGCAACCCTGTACATGTGACTATTAAACATTGTAATAACACCTGCAACCCTGTACATGTGAATATTAAACACTGTAATAACACCTGCAACCCTGTACATGTGACTATTAAACACTGTAATACCACCTGCAACCCTGTACATGTGACTATTAAACACTGTAATAACACCTGCAACCCTGTACATGTGACTATTAAACACTGTAATAACACCTGCAACCCTGTACATGTGACTATTAAACACTGTAATAACACCTGTAACCCTGTACATGTGACTATTAAACACTGCAATAACACCTGCAACCCTGTACATGTGACTATTAAACACTGTAATAACACCTGCAACCCTGTACATGTGACTATTAAACACTGTAATAACACCTGCAACCCTGTACATGTGACTATTAAACACTGTAATAACACCTGCAACCCTGTACATGTGACTATTAAACACTGTAATAACACGTGCAACCCTGTACATGTGACTATTAAACACTATAATAACACCTGCAACCCTGTACATGTGACTATTAAACACTGTAATAACACCTGCAACCCTGTACATGTGACTATTAAACACTGTAGTAACACCTGCAACCCAGTACATGTGACTATTAAACACTATAATAACACCTGCAACCCTGTACATGTGACTATTAAACACTGTAATAACACCTGCAAACCTGTACATGTGACTATTAAACACTGTAATAACACCTGCAACCCTGTACATGTGACTATTAAACACTGTAATAACACCTGCAACCCTGTACATGTGACTATTAAACACTGTAATAACACCTGCAACCCTGTACATGTGACTATTAAACACTGTAATAACACCTGTAACCCTGTACATGTGACTATTAAACACTGTAATAACACCTGCAACCCTGTACATGTGACTATTAAACACTGTAATAACACCTGCAACCCTGTACATGTGACTATTAAACACTGTAATACTACCTGCAACCCTGTACATGTGACTATTAAACACTGTAATAACACCTGCAACCCTGTACATGTGACTATTAAACACTGTAATAACACCTGCAACCCTGTACATGTGACTATTAAACACTGTAATAACACCTGCAACCCTGTACATGTGACTATTAAACACTGTAATAACACCTGCAACCCTGTACATGTGACTATTAAACACTGTAATAACACCTGCAACCCTGTACATGTGACTATTAAACACTGTAATAACACCTGCAACCCTGTACATGTGACTATTAAACACTGTAATAACACCTGCAACCCTGTACATGTGACTATTAAACACTGTAATAACACCTGCAACCCTGTACATGTGACTATTAAACACTGTAATAACACCTGCAACCCTGTACATGTGACTATTAAACACTGTAATAACACCTGCAACCCTGTACATGTGACTATTAAACACTGTAATAACACCTGCAACCCTGTACATGTGACTGTTAAACACTGTAATAACACCTACAACCCTGTACATGTGACTATTAAACACTGTAATAACACCTGTAACCCTGTACATGTGACTATTAAACACTGTAATAACACCTGCAACCCTGTACATGTGACTATTAAACACTGTAATAACACCTGCAACCCTGTACATGTGACTATTAAACATTGTAATAACACCTGCAACCCTGTACATGTGAATATTAAACACTGTAATAACACCTGCAACCCTGTACATGTGACTATTAAACACTGTAATACCACCTGTAACCCTGTACATGTGACTATTAAACACTGTAATAACACCTGCAACCCTGTACATGTGACTATTAAACACTGTAATAACACCTGCAACCCTGTACATGTGACTATTAAACACTGTAATAACACCTGTAACCCTGTACATGTGACTATTAAACACTGCAATAACACCTGCAACCCTGTACATGTGACTATTAAACACTGTAATAACACCTGCAACCCTGTACATGTGACTATTAAACACTGTAATAACACCTGCAACACTGTACATGTGACTATTAAACACTGTAATAACACGCAACCCTGTACATGTGACTATTAAACATTATAATAACACCTGCAACCCTGTACATGTGACTATTAAACACTGTAATAACACCTGCAACCCTGTACATGTGACTATTAAACACTGTAATAACACCTGCAACCCAGTACATGTGACTATTAAACACTATAATAACACCTGCAACCCTGTACATGTGACTATTAAACACTGTAATAACACCTGCAACCCTGTACATGTGACTATTAAACACTGTAATAACACCTGCAACCCTGTACATGTGACTATTAAACACTGTAATAACACCTGCAACCCTGTACATGTGACTGTTAAACACTGTAATAACACCTGCAACCCTGTACATGTGACTATTAAACACTGTAATAACACCTGCAACCCTGTACATGTGACTATTAAACACTGTAATAACACCTGCAACCCTGTACATGTGACTATTAAACACTGCTGTAATAACACCTGCAACCCTGTACATGTGACTATTAAACACTGTAATAACACCTGCAACCCTGTACATGTGACTATTAAACACTGTAATACTACCTGCAACCCTGTACATGTGACTATTAAACACTGTAATAACACCTGCAACCCTGTACATGTGACTATTAAACACTGTAATAACACCTGCAACCCTGTACATGTGACTATTAAACACTGTAATAACACCTGCAACCCTGTACATGTGACTATTAAACACTGTAATAACACCTGCAACCCTGTACATGTGACTATTAAACACTGTAATAACACCTGCAACCCTGTACATGTGACTATTAAACACTGTAATAACACCTGCAACCCTGTACATGTGACTATTAAACACTGTAATAACACCTGCAACCCTGTACATGTGACTATTAAACACTGTAGTAACACCTGCAACCCTGTACATGTGACTATTAAACACTATAATAACACCTGCAACCCTGTACATGTGACTATTAAACACTGTAATAACACCTGCAACCCTGTACATGTGACTATTAAACACTGTAATAACACCTGCAACCCTGTACATGTGACTATTAAACACTGTAATAACACCTGCAACCCTGTACATGTGACTATTAAACACTGCAATAACACCTGCAACCCTGTACATGTGACTATTAAACACTGTAATAACACCTGCAACCCTGTACATGTGACTATTAAACACTGTAATAACACCTGCAACACTGTACATGTGACTATTAAACACTGTAATAACACCTGCAACCCTGTACATGTGACTATTAAACACTATAATAACACCTGCAACCCTGTACATGTGACTATTAAACACTGTAATAACACCTGCAACCCTGTACATGTGACTATTAAACACTGTAGTAACACCTGCAACCCAGTACATGTGACTATTAAACACTATAATAACACCTGCAACCCTGTACATGTGACTATTAAACACCTGTAATAACACCTGCAACCCTGTACATGTGACTATTAAACACTGTAATAACACCTGCAACCCTGTACATGTGACTATTAAACACTGTAATAACACCTGCAACCCTGTACATGTGACTATTAAACACTGTAATAACACCTGCAACCCTGTACATGTGACTATTAAACACTGTAATAACACCTGTAACCCTGTACATGTGACTATTAAACACTGTAATAACACCTGCAACCCTGTACATGTGACTATTAAACACTGTAATAACACCTGCAACCCTGTACATGTGACTATTAAACACTGTAATAACACCTGCAACCCTGTACATGTGACTATTAAACACTGTAATAACACCTGCAACCCTGTACATGTGACTATTAAACACTGTAATAACACCTGCAACCCTGTACATGTGACTATTAAACACTGTAATAACACCTGCAACCCTGTACATGTGACTATTAAACACTGTAATAACACCTGCAACCCTGTACATGTGACTATTAAACACTGTAATAACACCTGCAACCCTGTACATGTGACTATTAAACACTGTAATAACACCTGCAACCCTGTACATGTGACTATTAAACACTGTAATAACACCTGCAACCCTGTACATGTGACTATTAAACACTGTAATAACACCTGCAACCCTGTACATGTGACTATTAAACACTGTAATAACACCTGCAACCCTGTACATGTGACTATTAAACACTGTAATAACACCTGCAACCCTGTACATGTGACTATTAAACACTGTAATAACACCTGCAACCCTGTACATGTGACTATTAAACACTGTAGTAACACCTGCAACCCAGTACATGTGACTATTAAACACTATAATAACACCTGCAACCCTGTACATGTGACTATTAAACACTGTAATAACACCTGCAACCCTGTACATGTGACTATTAAACACTGTAATAACACCTGCAACCCTGTACATGTGACTATTAAACACTGTAATAACACCTGCAACCCTGTACATGTGACTATTAAACACTGTAATAACACCTGCAACCCTGTACATGTGACTATTAAACACTGTAATAACACCTGTAACCCTGTACATGTGACTATTAAACACTGTAATAACACCTGCAACCCTGTACATGTGACTATTAAACACTGTAATAACACCTGCAACCCTGTACATGTGACTATTAAACACTGTAATAACACCTGCAACCCTGTACATGTGACTATTAAACACTGTAATAACACCTGCAACCCTGTACATGTGACTATTAAACACTGTAATAACACCTGCAACCCTGTACATGTGACTATTAAACACTGCAATAACACCTGCAACCCCTGTACATGTGACTATTAAACACTGTAATAACACCTGCAACCCTGTACATGTGACTATTAAACACTGTAATAACACCTGCAACCCTGTACATGTGACTATTAAACACTGTAATAACACCTGCAACCCTGTACATGTGACTATTAAACACTGTAATAACACCTGCAACCCTGTACATGTGACTATTAAACACTGTAATAACACCTGCAACCCTGTACATGTGACTGTTAAACACTGTAATAACACCTACAACCCTGTACATGTGACTATTAAACACTGTAATAACACCTGTAACCCTGTACATGTGACTATTTAAACACTGTAATAACACCTGCAACCCTGTACATGTGACTATTAAACACTGTAATAACACCTGCAACCCTGTACATGTGACTATTAAACATTGTAATAACACACACCAGCAACCCTGTACATGTGAATATTAAACACTGTAATAACACCTGCAACCCTGTACATGTGACTATTAAACACTGTAATAACACCTGTAACCCTGTACATGTGACTATTAAACACTGTAATAACACCTGCAACCCTGTACATGTGACTATTAAACACTGTAATAACACCTGCAACCCTGTACATGTGACTATTAAACACTGTAATAACACCTGTAACCCTGTACATGTGACTATTAAACACTGCAATAACACCTGCAACCCTGTACATGTGACTATTAAACACTGTAATAACACCTGCAACCCTGTACATGTGACTATTAAACACTGTAATAACACCTGCAACCCTGTACATGTGACTATTAAACACTGTAATAACACCTGCAACCCTGTACATGTGACTATTAAACACTATAATAACACCTGCAACCCTGTACATGTGACTATTAAACACTGTAATAACACCTGCAACCCTGTACATGTGACTATTAAACACTGTAGTAACACCTGCAACCCAGTACATGTGACTATTAAACACTATAATAACACCTGCAACCCTGTACATGTGACTATTAAACACTGTAATAACACCTGCAACCCTGTACATGTGACTATTAAACACTGTAATACTACCTGCAACCCTGTACATGTGACTATTAAACACTGTAATAACACCTGCAACCCTGTACATGTGACTATTAAACACTGTAATAACACCTGAAACCCTGTACATGTGACTATTAAACACTGTAATAACACCTGCAACCCTGTACATGTGACTATTAAACACTGTAATAACACCTGCAACCCTGTACATGTGACTATTAAACACTGTAATAACACCTGCAACCCTGTACATGTGACTATTAAACACTGTAATAACACCTGCAACCCTGTACATGTGACTATTAAACACTGTAATAACACCTGCAACCCTGTACATGTGACTATTAAACACTGTAATAACACCTGCAACACTGTACATGTGACTATTAAACACTGTAATAACACCTGCAACCCTGTACATGTGACTATTAAACACTATAATAACACCTGCAACCCTGTACATGTGACTATTAAACACTGTAATAACACCTGCAACCCTGTACATGTGACTATTAAACACTGTAAGTAACACCTGCAACCCAGTACATGTGACTATTAAACACTATAATAACACCTGCAACCCTGTACATGTGACTATTAAACACTGTAATAACACCTGCAACCCTGTACATGTGACTATTAAACACTGTAATAACACCTGCAACCCTGTACATGTGACTATTAAACACTGTAATAACACCTGCAACCCTGTACATGTGACTATTAAACACTGTAATAACACCTGCAACCCTGTACATGTGACTATTAAACACTGTAATAACACCTGTAACCCTGTACATGTGACTATTAAACACTGTAATAACACCTGCAACCCTGTACATGTGACCTATTAAACAC
This sequence comes from Brachymystax lenok tsinlingensis, assembly GCA_030435695.1. Taxonomy (NCBI): domain Eukaryota; kingdom Metazoa; phylum Chordata; class Actinopteri; order Salmoniformes; family Salmonidae; genus Brachymystax; species Brachymystax lenok. The sequence goes on from CM059797.1 coordinate 443,835, forward strand.
TGCTAATAACACCTGCAACCCTGTACATGTGACTATTAAACACTGTAATACTACCTGCAACCCTGTACATGTGACTATTAAACACTGTAATAACACCTGCAACCCTGTACATGTGACTATTAAACACTGTAATAACACCTGCAACCCTGTACATGTGACTATTAAACACTGTAATAACACCTGCAACCCTGTACATGTGACTATTAAACACTGTAATAACACCTGCAACCCTGTACATGTGACTATTAAACACTGTAATAACACCTGCAACCCTGTACATGTGACTATTAAACACTGTAATAACACCTGCAACCCTGTACATGTGACTATTAAACACTGTAATAACACCTGCAACCCTGTACATGTGACTATTAAACACTGTAATAACACCTGCAACCCTGTACATGTGACTATTAAACACTGTAATAACACCTGCAACCCTGTACATGTGACTATTAAACACTGTGAATAACACCTGCAACCCTGTACATGTGACTATTAAACACTGTAATAACACCTGCAACCCTGTACATGTGACTATTAAACACTGTAATAACACCTGCAACCCTGTACATGTGACTATTAAACACTATAATAACACCTGCAACCCTGTACATGTGACTATTAAACACTGTAATAACACCTGCAACCCTGTACATGTGACTATTAAACACTGTAATAACACCTGCAACCCTGTACATGTGACTATTAAACACTGTAATAACACCTGCAACCCTGTACATGTGACTATTAAACACTGTAATAACACCTGCAACCCTGTACATGTGACTATTAAACACTGTAATAACACCTGTAACCCTGTACATGTGACTATTAAACACTGTAATAACACCTGCAACCCTGTACATGTGTGACTATTAAACACTGTAATAACACCTGCAACCCTGTACATGTGACTATTAAACACTGTAATAACACCTGCAACCCTGTACATGTGACTATTAAACACTGTAATAACACCTGCAACCCTGTACATGTGACTATTAAACACTGTAATAACACCTGTAACCCTGTACATGTGACTATTAAACACTGCAATAACACCTGCAACCCTGTACATGTGACTATTAAACACTGTAATAACACCTGCAACCCTGTACATGTGACTATTAAACACTGTAATAACACCTGCAACCCTGTACATGTGACTATTAAACACTGTAATAACACCTGCAACTCCTGTACATGTGACTATTAAACACTGTAATAACACCTGCAGCCCTGTACATGTGACTATTAAACACTGTAATAACACCTGCAACCCTGTACATGTGACTGTTAAACACTGTAATAACACCTGCAACCCTGTACATGTGACTATTAAACACTGTAATAACACCTGCAACCCTGTACATGTGACTATTAAACACTGTAATAACACCTGCAACCCTGTACATGTGACTATTAAACACTGTAATAACACCTGCAACCCTACATGTGACTATTAAACATTGTAATAACACCTGCAACCCTGTACATGTGAATATTAAACACTGTAATAACACCTGCAACCCTGTACATGTGACTATTAAACACTGTAATAACACCTGTAACCCTGTACATGTGACTATTAAACACTGTAATAACACCTGCAACCCTGTACATGTGACTATTAAACACTGTAATAACACCTGCAACCTGTACATGACTATTAAACACTGTAATAACTTACCTGCAACCCTGTACATGTGACTATTAAACACTGTAATAACACCTGCAACCCTGTACATGTGACTATTAAACACTGTAATAACACCTGCAACCCTGTACATGTGACTATTAAACACTGTAATAACACCTGCAACCCTGTACATGTGACTATTAAACACTGTAATAACATGTCGCAACCCTGTACATGTGACTATTAAACACTATAATAACACCTGCAACCCTGTACATGTGACTATTAAACACTGTAATAACACCTGCAACCCTGTACATGTGACTATTAAACACTGTAGTAACACCTGCAACCCTGTACATGTGACTATTAAACACTGTAATAACACCTGCAACCCTGTACATGTGACTATTAAACACTGTAATAACACCTGCAACCCTGTACATGTGACTATTAAACACTGTAATACACCTGCAACCCTGTACATGTGACTATTAAACACTGTAATAACACCTGCAACCCTGTACATGTGACTATTAAACACTGTAATAACACCTGCAACCCTGTACATGTGACTATTAAACACTGTAATAACACCTGCAACCCTGTACATGTGACTATTAAACACTGTAATAACACCTGCAACCCTGTACATGTGACTATTCAAACACTGTAATAACACCTGCAACCCTGTACATGTGACTATTAAACACTGTAATAACACCTGCAACCCTGTACATGTGACTATTAAACACTGTAATAACACCTGCAACCCTGTACACATGTGACTATTAAACACTGTAATAACACCTGCAACCCTGTACATGTGACTATTAAACACTGTAATAACACCTGCAACCCTGTACATGTGACTATTAAACACTGTAATAACACCTGCAACCCTGTACATGTGACTGTTAAACACTGTAATAACACCTACAACCCTGTACATGTGACTATTAAACACTGTAATAACACCTGCAACCCTGTACATGTGACTATTAAACACTGTAATAACACCTGCAACCCTGTACATGTGACTATTAAACACTGTAATAACACCTGCAACTCCTGTACATGTGACTATTAAACACTGTAATAACACCTGCAACCCTGTACATGTGACTATTAAACACTGTAATAACACCTGCAACCCTGTACATGTGACTATTAAACACTGTAATAACCACCTGCAACCCTGTACATGTGACTATTAAACACTGTAATAACACCTGCAACCCTGTACATGTGACTATTAAACACTGTAATAACACCTGCAACCCTGTACATGTGACTATTAAACACTGTAATAACACCTGCAACCCTGTACATGTGACTATTAAACACTGTAATAACACCTGCAACCCTGTACATGTGACTATTAAACACTGTAATAACACCTGCAACCCTGTACATGTGACTATTAAACACTGTAATAACACCTGCAACCCTGTACATGTGACTATTAAACACTGCATAACACACCTGCAACCCTGTACATGTGACTATTAAACACTGTAATAACACCTGCAACCCTGTACATGTGACTATTAAACACTGTAATAACACCTGCAACCCTGTACATGTGACTATTAAACACTGTAATAACACCTGCAACCCTGTACATGTGACTATTAAACACTGTAATAACTTACCTGCAACCCTGTACATGTGACTATTAAACACTGTAATAACACCTGCAACCCTGTACATGTGACTATTAAACACTGTAATAACACCTGCAACCCTGTACATGTGACTATTAAACACTGTAATAACACCTGCAACCCTGTACATGTGACTATTAAACACTGTAATAACACCTGCAACCCTGTACATGTGACTATTAAACACTGTAATAACACCTGCAACCCTGTACATGTGACTATTAAACACTGTAATAACACCTGCAACCCTGTACATGTGACTATTAAACACTGTATGCACACACAGCAACCCTGTACATGTGACTATTAAACACTGTAATAACACCTGCAACCCTGTACATGTGACTATTAAACACTGTAATAACACCTGCAACCCTGTACATGTGACTATTAAACACTGTACATAACACCTGCAACCCTGTA
>CM059797.1:447666-596624 GCA_030435695.1 Brachymystax lenok tsinlingensis
ACCTGTTGTATTCAGCATTTCACTGTCGGTCTACACCTGTTGTATTCAGCATTTCACTGTAAGGTCTACACCTGTTGTTGTCAGTACCTCCGCCGAAGTCGTTGCCTCTCCTTGTTCGGGTGGTATTCGGTCGGCGTCCACGATCCACTTTTAATTTTTCCATTTGTTTTGTCTTGTTTTTCACACACCTGGTTTTTGTTTTTACTCATTACTGTTGTTATTATTTACTATTACTATGTAACCCTTAGTTCCCCCCATGTCTGTGTGGGGAATTGTTTGTTTTGGGCATGTTGTTATTTCGCCGGGTTGTTATGTTTTCACCCGTACTTTGTTTCAGCCAGTTTTCTTGTCGTGTATTTTGTACTTTTGCCTAGTAAAGTTGCTTAGTACACTCATCTCTGCTCTCCTGCGCCTGACTCCTACACCAGATACACACACCGTATCACAGTTGTATTCAGCGCATGTGACAAATACATTGGATTTTGATTTGACAAAGTGAACTTTGTTCTGCTTACATGATCAATTTAAATGAGCATTCAGACCAGCCTTGGAACGTTAAGTGAACTACATTACTTTTGACCCATATAGGGTTCTGGTAGCACAATATAGAGGGATTAGGAATAGTTCCCATTTGGGATGAAGACTGTACTGTATGTCCCCACTTACCAGGCTCTCATTTTATAGGGATTAGGAATAGTTCCCATTTGGGATGAAGACTGTACTGTATGTCCCCACTTACCAGGCTCTCATTTTATAGGGATTAGGAATAGTTCCCGTTTCCCATCAGTACGTCCCCACTTACCAGGCTCTCATTTTATAGGGATTAGGAATAGTTCCCATTTGGGATGAAGACTGTACTGTATGTCCCCACTTACCAGGCTCTCATTTTATAGGGATTAGGAATAGTTCCCGTTTCCCATCAGTACGTCCCCACTTACCAGGCTCTCATTTTATAGGGATTAGGAATAGTTCCCGTTTCCCATCAGTACGTCCCCACTTACCAGGCTCTCATTTTATAGGGATTAGGAATAGTTCCCATTTGGGATGAAGACTGTACTGTATGTCCCCACTTACCAGGCTCTCATTTTATAGGGATTAGGAATAGTTCCCATTTGGGATGAAGACTGTACTGTACGTCCCCACTTACCAGTCTCTCATTTTCACCACATTTATTTTATTTATCTAGGCAAGTCAGTTATGAACAAATTCTTATTTACAATGACTACCAGGGTACAGTGGGTTAACTGCCTTGTTCAGGGCAGAACGACAGATTTCTACCTTGTCAGCTCGGGATTCGATCTAGCAATCTTTCGGTTACCAGCCCAACTCTCTAACCACTAGGCTACCTGCCGCCACAAATAGAGTGTACACATTCAAAGATATTCAAACCAAAGCCAGAAATATAGATTGTACAGTACACTTGCTGTGATACTCCAGCCCTCGTATGGATTCTATACGGTATAGATCATTAGTCTATAATGTAGTAACCAGACTACATACACACATCATAAATATAGCCTTGTAATCAGCCTACACACATCAGAAATATAGCCTTGTAATCAGACTGCACACATCAGAAATATAGCCTTGTAATCAGACTGCACACATCAGAAATATAGCCTTGTAATCAGACTGCACACATCAGAAATATAGCCTTGTAATCAGACTACACACATCAGAAATATAGTCTTGGAATCAGCCTACACACATCAGAAATATAGTTCCACTAGTCAAAGTCACCATTATTAGTCAGTTGTACAACCGAATGCCTTCAACCGAAATGTGTCTTCCGCATTTAACCCAACCCCTCTGAATCAGAGAGGTGTGGGGGGCTGCCTTAATCAACATCCACGTCTCCGGCGCCCGGGGAACAGTGGGTTAACTGCCTTGTTCAGGGGCAGAACGACAGATTTTTTTCCTTGTCAGCTTGGGGATTCGAACTTGCAACCCTCCGGTTACAAGTCCAACGCTCTAACCACTAGGCTACCTGCCGCCACTGATATAGCCTTGTAATCAGACTGCACACATCAGAAATATAGCCTTGATGTGTGGAGGGGGGTGGAGACAATCACAAGGACAGGTGTGACATGTATAGCATTTTAGCATGTATGGAGCATAGAGTGGTGTCACCTCGTCCAGTCAGTATGTGTTACACATGTGCTGGTTGCAATGTCGCTAGTGGGAAGGTGTTTCACCTGTGTTGGTCCAGTTGATATTTAGGAGTGGCTGGCCCAGGTGATATTTAAACACTGTAATAACCCTGAAACCCTGTACATGTGACTATTAAACACTGTAATAACACCTGCAACCCTGTACATGTGACTATTAAACACTGTAGTAACCCCTGAAACCCTGTACATGTGACTATTAAACACTGCAATAACACCTGCAACCCTGTACATGTGACTATTAAACACTGTAGTAACACCTGCAACCCTGTACATGTGACTATTAAACACTGTAATAACACCTGCAACCCTGTACAAGTGACTATTAAACACTGTAATAACACCTGAAACTCTGTACATGTGACTATTAAACACTATAATAACACCTGCAACCCTGTACATGTGACGATTCAACACTGTAATAACACCTGCAACCCTGTACATGTGACTATTAAACACTGCAATAACACCTGAAACCCTGTACATGTGACTATTAAACACTGCAATAACACCTGCAACCCTGTACATGTGACTATTAAACACTGTAATAACACCTGCAACCCTGTACATGTTACGATTCAACACTGTAATAACACCTGCAACCCTGTACATGTGACTATTAAACACTGCAATAACACCTGAAACCCTGTACATGTGACTATTAAACACTGCAATAACACCTGCAACCCTGTACATGTGACTATTCAACACTGTAAAAACACCTGCAACCCTGTACATGTGACTATTAAACACTGCAATAACACCTGAAACCCTGTACATGTGACTATTAAACACTGCAATAACACCTGACATGTGGGACTATTAAACACTGTAATGGAACACCTGCAACACTGTACATGTGACTATTAAACACTGTAATACCTGCAACCCTGTACATGTGACTATTAAACACTGTAATAACACCTGCAACACTGTACATGTGACTATTAAACACTGTAATAACACCTGCAAACCCTGTACATGTGACTATTAAACACTGTAATAACACCTGCAACCTGTACATTGACTAATTAAACACTGTAATAACACCTGCAACCCTGTACATGTGACGATTCAACACTGTATAACACCTGCAACCCTGGGTACACATGTGACTATTAAACACTGTAATAACCTGCAACCCTGTACATGTGACTATTAAACACTGTAATAACACAGACTGCAACCCTGTACACATGTGACTATTAAACACTGTAATAAACCTGCAACCCCAGGTACTGTGACTATTAAACACTGTAATAACACCTGCAACCCTGCACATGTGACTATTAAACACTGCAATAACACCTGCAACCCTGCCCATGTGACTATTAAACACTGCAATAACACCTGCAACCCTTACATGTGACTATTAAACACTGTAATAACACCTGCAACCCTGTACATGTGACTATTAAACACTGTAATAACACCTCAACTGTACTGTGACTATTAAACAATAACACCTGCAACCCTGTACATGTGACTATTAAACACTGTAATAACACCTGCAACCCTGTACATGTGACTATTAAACACTGTAATAACACCTAACACCTGGAAACCCTGTACATGTGACTATTAAACACTGCAATAACACCTGCAACCCTGTACATGGAGATTGGCCAAACACTGTGTAATAACACCTAAACACTGTAATAACACCTGCAACCCTGTACAGTGACTATTAAACACTGTAATAACACCTCCGCAACCCTGTACATGTGACTATTACAACACTGTAATAAATAATCTGAAACCCTGTACATGTGACTATTAAACACTGCAATAACACCTGCAATCCCTGCCTGTACATGTAATAACACCTGACTATAAACACTGTAATAACACCCGCAACACTGTACATGTGACTATTAAACACTGCAATAACACTCTGCAACCCTGTACATGTGACTATTAAACACTGTAATAACACCTGCAACCCTGGGTACATGTGACTATTAAACACCTGTAATAACACCTCCTGCAACACTGTACATGTGACTATTAAACACTGCAATAACACCTGCAACCCTGTACATGTGACTCATTAAACACTGCAATAAACACTGTAATACTATTAAACACCTGTAATAACACCTGCAACACTGTACATGTGACTATTAAACACTGTAATAACACCTGCACCTGCACATGTGACTATTAAACCTGCAATAACACCTGCAACCCTGTACATGTGACTGATTCAACACTGTAATACACTGCAACCCTGCACATGTGACTATTAAACACCGCAATAAACTGAAACCCTGTACATGTGCTATTAAACCTGTAATACACCTGCAACCCTGACTGACGATTAAACACTGTACCCTGTACACACTATTAAATTACTGTGGAATACACCCTGCAACCCTGTACATGTAATAACACCTGACTATTAAACTTAAACACTGTAATAACACCTAGTATGTGACTATTAAACCTGTAATAAACCTGCAACCCTGTACATGTGACTATTAAACACTGTAATAACACCTGCAACCCTGTACAAGTGACTATTCAAACACTGTAATAACACCTGCAACCCTGTACAAGTGACTATTAAACACTGTAATAACACCTGCAACCCTGCAATAACACCTACATGTGACTATTAAACACTGTAATAACACCTGCAACCTGTACATGTGACTATTAAACACTGTAATAACACCTGCAACACTGTACATGTGACTATTAAACACAATATGCAACCCTGACTGACTATTAAACACTGTAATAACACCTGCAACTATTATTAAACCTGTACATGTGACTATCAACACTAAACACTGCAATAACACCTGCAACCCTGTACATGTGACTATTAAACACTGCAATAACACCTGCAACCCTGTACATGTGACTATTAAACACTGTAATAACACCTGCAACACTGTACATGTGACTATTAAACACTGTAATAACACCTGCAACCTTGTACATGTGACTATTAAACACTGCAATAACACCTGAATCCCTGTACATGTGACTATTAAACACTGTAATAACACCTGCAACACTGTACATGTGACTATTAAACACTGTAATAACACCTGCAACCCTGAATACATGTGACTATTAAGACTGTTATAACACCTGCAACCCTGTACATGTGACTATTAAACACTGTAATAACACTGTAATAACACCTGCAACCCTGTACATGTGACTATTAAACACTGCAATAACACCTGAAACCCTGTACATGTGACTATTAAACACTGCAATAACACCTGCAACCCTGTACATGTGACGATTAAACACTGTCAATAACACTTGGACTATTAAACACTGTAATAAACCTGCAACCCTGTACATGGACTATTAAACACTATAATACATGTGACTATTAAACACTGTAATAACACCTGCAACACTGTACATGTGACTATTAAACACTGTAATAACACCTGCAACCCTGTACATGTGACTATTAAACACTGTAATAACACCTGCAACACTGTACATGTGACTATTAAACACTGTAATAACACCTGCAACCCTGTACATGTGTGTGACTATTAAATACTGTAGTAACACCTGCAAACCTGTACATGTGACTATTAAACACTAATAACACCTGCAACCCTGTACAAGTGACTATTCAACACTGTAACCTAACACCTGCAACCCTGTACAAGTGACTATTAACACTGTAATAACACCTGCAACCCTGTACATGTGACTATTAAACACTGTAATAACACCTGCAACCCTGTACATGTGACTATTAAACACTGTAATAACACCTGCAACACCTGTACATGTGACATTCAACACTGTAATAACACCTGCAACCCTGTACATGTGACTATTAAACACTGCAATAACACCTGCAACCCTGCATGTGACTATTAAACACTGTAATAACACCTGCAACCCTGTACATGTGACTATTAAACACTGTAATAACACCTGCAACACTGTACATGTGACTATTAAACACTGTAATAACACCTGCAACCTGTACATGTGACTATTAAACACTGCAATAACACCTGCAATCCCTGTACATGTGACTATTAAACACTGTAATAACACCTGCAACACTGTACATGTGACTATTAAACACTGTAATAACACCTGCAACCCTGTACATGTGACTATTAACACTGTAATAACACCTGCAACCCTGTACATGTGACTATTAAACACTGCAATAACACCTGAAACCCTGTACATGTGACTATTAAACACTGTAATAACACCTGCAACCCTGTACATGTGACTATTAAACACTGTAATAACACCTGCAACCCTGTACATGTGACTATTAAACACTGTAATAACACCTGCAACACTGTACATGTGACTATTAAACACTGTAATAACACCTGCAACCCTGTACATGTGACTATTAAACACTGTAATAACACCTGCAACACTGTACATGTGACTATTAAACACTGTAATAACACCTGCAACCCTGTACATGTGACGATTCAAACACTGCAATAACACCTGCAACCCTGTACATGTGACTATTAAACACTGTAATAACACCTGCAACCCTGTACATGTGACTATTAAACACTGTAATAACACCTGCAACCCTGTACATGTGACTATTAAACACTGTAATAACACCTGCAACCCTGTACATGTGACTATTCAAACACTGTAATAACACCTGCAACCCTGTACATGTGACTATTAAACACTGTAATAACACCTGCAACCCTGTACATGTGACTATTAAACACTATAATAACACCTGCAACCCTGTACATGTGACTATTAAACACTGTAATAACACCTGCAACCCTGTACATGTGACTATTAAACACTATAATAACACCTGCAACCCTGTACATGTGACTATTAAACACTGTAATAACACCTGCAACCCCTGTACATGTGACTATTCAACACTGTAATAACACCTGCAACCCTGTACATGTGACTATTAAACACTGTAATAACACCTGCAACCCTGTACATGTGACTATTAAACACTGTAATAACACCTGCAACCCTGTACATGTGACTATTAAACACTGTAATAACACCTGCAACCCTGTACATGTGACTATTAAACACTGTAATAACACCTGCAAACCCTGTACATGTGACTATTAAACACTGTAATAACACCTGCAACCCTGTACATGTGACTATTAAACACTGTAATAACACCTGTAACCCTGTACATGTGACTATTAAACACTGCAATAACACCTGCAACCCTGTACATGTGACTATTAAACACTGTAATAACACCTGCAACCCTGTACATGTGACTATTAAACACTGTAATAACACCTGCAACCCTGTACATGTGACTATTAAACACTGTAATAACACCTGTAACCCTGTACATGTGACTATTAAACACTGTAATAACACCTGCAACCCTGTACATGTGACTATTAAACACTGTAGTAACACCTCCGTAACTTACAACCCTGTACATGTGACTATTAAACACTGTAATAACACCTGCAACCCTGTACATGTGACTATTAAACACTGTAATAACACCTGCAACCCTGTACATGTGACTATTAAACACTGTAATAACACCTGCAACCCTGTACATGTGACTATTAAACACTGTAATAACACCTGCAACCCTGTACATGTGACTATTAAACACTGTAATAACACCTGCAACCCTGTACATGTGACTATTAAACACTGTAATAACACCTGCAACCCTGTACATGTGACTATTAAACACTGTAATAACACCTGCAACCCTGTACATGTGACTATTAAACACTGTAATAACACCTGCAACACTGTACATGTGACTATTAAACACTGTAATAACACCTGCAACCCTGTACATGTGACTATTAAACACTGTAATAACACCTGCAACCCTGTACATGTGACTATTAAACACTGTAATAACACCTGCAACCCTGTACATGTGACTATTAAACACTGTAATAACACCTGCAACCCCTGTACATGTGACTATTAAACACTGTAATAACACCTGCAACCCTGTATGTGACTATTAAACACTGTAATAACACCTGCAACCCTGTACATGTGACTATTAAACACTGTAATAACACCTGCAACCCTGTACATGTGACTATTAAACACTGTAATAACACCTGTAACCCTGTACATGTGACTATTAAACACTGTAATAACACCTGTAAACCCTGTACATGTGACTATTAAACACTGTAGTAACACCTGCAACCCTGTACATGTGACTATTAAACACTGTAATAACACCTGCAACCCTGTACATGTGACTATTAAACACTGTAATAACACCTGCAACCCTGTACATGTGACTATTAAACACTGTAATAACACCTGCAACCCTGTACATGTGACTATTAAACACTGTAATAACACCTGCAACCCTGTACATGTGACTATTAAACACTGTAATAACACCTGCAACCCTGTACATGTGACTATTAAACACTGTAATAACACCTGCAACCCTGTACATGTGACTATTAAACACTATAACACCTGCAACCCTGTACATGTGACTATTAAACACTGTAATAACACCTGCAACCCTGTACATGTGACTATTAAACACTGTAATAACACCTGCAACCCTGTACATGTGACTATTAAACACTGTAATAACACCTGCAACCCTGTACATGTGACTATTAACACTGTAATAACACCTGCAACCCTGTACATGTGACTATTAAACACTGTAATAACACCTGCAACCCTGTACATGTGACTATTAAACACTGTAATAACACCTGCAACCCTGTACATGTGACTATTAAACACTGTAATAACACCTGCAACCCTGTACATGTGAGCTATTAAACATGTAATAACACCTGACTGTATGTGACTATTAAACACTGTAATAACACCTGCTGTAATAAACCCTGTACATGTGACTATTAAAACACTGTAATAACACCTGCAACCCTGTACATGTGACTATTAAACATGCCACCTGCAACCTGTACTATAATAAACTTAATAACCTGCAACCCTGTATTTATTACTATAATAAAATGTGACTATTAAACACTGTAATAACACCTGCAACCCTGTACATGTGACTACATTAAACACTGTAATAACACCTGCAACCCTGTACATGTGACTATTAAACACTGTAATAACACCTGCAACCCCTGTACATGTGACTATTAAACACTGTAATAACACCTGCAACCCTGTACATGTGACTATTAAACACTGTAATAACACCTGCAACCCTGTACATGTGACTATTAAACACTGTAATAACACCTGCAACCCTGTACATGTGACTATTAAACACTGTAATAACACCTGCAACCCTGTACATGTGACTATTAAACACTGTAATAACACCTGTAACCCCTGTACATGTGACTATTAAACACTGTAATAACACCTGCAACCCTGCACATGTGACTATTAAACACTGTAATAACACCTGCAACCCTGTACATGTGACTATTAAACACTGTAATAACACCTGCAACCCTGTACATGTGACTATTAAACACTGTAATAACACCTGCAACCCTGTACATGTGACTATTAAACACTGTAATAACACCTGTAACCCTGTACATGTGACTATTAAACACTGTAATAACACCTGCAACCCTGTACATGTGACTATTAAACACTGTAATAACACCTGCAACCCTGTACATGTGACTATTAAACACTGTAATAACACCTGCAACCCTGTACATGTGACTATTAAACACTGTAATAACACCTGCAACCCTGTACATGTGACTATTAAACACTGTAATAACACCTGCAACCCTGTACATGTGACTATATTAAACACTATAATAACACCTGCAACCCTGTACATGTGACTATTAAACACTGTAATAACACCTGCAACCCTGTACATGTGACTATTAAACACTGTAATAACACCTGCAACACTGTACATGTGACTATTAAACACTGTAATAACACCTGCAACATGTGACTATTAAACCTGTACATGTGTACATGTGTGACTATTAAACACTGTAATAAACACTGTAATAACACCTGCAACCCTGTACATGTGACTATTAAACACTGTAATAACACCTGCAACCCTGTACATGTGACTATTAAACACTGTAATAACACCTGCAACCCTGTACATGTGACTATTAAACACTGTAATAACACCCTGCAACCCTGTACATGTGACTATTCAAACACTGTAATAACACCTGCAACCCTGTACATGTGACTATTAAACACTGTAATAACACCTGCAACCCTGTACATGTGACTATTAAACACTATAATAACACCTGCAACCCTGTACATGTGACTATTAAACACTGTAATAACACCTGCAACCCTGTACATGTGACTATTAAACACTGTAATAAATACCTGTAATAACACCTGCAACCCTGTACATGTGACTATTAAACACTGTAATAACACCTGCAACCCTGTACATGTGACTATTAAACACTGTAATAACACCTGCAACCCTGTACATGTGACTATTAAACACTATAATAACACCTGCAACCCTGTACATGTGACTATTAAACACTGTAATAACACCTGCAACCCTGTACATGTGACTATTAAACACTGTAATAACACCTGCAACCCTGTACATGTGACTATTCAACACTGTAATAACACCTGCAACCCTGTACATGTGACTATTAAACACTGTAATAACACCTGCAACCCTGTACATGTGACTATTAAACACTGCAATAACACCTGCAACCCTGTACATGTGACTACAAACACTGTAATAACACCTGCAACCCTGTACATGTGACTATTAAACACTGTAATAACACTGCAACCCTGTACATGTGACTATTAAACACTGTAGTAACACCTGCAACCCTGTACATGTGACTATTAAACACTGTAATAACACCTGCAACCCTGTACATGTGACTATTAAACACTGTAATAACACCTGCAACCCTGTACATGTGACTATTAAACACTGTAATAACACCTGCAACCCTGTACATGTGACTATTAAACACTGTAATAACACCTGCAACCCTGTACATGTGACTATTAAACACTGTAATAACACCTGCAACCCTGTACATGTGACTATTAAACACTGTAATAACACCTGCAACCCTGTACATGTGACTATTAAACACTGTAATAACACCTGCAACCCTGTACATGTGACTATTAAACACTGTAATAACACCTGCAACCCTGTACATGTGACTATTAAACACTGTAATAACACCTGCAACCCTGTACATGTGACTATTAAACACTGTAATAACACCTGCAACCCTGTACATGTGACTATTAAACACTGTAATAACACCTGCAACCCTGTACATGTGACTATTAAACACTGTAATAACACCTGCAACCCTGTACATGTGACTATTAAACACTGTAATAACACCTGCAACCCTGTACATGTGACTATTAAACACTGTAATAACACCTGCAACCCTGTACATGTGACTATTAAACACTGTAATAACACCTGCAACCCTGTACATGTGACTATTAAACACTGTAATAACACCTGCAACCCTGTACATGTGACTATTAAACACTGTAATAACACCTGCAACCCTGTACATGTGACTATTAAACACTGTAATAACACCTGCAACCCTGTACATGTGACTATTAAACACTGTAATAACACCTGCAACCCTGTACATGTGACTATTAAACACTGTAATAACACCTGCAACCCTGTACATGTGACTATTAAACACTGTAATAACACCTGCAACCCTGTACATGTGACTATTAAACACTGTAATAACACCTGCAACCCTGTACATGTGACTATTAAACACTGTAATAACACCTGCAACCCTGTACATGTGACTATTAAACACTGTAATAACACCTGCAACCCTGTACATGTGAATATTAAACACTGTAATAACACCTGCAACCCTGTACATGTGACTATTAAACACTGTAATAACACCTGCAACCCTGTACATGTGACTATTAAACACTGTAATAACACCTGCAACCCTGTACATGTGACTATTAAACACTGTAATAACACCTGCAACCCTGTACATGTGACTATTAAACACTGTAATAACACCTGCAACCCTGTACATGTGACTATTAAACACTGTAATAACACCTGCAACCCTGTACAACATGTAATAACACCTGCAACCCTGACATGTGACTATTAAACACTGTAATAAACACCTGCAACCCTGGGTACATGTGACTATATTAAACACTGCTAATACACTGCAAATCCTGTACATGTGACTATTAAACACTGCAACAACACCTGAATCCCTGCATGTGACTATTAAACACTGTAATAACACCTGCAACACTGTACATGTGACTATTAAACACTGTAATAACACCTGCAACCCTGTACATGTGACTGATTCAACACTGTAATAACACCTGCAACCCTGTACATGTGACTATTAAACACTGCAATAACACCTGAAACCCTGTACATGTGACTATTAAACACTGTAATAACACCTGCAACCCTGTACATGTGACTATTAAACACTGTAATAACCTGCAACCCTGTACATGTGACTATTAAACACTGTAATAACACCTGCAACACTGTACATGTGACTATTAAACACTGTAATAACACCTGCAACCCTGTACATGTGACTATTAAACACTGTAATAACACCTGCAACACTGTACATGTGACTATTAAACACTGTAATAACAACACCTGCAACCCTGTACATGTGACTATTAAACACTGTAATAACACCTGCAACCCTGTACATGTGACTATTAAACACTGTAATAACACCTGCAACCCTGTACATGTGACTATTAAACACTGTAATAACACCTGCAACCCTGTACATGTGACTATTAAACACTGTAATAACACCTGCAACCCTGTACATGTGACGATTCAACACTGTAATAACACCTGCAACCCTGTACATGTGACTATTAAACACTGTAATAACACCTGCAACCCTGTACATGTGACTATTAAACACTGTAATAACACCTGCAACCCTGTACATGTGACTATTAAACACTGTAATAACACCTGCAACCCTGTACATGTGACTATTAAACACTGCAATAACACCTGCAACCCTGTACATGTGACTATTAAACACTGCAATAACACCTGCAACCCTGTACATGTGACTATTAAACACTGTAATAACACCTGCAACCCTGTACATGTGACTATTAAACACTGTAATAACACCTGCAACCCTGTAAATGTGACTATTAAACACTGTAATAACACCTGCAACCCTGTACATGTGACTATTAAACACTGTAATAACACCTGTAACCCTGTACATGTGACTATTAAACACTGCAATAACACCTGCAACCCTGTACATGTGACTATTAAACACTGCAATAACACCTGCAACCCTGTACATGTGACTATTAAACACTGTAATAACACCTGCAACCCTGTACATGTGACTATTAAACACTGTAATAACACCTGCAACCCTGTACATGTGACTGATTAAACACTGTAATAACACCTGCAACCCTGTACATGTGACTATTAAACACTGTAACAACACCTGCAACCCTGTACATGTGACTATTAAACACTGTAATAACACCTGCAACCCTGTACATGTGACTATTAAACACTGTAATAACACCTGCAACCCTGTACATGTGACGATTCAAACACTGTAATAACACCTGCAACCCTGTACATGTGACTATTAAACACTGTAATAACACCTGCAACCCTGTACATGTGACTATTAAACACTATAATAACACCTGCAACCCTGTACATGTGACTATTAAACACTGTAATAACACCTGCAACCCTGTACATGTGACTATTAAACACTATAATAACACCTGCAACCCTGTACATGTGACTATTAAACACTGTAATAACACCTGCAACCCTGTACATGTGACTATTAAACACTGTAATAACACCTGCAGCCCTGTACAAGTGACTGTTAAACACTGTAATAACACCTGCAACCCTGTACATGTGACTATTAAACACTGTAATAACACCTGCAACCCTGTACATGTGACTATTAAACACTGTAATAACACCTGCAACCCTGTACATGTGACTATTAAACACTGTAATAACACCTGCAACCCTGTACATGTGACTATTAAACACTGTAATAACACCTGTAACCCTGTACATGTGACTATTAAACACTGCAATAACACCTGCAACCCTGTACATGTGACTATTAAACACTGTAATAACACCTGCAACCCTGTACATGTGACTATTAAACACTGTAATAACACCTGCAACCCTGTACATGTGACTATTAAACACTGTAATAACACCTGCAACCAGTACATGTGACTATTAAACACTATAATAACACCTGCAACCCTGTACATGTGACTATTAAACACTGTAATAACACCTGCAACCCTGTACATGTGACTATTAAACACTGTAATAACACCTGCAACCCTGTACATGTGACTATTAAACACTGTAATAACACCTGCAACCCTGTACATGTGACTATTAAACACTGTAATAACACCTGCAACCCTGTACATGTGACTATTAAACACTATAATAACACCTGCAACCCTGTACATGTGACTATTAAACACTGTAATAACACCTGCAACCCTGTACATGTGACTATTAAACACTGTAATAACACCTGCAACCCTGTACATGTGACTATTAAACACTGTAATAACACCTGCAACCCTGTACATGTGACTATTAAACACTGTAATAACACCTGCAACCCTGTACATGTGACTATTAAACACTGTAATAACACCTGCAACCCTGTACATGTGACTATTAAACACTGTAATAACACCTGCAACCCTGTACATGTGACTATTAAACACTGTAATAACACCTGCAACCCTGTACATGTGACTATTCAACACTGTAATAACACCTGCAACCCTGTACATGTGACTATTAAACACTGTAATAACACCTGCAACCCTGTACATGTGACTATTAAACACTGTAATAACACCTGCAACCCTGTACATGTGACTATTAAACACTGTAGTAACACCTGAAACTCTGTACATGTGACTATTAAACACTGTAATAACACCTGCAACCCTGTACAAGTGACTATTCAAACACTGTAATAACACCTGCAACCCTGTACAAGTGACTATTAAACACTGTAATAACACCTGCAACCCTGTACATGTGACTATTAAACACTGTAATAACACCTGCAACCCTGTACATGTGACTATTAAACACTGTAATAACACCTGCAACCCTGTACATGTGACTATTAAACACTGTAATAACACCTGCAACCCTGTACATGTGACTATTAAACACTGTAATAACACCTGCAACCCTGTACATGTGAATATTAAACACTGTAATAACACCTGCAACCCTGTACATGTGACTATTAAACACTGTAATAACCACCTGTAACCCTGTACATGTGACTATTAAACACTGTAATAACACCTGCAACCCTGTACATGTGACTATTAAACACTGTAATAACACCTGCAACCCTGTACATGTGACTATTAAACACTGTAATAACACCTGCAACCCTGTACATGTGACTATTAAACACTGTAACACCTGCAACCCTGTACATGTGACGATTCAAACACTGTAATAACACCTGCAACCCTGTACATGTGACTATTAAACACTGTAATAACACCTGCAACCCTGTACATGTGACTATTAAACACTGCAATAACACCTGCAACCTTGTACATGTGACTATTAAACACTGCAATAACACCTGAATCCCTGTACATGTGACTATTAAACACTGTAATAACACCTGCAACACTGTACATGTGACTATTAAACACTGTAATAACACCTGCAACCCTGTACATGTGATTTGATTCAACACTGTAATAACACCTGCAACCCTGTACATGTGACTATTAAACACTGCAATAACACCTGAAACCCTGTACATGTGACTATTAAACACTGCAATAACACCTGCAACCCTGTACATGTGACGATTAAACACTGTAATAACACCTGCAACCCTGTACATGTGACTATTAAACACTGTAATAACACCTGCAACACTGTACATGTGACTATTAAACACTGTAATAACACCTGCAACCCTGTACATGTGACTATTAAACACTGTAATAACACCTGCAACACTGTACATGTGACTATTAAACACTGTAATAACACCTGCAACCCTGTACATGTGACGATTCAACACTGTAATAACACCTGCAACCCTGTACATGTGACTATTAAACACTGTAATAACACCTGCAACCCTGTACATGTGACTATTAAACACTGTAATAACACCTGCAACCCTGTACATGTGACTATTAAACACTGTAATAACACCTGCAACCCCTGTACATGTGACTATTAAACACTGTAATAACACCTGCAACCCTGTACATGTGACTATTAAACACTGTAATAACACCTGCAACCCTGTACATGTGACTATTAAACACTGTAATAACACCTGCAACCCTGTACATGTGACTATTAAACACTGTAATAACACCTGCAACCCTGTACATGTGACTATTAAACACTGCAATAACACCTGTAACCCTGTACATGTGACTATTAAACACTGCAATAACACCTGCAACCCTGTACATGTGACTATTCAAACACTGTAATAACACCTGCAACCCTGTACATGTGACTATTAAACACTGTAATAACACCTGCAACCCTGTAAATGTGACTATTAAACACTGTAATAACACCTGCAACCCTGTACATGTGACTATTAAACACTGCAATAACACCTGTAACCCTGTACATGTGACTATTAAACACTGCAATAACACCTGCAACCCTGTACATGTGACTATTAGAAACACTGCAATAACA
This sequence comes from Brachymystax lenok tsinlingensis, assembly GCA_030435695.1. NCBI lineage: Eukaryota > Metazoa > Chordata > Actinopteri > Salmoniformes > Salmonidae > Brachymystax > Brachymystax lenok. The sequence goes on from CM059797.1 coordinate 464,569, forward strand.
CCTGCAACCCTGTACATGTGACTATTAAACACTGTAATAACACCTGCAACCCTGTACATGTGACTATTAAACACTGTAATAACACCTGCAACCCTGTACATGTGACTATTAAACACTGTAATAACACCTGCAACCCTGTACATGTGACTATTAAACACTGCAATAACACCTGCAACCCTGTACATGTGACTATTAAACACTGCAATAACACCTGCAACCCTGTACATGTGACTATTAAACACTGTAATAACACCTGCAACCCTGTACATGTGACTATTAAACACTGTAATAACACCTGCAACCCTGTACATGTGACTATTAAACACTGTAATAACACCTGCAACCCTGTACATGTGACGATTCAAACACTGTAATAACACCTGCAACCCTGTACATGTGACTATTAAACACTGTAATAACACCTGCAACCCTGTACATGTGACTATTAAACACTGTAATAACACCTGCAACCCTGTACATGTGACTATTAAACACTGTAGTAACACCTGAAACTCTGTACATGTGACTATTAAACACTGTAATAACACCTGCAATCCCTGTACAAGTGACTATTCAACACTGTAATAACACCTGCAACCCTGTACAAGTGACTATTAAACACTGTAATAACACCTGCAACCCTGTACATGTGACTATTAAACACTGTAATAACACCTGCAAACCCTGTACATGTGACTATTAAACACTGTAATAACACCTGCAACCCTGTACATGTGACTATTAAACACTGTAATAACACCTGCAACCCTGTACATGTGACTATTAAACATTGTAATAACACCTGCAACCCTGTACATGTGACTATTAAACACTGTAATAACACCTGCAACCCTGTACATGTGACTATTAAACACTGTAATACCACCTGTAACCCTGTACATGTGACTATTAAACACTGTAATAACACCTGCAACCCTGTACATGTGACTATTAAACACTGTAATAACACCTGCAACCCTGTACATGTGACTATTAAACACTGCAATAACACCTGTAACCCTGTACATGTGACTATTAAACACTGTAATAACACCTGCAACCCTGTACATGTGACTATTAAACACTGTAATAACACCTGCAACCCCTGTACATGTGACTATTAAACACTGTAATAACACCTGCAACCCTGTACATGTGACTATTAAACACTGTAATAACACCTGCAACCCTGTACATGTGACTATTAAACACTGCAATAACACCTGTAACCCTGTACATGTGACTATTAAACACTGCAATAACACCTGCAACCCTGTACATGTGACTATTAAACACTGTAATAACACCTGCAACCCTGTACATGTGACTATTAAACACTGTAATAACACCTGCAACCCTGTACATGTGACTATTAAACACTGTAATAACACCTGCAACCCTGTACATGTGACTATTAAACACTGTAATAACACCTGCAACCCTGTACATGTGACTATTAAACACTGCAATAACACCTGCAACCCTGTACATGTGACTATTAAACACTGCAATAACACCTGCAACCCTGTACATGTGACTATTAAACACTGTAATAACACCTGCAACCCTGTACATGTGACTATTAAACACTGTAATAACACCTGCAACCCTGTACATGTGACTATTAAACACTGTAATAACACCTGCAACCCTGTACATGTGACTATTCAAACACTGTAATAACACCTGCAACCCTGTACATGTGACTATTAAACACTGTAATAACACCTGCAACCCTGTACATGTGACTATTAAACACTGTAATAACACCTGCAACCCTGTACATGTGACTATTAAACACTGTAATAACACCTGAAACTCTGTACATGTGACTATTAAACACTGTAATAACACCTGCAATCCTGTACAAGTGACTATTCAAACACTGTAATAACACCTGCAACCCTGTACAAGTGACTATTAAACACTGTAATAACACCTGCAACCCTGTACATGTGACTATTAAACACTGTAATAACACCTGCAACCCTGTACATGTGACTATTAAACACTGTAATAACACCTGCAACCCTGTACATGTGACTATTAAACACTGTAATAACACCTGCAACCCTGTACATGTGACTATTAAACATTGTAATAACACCTGCAACCCTGTACATGTGACTATTAAACACTGTAATAACACCTGCAACCCTGTACATGTGACTATTAAACACTGTAATACCACCTGTAACCCTGTACATGTGACTATTAAACACTGTAATAACACCTGCAACCCTGTACATGTGACTATTAAACACTGTAATAACACCTGCAACCCTGTACATGTGACTATTAAACACTGTAATAACACCTGCAACCCTGTACATGTGACTATTAAACACTGTAATAACACCTGCAACCCTGTACATGTGACGATTCAACACTGTAATAACACCTGCAACCCTGTACATGTGACTATTAAACACTGTAATAACACCTGCAACCCTGTACATGTGACTATTAAACACTGTAATAACACCTGCAACCCTGTACATGTGACTATTAAACATTGTAATAACACCTGCAACCCTGTACATGTGAATATTAAACACTGTAATAACACCTGCAACCCTGTACATGTGACTATTAAACACTGTAATACCACCTGTAACCCTGTACATGTGACTATTAAACACTGTAATAACACCTGCAACCCTGTACATGTGAATATTAAACACTGTAATAACACCTGCAACCCTGTACATGTGACTATTAAACACTGCAATAACACCTGAAACCCTGTACATGTGACTATTAAACACTGTAATACCACCTGTAACCCTGTACATGTGACTATTAAACACTGTAATAACACCTGCAACCCTGTACATGTGACTATTAAACACTGTAATAACACCTGCAACCCTGTACATGTGACTATTAAACACTGTAATAACACCTGCAACCCTGTACATGTGACTATTAAACACTGTAATAACACCTGCAACCCTGTACATGTGACGATTCAACACTGTAATAACACCTGCAACCCTGTACATGTGACTATTAAACACTGTAATAACACCTGCAACCCTGTACATGTGACTATTAAACACTGTAATAACACCTGCAACCCTGTACATGTGACTATTAAACATTGTAATAACACCTGCAACCCTGTACATGTGAATATTAAACACTGTAATAACACCTGCAACCCTGTACATGTGACTATTAAACTACTGTAATACCACCTGTAACCCTGTACATGTGACTATTAAACACTGTAATAACACCTGCAACCCTGTACATGTGAATATTAAACACTGTAATAACACCTGCAACCCTGTACATGTGACTATTAAACACACTGTAATACCACCTGTAACCCTGTACATGTGACTATTAAACACTGTAATAACACCTGCAACCCTGTACATGTGACTATTAAACACTGTAATAACACCTGCAACCCTGTACATGTGACTATTAAACACTGTAATAACACCTGCAACCCTGTACATGTGACTATTAAACACTGTAATAACACCTGCAACCCTGGGTATACATGTGACGATTCAACACTGTAATAACACCTGCAACCCTGTACATGTGACTATTAAACACTGTAATAACACCTGCAACCCTGTACATGTGACTATTAAACACTGTAATAACACCTGCAACCCTGTACATGTGACTATTAAACACTGTAATAACACCTGCAACCCTGTACATGTGACTATTAAACACTGTAATAACACCTGCAACCCTGTACATGTGACTATTAAACACTGTAATAACACCTGCAACCCTGTACATGTGACTATTAAACACTGTAATAACACCTGCAACCCTGTACATGTGACTATTAAACACTGTAATAACACCTGCAGCCCTGTACATGTGACTATTAAACACTGTAATAACACCTGCAACCCTGTACATGTGACTATTAAACACTGTAATAACACCTGCAACCCTGTACATGTGACTATTAAACACTGTAATAACACCTGCAACCCTGTACATGTGACTATTAAACACTGTAATAACACCTGCAACCCTGTACATGTGACTATTAAACACTGTAATAACACCTGCAACCCTGTACATGTGACTATTAAACACTGTAATAACACCTGCAACCCTGTACATGTGACTATTAAACACTGTAATAACACCTGCAACCCTGTACATGTGACTATTAAACACTGTAATAACACCTGTAACCCTGTACATGTGACTATTAAACACTGTAATAACACCTGCAACCCTGTACATGTGACTATTAAACACTGTAATACACCTGCAACCCTGTACATGTGACTATTAAACACTGTAATAACACCTGCAACCCTGTACATGTGACTATTAAACACTGTAATAACACCTGCAACCCTGTACATGTGACTATTAAACACTGTAATACCACCTGCAACCCTGTACATGTGACTATTAAACACTGTAATAACACCTGCAACCTGTACATGTGACTATTAAACACTGTAATAACACCTGCAACCCTGTACATGTGACTATTAAACACTGTAATAACACCTGCAACCCTGTACATGTGACTATTAAACACTGTAATAACACCTGCAACCCTGTACATGTGACTATTAAACACTGTAATAACACCTGCAACCCTGTACATGTGACTATTAAACACTGTAATAACACCTGCAACCCTGTACATGTGACTATTAAACACTGTAATAACACCTGCAACCCTGTACATGTGACTATTAAACACTGTAATAACACCTGCAACCCTGTACATGTGACTATTAAACACTGTAATAACACCTGCAACCCTGTACATGTGACTATTAAACACTGTAATAACTTACCTGCAACCCTGTACATGTGACTATTAAACACTGTAATAACACCTGCAACCCTGTACATGTGACTATTAAACACTGTAATAACACCTGCAACCTGTACATGTGACTATTAAACACTGTAATAACACCTGCAACCCTGTACATGTGACTATTAAACACTGTAATAACACCTGCAACCCTGTACATGTGACTATTAAACACTGTAATAACACCTGCAACCCTGTACATGTGACTATTAAACACTGTAATAACACCTGCAACCCTGTACATGTGACTATTAAACACTGTAATAACACCTGCAACCCTGTACATGTGACTATTAAACACTGTAATAACACCTGCAACCCTGTACATGTGACTATTAAACACTGTAATAACACCTGCAACCCTGTACATGTGACTATTAAACACTGTAATAACACCTGCAACCCTGTACATGTGACTATTAAACACTGTAATAACACCTGCAACCCTGTACATGTGACTATTAAACACTGTAATAACACCTGCAACCCTGTACATGTGACTATTAAACACTGTAATAACACCTGCAACCCTGTACATGTGACTATTAAACACTGTAATAACACCTGCAACCCTGTACATGTGACTATTAAACACTGTAATAACACCTGCAACCCTGTACATGTGACTATTAAACACTGTAATAACACCTGCAACCCTGTACATGTGACTATTAAACACTGTAATAACACCTGCAACCCTGTACATGTGACTAATAAACACTGTAATACTATATGTACATGTGACTATTAAACACTGTAATAACACCTGCAACCCTGTACATGTGACTATTAAACACTGTAATAACACCTGCAACCCTGTACATGTGACTATTAAACACTGTAATAACACCTGCAACCCTGTACATGTGACTATTAAACACTGTAATAACACCTGCAACCCTGTACATGTGACTATTAAACACTGTAATAACACCTGCAACCCTGTACATGTGACTATTAAACACTGTAATAACACCTGCAACCCTGTACATGTGACTATTAAACACTGTAATAACACCTGCAACCCTGTACATGTGACTATTAAACACTGTAATAACACCTGCAACCCTGTACATGTGACTATTAAACACTGTAATAACACCTGCAACCCTGTACATGTGACTATTAAACACTGTAATAACACCTGCAACCCTGTACATGTGACTATTAAACACTGTAATAACACCTACAACCCTGTACATGTGACTATTAAACACTGTAATAACACCTGCAACCCTGTACATGTGACTATTAAACACTGTAATAACACCTGCAACCCTGTACATGTGACTATTAAACACTGTAATAACACCTGCAACCCTGTACATGTGACTATTAAACACTGTAATAACACCTGCAACCCTGTACATGTGACTATTAAACACTGTAATAAACACCTGCAACCCTGTACATGTGACTATTAAACACTGTAATAACACCTGCAACCCTGTACATGTGACTATTAAACACTGTAATAACACCTGCAACCCTGTACATGTGACTATTAAACACTGTAATAACACCTGCAACCCTGTACATGTGACTATTAAACACTGTAATAACACCTGCAACCCTGTACATGTGACTATTAAACACTGTAATAACACCTGCAACCCTGTACATGTGACTATTAAACACTGTAATAACACCTGCAACCCTGTACATGTGACTATTAAACACTGTAATAACACCTGCAACCCTGTACATGTGACTATTAAACACTGTAATAACACCTGCAACCCTGTACATGTGACTATTAAACACTGTAATAACACCTGCAACCCTGTACATGTGACTATTAAACACTGTAATAACACCTGCAACCCTGTACATGTGACTATTAAACACTGTAATAACACCTGCAACCCTGTACATGTGACTATTAAACACTGTAATAACACCTGCAACCCTGTACATGTGACTATTAAACACTGTAATAACACCTGCAACCCTGTACATGTGACTATTAAACACTGTAATAACACCTGCAACCCTGTACATGTGACTATTAAACACTGTAATAACACCTGCAACCCTGTACATGTGACTATTAAACACTGTAATAACACCTGCAACCCTGTACATGTGACTATTAAACACTGTAATAACACCTGCAACCCTGTACATGTGACTATTAAACACTGTAATAACACCTGCAACCCTGTACATGTGACTATTAAACACTGTAATAACACCTGCAACCCTGTACATGTGACTATTAAACACTGTAATAACACCTGCAACCCTGTACATGTGACTATTAAACACTGTAATAACACCTGCAACCCTGTACATGTGACTATTAAACACTGTAATAACACCTGCAACCCTGTACATGTGACTATTAAACACTGTAATAACACCTGCAACCCTGTACATGTGACTATTAAACACTGTAATAACACCTGCAACCCTGTACATGCATGACTATTAAACACTGTAATAACACGCTGCAACCCTGTACATGTGACTATTAAACACTGTAATAACACACTGCAACCCTGTACATGTGACTATTAAACACTGTAATAACACCACCTGCAACCCACTGTACATGCTGACTATTAAACACTGTAATAACTTACCTGCAACCCTAGTACATGTGACTCATTAAACACTGTAATAACCACCTGCAACCCTGTACATGTGACTATTAAACACTCTGTAATAACACCTGCAACTCCTGTACATGTGACTATTAAACACTGTAATAACTTACCTGCAACCCTGTACATGTGACTATTAAACACTGTAATAACACCTGCAACCCTGTACATGTGACTATTAAACACTGTAATAACACCTGCAACCCTGTACATGTGACTATTAAACACTGTAATAACACCTGCAACCCTGTACATGTGACTATTAAACACTGTAATAACACCTGCAACCCTGTACATGTGACTATTAAACACTGTAATAACACCTGCAACCCTGTACATGTGACTATTAAACACTGTAATAACACCTGCAACCCTGTACATGTGACTATTAAACACTGTAATAACACCTGCAACCCTGTACATGTGACTATTAAACACTGTAATAACACCTGCAACCCTGTACATGTGACTATTAAACACTGTAATAACACCTGCAACCCTGTACATGTGACTATTAAACACTGTAATAACACCTGCAACCCTGTACATGTGACTATTAAACACTGTAATAACACCTGCAACCCTGTACATGTGACTATTAAACACTGTAATAACACCTGCAACCCTGTACATGTGACTATTAAACACTGTAATAACACCTGCAACCCTGTACATGTGACTATTAAACACTGTAATAACACCTGCAACCCTGTACATGTGACTATTAAACACTGTAATAACACCTGCAACCCTGTACATGTGACTATTAAACACTGTAATAACACCTGCAACCCTGTACATGTGACTATTAAACACTGTAATAACACCTGCAGCCCTGTACATGTGACTAGTAAACACTGTAATAACACCTGCAACCCTGTACATGTGACTATTAAACACTGTAATAACACCTGCAACCCTGTACATGTGACTATTAAACACTGTAATAACACCTACAACCCTGTACATGTGACTATTAAACACTGTAATAACACCTGCAACCCTGTACATGTGACTATTAAACACTGTAATAACACCTGCAACCCTGTACATGTGACTATTAAACACTGTAATAACACCTGCAACCCTGTACATGTGACTATTAAACACTGTAATAACACCTGTAACCCTGTACATGTGACTATTAAACACTGTAATAACACCTGCAACCCTGTACATGTGACTATTAAACACTGTAATAACACCTGCAACCTGTACATGTGACTATTAAACACTGTAATAACACCTGTAACCCTGTACATGTGACTATTAAACACTGTAATAACACCTGCAACCCTGTACATGTGACTATTAAACACTGTAATAACACCTGCAACCCTGTACATGTGACTATTAAACACTGTAATAACACCTGCAACACTGTACATGTGACTATTAAACACTGTAATAACACCTGCAACCCTGTACATGTGACTATTAAACACTGTAATAACACCTGCAACCCTGTACATGTGACTATTAAACACTGTAATAACACCTGCAACCCTGTACATGTGACTATTAAACACTGTAGTAACACCTGCAACCCTGTACATGTGACTATTAAACACTGTAATAACACCTGCAACCCTGTACATGTGACTATTAAACACTGTAATAACACCTGCAACCCTGTACATGTGACTATTAAACACTGTAATAACACCTGCAACCCTGTACATGTGACTATTAAACACTGTAATAACACCTGCAACCCTGTACATGTGACTATTAAACACTGTAATAACACACTGCAACCCTGTACATGTGACTATTAAACACTGTAATAGCACCTGCAACCCTGTACATGTGACTATTAAACACTGTAATAACACCTGCAACCCTGTACATGTGACTATTAAACACTGTAATAACACCTGCAACCCTGTACATGTGACTATTAAACACTGTAATAACACCTGCAACCCTGTACATGTGACTATTAAACACTGTAATAACACCTGCAACCCTGTACATGTGACTATTAAACACTGTAATAACACCTGCAACCCTGTACATGTGACTATTAAACACTGTAATAACACCTGCAACCCTGTACATGTGACTATTAAACACTGTAATAACACCTGCAACCCTGTACATGTGACTATTAAACACTGTAATAACACCTGCAACCCTGTACATGTGACTATTAAACACTGTAATAACACCTGCAACCCTGTACATGTGACTATTAAACACTGTAATAACACCTGCAACCCTGTACATGTGACTATTAAACACTGTAATAACACCTGCAGCCCTGTACATGTGACTATTAAACACTGTAATAACACCTGCAACCCTGTACATGTGACTATTAAACACTGTAATAACACCTGCAGCCCTGTACATGTGACTATTAAACACTATAATAACTTACCTGCAACCCTGTACATGTGACTATTCAAACACTGTAATAACACCTGCAACCCTGTACATGTGACTATTAAACACTGTAATAACACCTGCAACCCTGTACATGTGACTATTAAACACTGTAATAACACCTGCAACCCTGTTACATGTGACTATTAAACACTGTAATAACACCTGCAACCCTGTACATGTGACTATTAAACACTGTAATAACACCTGCAACCCTGTACATGTGACTATTAAACACTGTAATAACACCTGCAACCCTGTACATGTGACTATTAAACACTGTAATAACACCTGCAACCCTGTACATGTGACTATTAAACACTGTAATAACACCTGCAACCCTGTACATGTGACTATTAAACACTGTAATAACACCTGCAACCCTGTACATGTGACTATTAAACACTGTAATAACACCTGCAGCCCTGTACATGTGACTATTAAACACTGTAATAACACCTGCAACCCTGTACATGTGACTATTAAACACTGTAATAACACCTGCAACCCTGTACATGTGACCTATTAAACACTGTAATAACACCTGCAACCCTGTACATGTGACTATTAAACACTGTAATAACACCTGCAACCCTGTACATGTGACTATTAAACACTGTAATAACACCTGCAACCCTGTACATGTGACTATTAAACACTGTAATAACACCTGCAACCCTGTACATGTGACTATTAAACACTGTAATAACACCTGTAACCCTGTACATGTGACTATTAAACACTGTAATAACACCTGCAACCCTGTACATGTGACTATTAAACCACTGTAATAACACCTGCAACCCTGTACATGTGACTATTAAACACTGTAAATAACACCTGCAACCCTGTACATGTGACTATTAAACACTGTAATAACACCTGCAACCCTGTACATGTGACTATTAAACACTGTAATAACACCTGCAACCCTGTACATGTAGACTATTAAACACTGTAATAACACCTGCAACCCTGTACATGTGACTATTAAACACTGTAATAACACCTGCAACCCTGTACATGTGACTATTAAACACTGTAATAACACCTGCAACCCTGTACATGTGACTATTAAACACTGTAATAACACCTGCAACCCTGTACATGTGACCTATTAAACACTGTAATAACACCTGCAACCCTGTACATGTGACTATTAAACACTGTAATAACACCTGCAACCCTGTACATGTGACTATTAAACACTGTAAATAACACCTGCAACCCTGTACATGTGACTATTAAACACTGTAATAACACCTGCAACCCTGTACATGTGACTATTAAACACTGTAATAACACCTGCAACCCTGTACATGTGACTATTAAACACTGTAATAACACCTGCAACCCTGTACATGTGACTATTAAACACTGTAATAACACCTGCAACCCTGTACATGTGACTATTAAACACTGTAATAACACCTGCAACCCTGTACATGTGACTATTAAACACTGTAATAACACCTGCAACCCTGTACATGTGACTATTAAACACTGTAATAACACCTGCAACCCTGTACATGTGACTATTAAACACTGTAATAACACCTGCAACCCTGTACATGTGACTATTAAACACTGTAATAACACCTGCAACCCTGTACATGTGACTATTAAACACTGTAATAACACCTGCAACCCTGTACATGTGAGCTATTAAACACTGTAATAACACCTGCAACCCTGTACATGTGACTATTAAACACTGTAATAACACCTGCAACCCTGTACATGTGACTATTAAACACTGTAATAACACCTGCAACCCTGTACATGTGACTATTAAACACTGTAATAACACCTGCAACCCTGTACATGTGACTATTAAACACTGTAATAACACCTGCAACCCTGTACATGTGACTATTAAACACTGTAATAACACCTGCAACCCTGTACATGTGACCTATTAAACACTGTAATAACACCTGCAAGCCCTGTACATGTGACCTATTAAACACTGTAATAACACCTGCAACCCTGTACATGTGACTATTAAACACTGTAATAACACCTGCAACCCTGTACATGTGACTATTAAACACTGTAATAACACCTGCAACCCTGTACATGTGACTATTAAACACTGTAATAACACCTGCAACCCTGTACATGTGACTGTTAAACACTGTAATAACACCTGCAACCCTGTACATGTGACTATTAAACACTATGTAATAACACCTACAACCCTGTACATGTGACTGTTAAACACTGTAATAACACCTGCAACCCTGTACATGTGACTATTAAACACTGTAATAACACCTGCAACCCTGTACATGTGACTATTAAACACTGTAATAACACCTGCAACCCTGTACATGTGACTATTAAACACTGCTGTAATAACACCTGCAACCCTGTACATGTGACTCATTAAACACTGTAATAACACCTACAACCCTGTACATGTGACTATTAAACACTGTAATAACACCTGCAACCCTGTACATGTGACTATTAAACACTGTAATAACACCTGCAACCCTGTACACTGTGTGACTATTAAACACTGTAATGAAACACTGTACATGTGAAACTGTTTTTAAACACTGTAATCTGAGCACCTCTGTGACCCTTAAACACTGTGTACATGTGACTGTTTAAACACTGTAATAACTTACTAACACCCTGTACATGTGACTATTAAACACTGTAATAACACCTAATAACCCTTGTGCCACCTGTAACCTGTAACCATGTGACTATTAAACACTGTAATAACACCTGCAACCCTGTGCAGCTTGGTTGTCCCTACAGATCTGGTTTGATTCAGGCTGTATCACAACTTTGACGATTGAGTCCCATAGGGTGAGCGCTGGGCAGGTGTGAGTCCAGGTTAGGGTTTGGCCAAGTAGGCCGTCATTGTAAATAAGAATTTGTCCTTAACTGACTTGCCTAATTAAATAAAAACCTAGCCTGAGTGATGAAGCCTACAACCATGCATGTTGAATTACTGCAATAGCCTATTAAACTGTTACAAATTTTGTCTATAGCCTATTAAAATATAAAAAATAAATAATCTAAATAAATATCTAAACCGGGTTGTAATGAACACGAGGGGAGACAGAGAGCTGGTTTCAAGCGCAGGGCGCACTAGGTGTTTATTTGTAAAGGACCACAGGGGGAGGCAGGTAGCTGGGTCCAGGGGCAGGAAGAGGGTTTTACACAGGGGGAGGCAGGTAGCTGGGTCCAGGGGCAGGCAGAAGGTCATACACACAGGGGTCCAAAAGGCAAGTACAGGCAGGGGAAAAGGCTAGTCTGGGAGATCAGGCAATAGGTAGATAACAGGAAATCCGACAGGCTAAGGTACAGGCAGGGAATAGGCAAAAGGCATCATTAGTGAGGCAGGAAAAAACTCTTATACATTAGAATTAAATTACAGCAAAACCAGCGCTCCGAATAGACGTGTGTCACAAAGCAAACAATACCTCAGAACGACGGGGTGCAAAGAACTGAACTAACTAGTGTGGGATAATGACATACAGGTGTGTGAACAGGTGATTAGAATTCAGGTGATTGGGATCTGGAGAGTGAGCTGCGTTCAGGGGATCTATGTGTTGGAGGGTGTGAGCTGGAGAGTGGGCTGGAGAGTGAGCTGAGTTCAGGGGATCTATGTGTTTGAGGGTGTGAGCTGGAGAGTGGGCTGGAGAGTGAGCTGCGTTCAGGGGATCTATGTGTTTGAGGGTGTGAGCTGGAGAGTGGGCTGGAGAGTGAGCTGAGTTCAGGGGATCTATGTGTTTGAGGGTGTGAGCTGGAGAGTGGGATCTGGAGAGTGAGCTGCGTTCAGGGGATCTACGTGTTTGAGGGTGTGAGCTGGAGAGTGGGCTGGAGAGTGAGCTGCGTTCAGGGGATCTATGTGTTTGAGGGTGTGAGCTGGAGAGTGGGCTGGACAGTGAGCTGCGTTCAGGGGATCTACGTGTTTGAGGGTGTGAGCTGGAGAGTGGGCTGGAGAGCGAGCTGCGTTCAGGGGATCTACGTGTTTGAGGGTGTGAGCTGGAGAGTGGGCTGGAGAGCGAGCTGCGTTCAGGGGATCTATGTGTTTGAGGGTGTGAGCTGGAGAGTGGGCTGGACAGTGAGCTGCGTTCAGGGGATCTACGTGTTTGAGGGTGTGAGTTGGAAGCAGACGTTACACAGGTAAGTTAGGAATTGTATCACCAATAGTGTAACTTTGACAAGGTTTTTTCTGTGTCATAACCGGAGGTTGCATGCCACGCTTTGCTGATCCTGAACATAGACCTCACATCACCAAGTCAACAATAGGCTACTATTTGCTGTCTCTTTCCAAAGAGATATCCGGTATTATAACATGCTCTGTTTCACGGAAACATGGCTAGCTGGGGACATGCTGTCGGAGTCCGTACAGCCAACGGGGTTTTCAGTGCCTCGCGCCGACAGGAATAAACATCTCTCCGGTAAGAAGAATGGCGGGGCTGTATGTCTCATGATTAACGACTCGTGGTGTAATTGTAACAACATACAACAACTAAGTCCTTTTGATCACCTGACCGAGAATTCCTCACAATCAAATGCAGACCGTATTATCTCCCAAGAGAACTCTCCTCGGTTATCGTCACAGCCGTGTATATCCCCCTGCAAGCAGATACCAAGACGGCCATCAAGGAACTTCACTGGACTTTATGCAAAATGGAAACCATCTATCCTGAAACTGTATTTATTGTAGCTGGGGATTTTAACTAAGCTCATTTGAGAATAAGGCTACCTAAATTCTATCAGCATTATAATTGCAGTACATGAGCGAGTAACCCACTTGACAATAGCTATTCTAACTTCCGCGATGCAAACAAGGCCCTCCCCCGCTTTCCTTTAGGCAAATCTGACCATGATTCCATCTTGTTGCTCCCCTCCTGTATGCAAAAACTAAAACAGGAAGCGCCCGTGCTTAGGTCTATCCAACGCTGGTCTGACCAATCGGATTCCACGCTTCAAGATTGATTTGATCACGTGGACTGGGACATGTTCCGGGTAGCCTCAGAGAATTACACTGACGTATACGCTGACTCAGTGAGCGAGTTTATAAGGAAGTGTATAGGAAATGTTGTCCCCACTGTGACTATTAAAACCTTCCCTACATAAGGGATGCAGATGGCATTTGCTGTATGTTTGATGAGAAACTGCATATTGCAAATGTACGCTCCCTTACTAGACGTCCGAAATTGTTTCTAAAATAGGCCGACGGCGTCGGGCTGTGCCCCAGGGCCAAATCTTCCAGGAAGTCATCAAAGGAAGTTTCTCGGACATTCGGTGTCCGTTTAATAAAAAAAAATCATTTTTGTCATTTTTCCGCCCTTCAGGTTAATCCCACCAGATGGCGAATGGCTTCTTATTGCAAATGTACAAAACATACACCTAATTGACTTGGCTTTTTCTCCTAAACGGAAAAGACTTCGAAGACGAAACTTGGTGGGCATGGGTTTGGCCAAATGGGCTGTTGGCCCCGAAACAGGATGGCGTCAGGCACTCACGGTTTTTGAGTTAAGGCCCATTTTCTGGGATTAAAGGTGAAAAATTGAAATAGAGCGCTAATTTGACAGCTTCACCTCAAAGTACATGAGCCTACGGTGTAAGGAAAAAAAGAACCAGACATTTATCTGTTTTAATTTTCGATAAATTGTCAAATGTACAATTCGTAATGTTGAGAAAAATATTTTTTTTGCCCAAAAAAGTTATGGATCCAGTTGCGGCGTGTTCAGACGTATCCGTTAACGTGGGTTTTGGAGCTCTACGTGATTTCTGTGATTTTCTGAATTCACACACACGCACAGTCAATGGGGAATGACAACAGTGAGGGGCTTACAGACAGACACTGCCTGCAATAGTTACTTTCGTTCAAACTATCAAAGAACCGTCAGACCTAGAGCTCTGAAACTTTAGAAACCCATTCTAGACCTTTAGTCGATAGTGCACGGTGAGTTACGGGGCTCTAGAAGGTTCTCAGGCCGAGAAATAGCCTCGTACATTTGCAATATTTTCAATTCATTTTTACATCGCGAAAATGACAAAATTTCTAAAAGTCCCAGAGACACAAGGCTAGGTGCATTAGAACCGCCTCGGCCCATAGAGACGGACCCTAACGTTTCTGTCCGATAGCTCATTCAAGGACCCCGTAGCAACGCCCGGAAAACGTGGATTTTCAGCACCAATTATGGTCGCTGCTCGGACTCCAAATGACCTATCGAGCCGAAACCCGAGATTCGGGGTCGCCTCAGCTAGGCCTACACATAATGTCGGAACTGGACCCGCAGCTACAACGTAACTAGGTGTTTTACATTTTTACTATGATTTAAACAGAAGACGCTGTGAATTTTGAGCCTGCCCTGACATAAGTGATAGTTGGCTTCTAAACGAGTTGGAAAAAGTGTGTTTGGTGTCAGTTTTTATCAGTTTGGTGTCAGAATGATATCTAATTGACTGATGGACGCTGACTTGCTGGCTGACTTTTGTACATTTGCAATAAGATTGAATAGGGCTGAAACATCACCAAAATGACAGACTGAAATCAACACTAAAAAGTGCATCACCATAGTGTCTAGGCCGTGCCGAGTTCAACGAGACGCCCCACTTGACTGTAGCTCGCTCTGACCTCATAGACCGTGCCAAAAAGTAGGCCCAAAATGAAGCCTGGCCCTAAATGTCATCTGCTTTTGGGTGACAGCGGCAGACCCATTTGGGTTAGAAGCACAATTCAACTTCAGGAATGTTCCTAAGGTCCTCCCGATCTGAGCAAGCCTAACCGTGACCGTGTGGCATTAAAACTCAGGATTCTGTTAAAGCATACCCCAATGAGGATATGTGTTCACTTACAGCTTCCTGTGCCAACCGGAAGTGCTTTAAATTGGGGTCATAGGTGCTGTTTCGAAGGGTTAAAAAGGTCACATCTTTCCAAAACTTCATATGTGTGATTAGGCAACCCTCATGAACTGTAAATGAGTCATTCCTCCCATCAGATTTACAAGAAAACTCTCACACACACACACAAACACAGAGTTGGGATGGAGTGACACAGTGTGGGGCTTAAAGACACAAAGGCCCTGCAATGGCATTACCATAGTCTCTAGGCCTTGCCGAGTTCAACGAAATGCCCCGCTTGACCATAGCTCACTCGGTCTGACCGCAGCAACCGTGCCAAAAAGTAGGCCCAAAATGAAGCCTGGCCCTAAATTTCAGCTGCTTTTGGGTGACAGCGGCAGACCCGTTTGGGTTAGAAGCACGATTCGACTTCAGGAACGTTCCTTAGGACCTCCCGATCTGTGCAAGCCTAACCGTGACCGTGTGGCATTAAC
Organism: Brachymystax lenok tsinlingensis; assembly: GCA_030435695.1. Lineage (NCBI taxonomy): Eukaryota > Metazoa > Chordata > Actinopteri > Salmoniformes > Salmonidae > Brachymystax > Brachymystax lenok. The sequence continues at coordinate 481,704 of CM059797.1, forward strand.
CCTTAACAGTGAAAACAAGGTATTTACATCAAACCGTTTGCTATGACATCTCTCCCCATAGGAATACATTGCCTGCTCCCCTAAATTCAACCTGGTGCCTATGTGGGTTATGAATGCCTTATGAACCTGTCTTTGATGGCAATCCATCAGGCCACTATGAGGTCTACCTGTGTTGATTCTAAGCTTCCTGGAGCAACCGGAAGTGGTTAAATTCACCCTAAAGGTGTTTTGATATACCCAACCTGCTGTTGGTGAAAAACAGACATTCAAACCTGTGTGAATCAGTCAGTTCTTAATTTACAGACTTAAGATTCTCAGGATTCTGTTAAAGCATACCCCAATGAGGATATGTGTCTACCTACAGCTTCCTGTGACAACCGGAAGTGCGTTAAATTGGGGTCATAGGGTCTGTTTCAAAGGGTTAAAAAGGTCACATCTTTCCAAAACTTCATATGTGTATTTTGATTTATTATTTTTTTATGTCCAAATTTGACCCTTGGGTCTTGACTTCATGTACATATGCAATATGATTTGCCCCGTTGGAACGCGCTCGCCACCTATGGTAATTTTGAGTTATTACATTTGGCATTTGCCATTTGCCATAAGAATTGATTGATCTGCCTGTCACGATCTTCATGGATGGACCAAGGCGCAGCGTGCTGGGTGGAGTTAAACATCTTTATTTCGTCAACTCACTCAAATACAAAACAACAAACGAAGATCAAAATAGGTGTAGCACCAACGGTACACACACCTCAACAGTGTGGTTCCCAATCAGAGACAACGATAGACAGCTGTCCCTGATTGAGAGCCACACTCAGCCAAAACAAAGAAATACAAAAACTATAGCATAGAATGCCCACCCCAAATCACACCCTGACCAAACCAAAAGGAGACATAAAGGCTCCTACCGGTCAGGGCGTGACAGCATACCTCTCTCAAAGGTGCGGACTCTGGCGCAAAACCTGACCCTATTGGGGAGGGTCTGGGTGAGCATCTATCCTTGATGGCGGCTCTGGTGCGGGGCGTAGACCCGCACCACCTCTGGCTCCCCCGTTGCGGGCCCCGGACTGGGAACCCTCGTTGCGGGCCCAGGACTGGGCAAACTCGCAGCGGGCCCCGGACTGGGCAACCTCGCTGCGGGCCCCGGACTGGGCAACCTCGCTGCGGGCAACCTCGTTGCGGGCCCGGACTGGGCACCCTCGCTGCGGGCCCCGGACTGGGCACCCTCGCTGCGGGCAACCTCGTGCGGGCCCCGGACTGGGCACCTCGCTGCGGGCCCCGGACTGGGCACCCTCGCTGCGGGCCCCGGACTGGGCACCCTCGTTGCGCTCTGGAGGCGCACAGGGGACCTGGTGCGCGGAGCAGGGACAGGGCGTGCCGGGCTCTCGATGCGCTGGGGGCCTGGTGCGTGGAGCGGGCACAGGCCGTGCCGGGCTCTGGCGCACAGGGACCTGGTGCGTGGAGCAGGGACAGGCCTCGCCGGGCTCTGGGCGCACAGGGGGCCTGGTGCGTGGAGCAGGGACAGGCCTCGCCGGGCTCTGAAGGCGCACAGGGGGCCTGGTGCGTGGAGCGGGCACAGGCCATGCCGGACTCCGGAGGCGCACAGGGGGCCTGGTGCGTGGAGCAGGGACAGGCCTCGCCGGGCTCTGGAGGCGCACAGGGGACCTGGTGCGTGGAGCAGGGACGGGCCTCGCCGGGCTCTGAAGGCGCACAGGGGTCCTGATGCGTGGAGCGGGCACAGGCCGTGCCGGGCTCGGCGCTGCAACGCGCACAGGAATCCTGGGCGTGGGACAGTGACAGTGCATGCTGGGCTCACAACACGCACAGGGATCCTGGAGCGTGGGACAGTGCATGCTGGGCTCACCACACGCACAGGGATCCGGGAGCGTGGGACAGGGGCAGGATACACTGGGCCGTGAAGACGCACTGGAGGTCTCCGGCGTACAGCCTGCACAACCCGTCCTGGCTGAATGGATAACTCCGCTCTGCACCTGCGGGCGCTGGCACAGGGCGTGCCGGGCTGTGGAGACGCACCGGAGACACAGTACGCAGAGCCGGCGCAGGATATCCTGGTCCGAGGAGGCATACTGGAGGCCAAGAGCGCTGAGCCGGCACACTCCTCCCAGGCTGAACACTCCTACTCACAAAAACTATGCGGGAAGCTGGCATGTCGCGCACCGGGCTGTGAACACGCACTGGCAACACCGTGCGTTTCACCGCCTCACACAGTGCCCTACCAGTGCACTGCTCCCTCTGGTAAGCACGGGGAGCTGGCCCAGGTCTCCAACCTGGTCCAGCCAAACTCCCCGTGTGCCCCCCCCAAAAAAATGTTTGGGGCTGCCTCTCGGGCTTAAAGGCCAGCCGCGTTCCCGCATATTTTTGTTCGTAGAAGCGCCGCTCCTTCTTAGCTGCCTCCAGCTCCTCCTTCGGACGGCGGTATTCCCCCGCCTGCCTCCCGGGTCCCCTCCCGTCCAGGATCTCCTCCCATGTCCAGGACTCCAGGTAGGCACGCTGCTTGGTCTCTTGGTGGTGGGAGGTTCTGTCACGATCTTCATGGATGGACCAAGGCGCAGCGTGCCGGGTGGAGTTAAACATCTTTATTTCGTCAACTCACTCAAATACAAAACAACAAACGAAGATCAAAACAGGTGTAGCACCAACGGTACACACACCTCAACAGAGTCAACCTCCCACAAGGAAAGGAGGAAAAAATAGCTGCTTAAGTGTGGTTCCCAATCAGAGACAACGATAGACAGCTGTCCCTGATTGAGAGCCACACTCAGCCAAAACAAAGAAATACAAAAACTATAGCATAGAATGCCCACCCCAAATCACACCCTGACCAAACCAAAAGGAGACATAAAAGGCTCCTACCGGTCAGGGCGTGACACTGCCGTCCATTTGGGCACTCTTTTCCATCGTGTGTATGTTTCGTCCAATGGCAATATGTTGCCATTCATTTTTGTCCATTTCATGGGGGTCTTCCCTTACCTAACCAGAAACCATGGATTGATGGCAGCATTGGCGCAAAACTGAAAGCGCAACCCACCGCATTTAATCACGGCAAGGCGACTGGAAACACGGCCAAATACAAACAGAGTAGTTATTCCCTCCGTAAGGCAATCAAACAGGCAAAGCGTCAGTATAGAGACAAAGTGGAGTCGCAATTCAACGGCTCAAACACGAGACATATGTGGCAGGGTCTACAGACAATCACAGATTACAAAAAGAAAACCAGCCCCGTCGCGGACATCGACGACTTACTCCCACACAAATTAAACAACTTCTTTCTGCGCTTTGAGGACCCTACAGTGCCCCCGACGCAGTCCGCTACCAAAGACTGTGGGCTCACCTTCACCGCAGCCAATGTGAGGAAAACATTTAAATGTGTTAACCCTCACAAGGCTGCCGGCCCAGACTGCATCCCTGGCCATGTCCTCAGAGCATGCGCAGACCAGCTGGCTGGTGTGTTTACAAACATATTCAATAAATCCCTATCCCAGTCTGCTGTCCCCACATGCTTCAAGATGGCCACCATTGTTCCTGTTCCCAAGAAAGCTAAGGCAACTGAACTAAATGACTATCGCCCCGCAGCACTCACTTCTGTCATCATGAAGTGCTTTGAGAGACTAGTCAAGGATCATATCACCTCCACCCTACCTGTCACCCTAGACCCACTACAATTTGCTTACCGCCCCAATAGGTCCACAGACAATGCAATCACCATCACACTGCACACTGCCCTATCCCATCTGGACAAGAAGATGTAAGAATGCTGTTCATTGACTACAGCTCAGCATTCAACACCATAGTACCCTCCAAACTCAACATTAAGCAACTGGGTCCTGGACTTCCTGACGGGCCGCCCCCAGGTGGTGAAGGTAAGAAACAACATCTCCACTCCGCTGATCCTCAACACTGTGGCCCCACAAGTTCCTCGGTGTACACATCACCGACAAACTGAAATGGTCCACGCACACAGACAGTGTGGTGAAGAAAGAGCAACAGCACCTCTTCAACCTCAGGAGGCTGAAAAAATGTGGCTTGGCTCCTATAACCCTCACTAACTTTTACAGATGCACAATCGAAAGCATCCTGTCGGGCTGTATCACCGCCTGGTACGGCAACTGCACCGCCCTCAACCACAAGGCTCTCCAGAGGGTAGTGAGGACTGCACAACGCATCACCGGGAGCAAACTACCTGCCCTCCAGGACACCTACACCACCCGATGTCACAGGAAGGCAAAAAAGATAATCAAGGACAATAACCACCCGAGCCACTGCCTGTTCACCCCGCTATCATCCAGAAGGTGAGGTCAGTACAGGTGCATCAAAGCTGGGACAGAGATAGAAGCTGTTTTTCAATCTCAAGGCCATCCGAATGCTAAATAGCCACCTCTAGCACACTAGTCACTTTAATTATGCTACTATAATTATGCCACTAAGAATGTATCTCGCATTACTCATCTCATATATATACAGTTGAAGTCGGAAGTTTACATACACTTAGGTTGGAGTCATTAAAACTAGTTTTTCAACCACTCCACAAATTTCTTGTTAACAAACTATAGTTTTGGCAAGTAGGTTAGGACATCTACTTTGTGCATGACACAAGCAATTGTTCCAACAATTGTTTACAGACAGATTATTTCACTTATAATTCACTGTATCACAATTCCAGTGGGTCAGAAGTTTACATACACTAAGTTGACTGTGCCTTTAAACAGCTTGGAAAGTTCCAGAAAATGATGCCATTTCTTTAGAAGCTTATGATAGGCTAATTGACATCATTTGAGTCAATTGGAGGTGTACCTGTGGATGTATTTCAAGGCCTACCTTCAAACTCACTGCCTCTTTGCTTGACATCATGTGAAAATTAAATAAAAATTGTAGACCTCCACAAGTCCGGATCATCCTTGGGAGCAATTTCCAAACGCCTGAAGGTACCACATTCATCTGTACAAACAATAGTACGCAAGTATAAACACCATGGGACGACGCAGCCATCATACCGCTCAGGAAGGAGACGCGTTCTGTCTTCTAGAGATGAATGTACTTTGGTGCGAAAAGTGCAAATCAATCCCAGAACAACAACAAAGGACCTTGTGAAGATGCTGGAGGAAACAGGTACAAAAGTACCTATATCCACAGTAAAATGAGTCCTATATTGACATAACCTGAAAGGCCGCTCAGCAAGGAAGAAGCCACTGCTCCAAAACCGCCATAAAAAAGACAGACTACGGTTTGCAACTACACATGGGGACAAAGATCATACTTTTAGAACTGTTTGGCCATAATGACCATCATTATGTTTGGAAAGGAGGAGGCTTGCAAGCCGAAGAACACCATCCCAACCATGAAGCACGGCAGTGGCAGCATCATGTTGTGTGGGTGCTTTGCTGCAGGAGGGACTGGTGCACTTCACAAAATAGATGGCATCATGAGGAAGGAAAATTATGTGGATATGTTGAAGCAACATCTCAAGACATCAGACAGGAAGTTAAAGCTTGGTCGCAAATGGGTCTTCCAAATGGACAATGACCCCAAGCATACTTCCAAAGTTGCGGCAAAATGGCTTAAGGACAACAAAGTCAAGGTATTGGAGTGGCCATCACAAAGCCCTGACCTCAATCCCATAGAACATTTGTGGGCAGAACTGAAAAAGCGTGTGCGAGCAAGGAGGCCTACAAACCTGATTCAGTTACACCAGCTCTGTCAGGAGGAATGGGCCAATATTCACCCAATTTATTGTGGGAAGCTTGTGGAAGGCTACCTGAAACGTTTGACCCAAGTTAAACAATTTAAAGGCAATGCTACCAAATACTAATTGAGTGTCTGTAAACTTCTGACCCACTGGGAATGTGATGAAAGAAATAAAAGCTGAAATAAATCATTCTCTCTACTACTATTCTGACATTTCACATTCTTAAAATAAAGTGGTGATCCTAACTGACCTAAGACAGGGAATTTGTACTAGGATTAAATGTCAGGAATTGTGAAAAACTGAGTTTAAATGTATTTGGCTAAGGTGTATGTAAACTTCTGCCTTCAACTGTATATAGTGTATACTGCATTCTTCACTATCTATTGCATCTTAGCCGCTCTGTCACTGCTCATCCATATATTTTATACTTATATATTCTCAACCCATTCCTTTACTAGATTGTGTGTATTAGGTTTTGTTGTGGAATTGTTAGATATTACTTGTTAGATATTACTGCACTGTCAGATCTAGAAGCAGAAGCATTTCGCTACATTCACAATAACATCTGCTAACCATGTGTATGTGACCAGTAAAATTTGAGTTGATTTGAAATCAGCGACTGTAATTTTCAACATAGCTGATAGCAGCATACATGGATCGTCAATTGCCAACATCAATGCTTGCTAAAGTATCCTTAATAGCGAGCTAGCGTTACCTCAAAAACAAACGATCCAGCAGCGGTGGACGACTCCAGGATTTGTGGACTCTCAACTGAGTCGACTCCGAGTACTGTGATTGGAGTCGAATCTTGCTCCACTCCGACTTCTGTGGTTGGAGTCGTAGGAGTCGACTCTTGCTCGACTCCCAAAACACGCTGAAACGGATGTGCACACACATACACACCATTGGTGTCACGTCCTTGCCATAGATAGCCCTTTTTGGCTTCTCTATGGTGTTTTTGGTCAGGACGTGACCAGGGGTGTTTTGGTTCTATGTATATATTTCTATGTTGGTTGGTTTGGGTTCCCAATTAGAGGCAGCTGTTAGTTGTCTCTAATTGGGAATCGTATTTAGTGTGTTCAGTCCCCCACCTGTGGTGTGGGATATTATTTATTGTGTGTAGTTGCTGTGGTGTGGGATATTATTTATTGTGTGTAGTTGCTGTGGTGTGGGATATTGTTTATTGTGTGTAGTTGCTGTGGTGTGGGATATTGTTTATTGTGTGTAGTTGCTGTGGTGTGGGATATTGTTTATTGTGTGTAGTTGCTGTGGTGTGGGATATTGTTTATTGTGTGTAGTTGCTGTGGTGTGGGATATTATTTATTGTGTGTAGTTGCTGTGGTGTGGGATATTGTTTATTGTGTGTAGTTGCTGTGGTGTGGGATATTGTTTATTGTGTGTAGTTGCTGTGGTGTGGGATATTGTTTATTGTGTGTAGTTGCTGTGGTGTGGGATATTGTTTATTGTGTGTAGTTGCTGTGGTGTGGGATATTGTTTATTGTGTGTAGTTGCTGTGGTGTGCGACAGTGCGTTACGGTCATTGTGACGTTATTGTTTTTGGTGAGTTTCAGTTATTAAAACATGTTTAACTCAACCCTGCACACTGCGCCTTGGTCTATTCATGTCAGCGATCGTGACAATTGGGGTGGCAGGGTAGCCTAGTGGTTAGAGTGTTGGACAAGTAACTGAAAGATTGCAAGTTCAAATCCCAGAGCTGACAAGGTACAAATCTGTTGTTCTGCCCCTGAACAGGCAGTTAACCCACTGTTCCTAGGCCGTCATTGAAAATAAGAATTTGTTCTTAACTGACTTGTCTAGTTAAAGGAAAAAAATAAATCTCATTATTGCTTACTGCGTTCTGTAAGACTGACATGAGCATTATGTTGCCTAATTTGTTTGAATATAGAAGGTTATGTGTAGGAACTAGAACATCTTCTGTGATATTTCTGCTGTGTGCAGCCTTGATGGATCCCATGGGATGATGATGATAAACCTGCTATTTGCCCTATTCGGATGAAACATCATCTACGGTCTTTCAATGCAAGGCACATATTTACACTGCATTCCAAAAGTGTTCAGACCCCTTGACTTTTTGCACATTTTGTTACGTTACAGCCTTATTCTAAAATTGAATAAATAAAAACCCTCATCAATCTACACACTACCCCATAATAACGAAGCAAAAACATGTTTTTAGACATTTTTGCAAATGTATTACAAATGTAAATAAGGTATTTCTGTTTTTAATAAGTATTCAGGCCCTTTGCTATGAGACTCAAAATTGAGCTAAGGTGCATCTTGTTTCTATTGATCAACCTTGATGTTTCTACAACTTGATTGGAGTCCACCAGTGGTAAAATCAATTGATTGGACATTTTTTTTGGACAGGCACATGTAACAGATGTTAATCGTACTCTCCTTGCGTTGTGTTGAATAAATCCCCCCAGCCAGTGGTCCCAGTTGGGCACGTTAGTTGTGCAGGGCTTAACGATGTCGATGGCTGTTGATGGTCAAATCCCTTGCATCACATTTTCATACTGGGGAGACCTGACGTACGCCATTTTCCCCTATCTGCAAGCGGGGCCAATCACAACACACCTTATTGTCATCAGAGTTGAACCAACCAATAAGAATGCTTGAACATTTAATACACCTTTGTTTAGAGGCAAGTGGAAACATAACCAACCCTGTTACATTCTCCCCTGCTGAATTACACTTGCATACTATAAAGAAACAAAACGAGGTATGCAATACCTTGCGATACATATGTCACCAAATATTCCAGTGCAAAGACTATTCTCTAAAGAGAATTAGGGGAATTAAAAGACCCCGTAGGAAAATGTGCCAGTACACTCAGTGACTCAGTGAATGTTCAGTACACTCAGTGACAATAAGAACCTCAGACAGAAAAACCTTGGCCTACTAGACCTCTGACCCATTACCTCCATGGGGTCTCTTGAAAGTAAAAAAAAAAATAAAAACAAGTGCATGAAGACGACAAGAAGTTTACAGCCTTCACTTCTGATCCCCAAAAATGCTCAACATCATCCTCATGAATGTAGCTGGACTGTTGCATAGTCCCTGTGGAAGACGGTTATATTCATATAACCCAAAAGGAGAAGTGAAGGCTGTTAACTTCTTGCCGTCTTCATGCACCTCCACATTGTAGTAGCCTGAGGTCAAATCCATCGTAGAGAAGAAGGCATTGCCACCCAGGGCCGCCAGAGCATCAGCTTGGTGAGGTAGAGGGTGAGCATCCTTCACGGTGTGAGCATTGAGCCATCGGAAGTCTGTACACAGTCTCAGATCGCCAGACTTCTTCCAGACCAGCACTGAGCGGGGAGGCATACTCACTGCTAGATTTCCTGATTATCTCTCGCTCTTCCATCTCATCCAAGGCCTGCCTGAGCTTCTCATAATGGTTAGGGGAGAGTCTACGGTAAGGCAGCCTAAAAGGCTTAGTGTAACTGAGTCTGATGCGATGGACATAGCCTTCCCGCAATCTAGTTTGTGCCGGGAGAAGATAGACTTGTAGCGGGCTATAAGCTGAACTAGCTTGGCCTTACACTGTTGCAACATCTGAGTGGTCTCAATGTCAATGTCACCTAGCCCTAACTCGTGAAACACCTCACTTGTCACTCTGTGCGGTTTGACGCCACTGTCAATGGTCAAGCTATCTGCACTACCATTGTCAAAGTCTGGATTGTCATCCATGTTGTGTACCTGCTGCACCAGGGGGCCCGGTTCGACAGTGGGCCCATCTATATAGTCAGTGTCAAAGTCCTCTAATGCCATGCAAGGAAAAACGTCCGCTATCTTGGCATTGCGTCTCACTGTTACTGGCTTTGGTGAGGGATTTATAACTTTGACAGGGCCCCAGCCATCGCTCCACAATGTCGCTACTGTTCTCCCCACTAGAATGTTTTTCGGTCTTGAGTGTGCCCTCGTAGGCTCAATAACGACAGCACTGCCCGCGGATACATTTTGAGGCGTACACAGCCGGCCCCAGACTAAATGTTCCTGCATAGGCTCCAATGTGACCGCCCGCTTCAGCCTTACCGTGCCCACTCTTTCTGGCACTTCGGTCCCTTTTACATCTCTCTACATTAGCCAGCAGACGGAACAGTTTGTCATCTCCGTTGTGTTCAGACGATGACATCTTCTCCCAGAAGTCACCGGTTGTCTTCAGCTCCCTGATGAGGGGTTTTATCACGTTGCTGCCTAGGATGAGCTCATCACGTTGGCCATCCAACTACTAGAACAAGGACAGAGACGTTGCTGCCATACACAGACAGATTCAATTCACACACACCTACAGGGTTGGTCTTCACCCCCCCGCAGCCATCCAACACCACTTCAGTCGGACTGAGGGAGCCACTCTTGAGCACACCTGCTTTCTCAAGGCGTGGCACCACCGTTGAGCTCAATGTGCATGCCATAGAACCGCTGTCAATCATAGCACTCACCTCTATAACATCCCCCAGTAACACACTAGTATAGAAGAGTTCATCGCTGTGGAGCACTCTCTGTGTATTTTTCATAATGACTTTTACGTTCGACTTGATTTCATCACAAACACTTGAATATATTGACTCTAAATCCACACCACTATCTGATTGTGGCACCTCACAAGGCCCAGCACTTCCCCCCACCCCGTGCGGGCCGGCTAGTTTTCCTGCCGCTGTGTCGTGTTGCTGTTTGATGGAGCGACGGGAGTTACTGATGAAGTGCGAGGACATTCTTGACGTGTGCCCAGCTGCAGAGGAAGCAGAGGTGGCGTGAATAACAATGATCTATTGTGCTGTGATTTGCATCCCCACACAAAGACGGGTTCTCCCTTCTCCTGGGCCTCCTCTGGAAACGGTGATCATAGCCGCCTACAGGTTGCTGTGGCCTCTGCTCCAAGACCCGTTCAAGCATGGCAATCACACCATCCAATGCCTCGGATGAACCATTTGTGGCCTGCGGCAAGGGGTCTGGTTAGTTTGCAACAGCCGACACTGGCCTACTTAATTCCTGCGTCAGTGTGGTGACCAGTGGGGGCAGCCACAAGGGACGTGGAGCCTTGCATTTCCTCTGGTACTCCTCCAGCCTGCCATGGAGCTCCGCAGCCGTCCACTCATGCAATGGTTTGCACATGAATATCAATGGCAGCTCTGGGTTCGGACAGTGCTTGATGAACATGACAGTCAGAACACGTGATGGATTGTCTAGCTCCTTGTTCTGCCTCTTCAAACAGTCCTCTGCCACCTCTATGGCCCTGTTCAGTCTGATCCAGTAGTCAAATGGAGTCTCCCCTTCCATTGGCAACGTAGAATAAACATCAGCTAGAGGCATGTCAGAGTTGATTGTGTCGCTAAAGTGATGCTTCAGAATGTCAAAAAACAGTGTAGGGCCCTGGCTTAAGTCAACTGGGTTACTGCGTAGGCTTACTCTTACCACGTCAGCTTGCCCAAAACTTCATCTGACCTCTCCTGCCCACCATAGCCCTTCTTTTACCTACATTTAATATAAATATGAATACTTACATTTCATAAAATATTACTACCTACATTTAATATAAATATTACTACTTACATTTAATATAAATATTAATACTTACATTTAATATAAATTTTACTACCTACATTTAATAAAATATTACTACTTACATTTAATATAAATATTAATACTTACATTTAATAAAATATTACTACTTACATTTAATATAAATATTCATTCTTTCCTTTACACGGATCAGTCGTCCTGGTCCCTTTGCAGAAAAACAGCCCCAAAGCATGATGTTTCCACCCCCATGCTTCACAGTAGGTATGGTGTTCTTTGGATGCAACTCAGCATTCTTTGTCCTCCAAACACGACGAGTTGAGTTTTTACCAAAAAGTTCTATTTTGGTTTCATCTGACCATATGACATTCTCCCAATCCTCATCTGGATCATCCAAATGCTCTCTAGCAAACTTCAGACGGGCCTGAACATGTACTGGCTTAAGCAGGGGGACACGTCTGGCACTGCAGGATTTGAGTCCCTGGCGGCGTAGTGTGTTACTGATGGTAGGCTTTGTTACTTTGGTCCCAGCTCTCTGCAGGTCATTCACTAGGTCCCCCATGTGGTTCTGGGATTTTTGCTCACCGTTCTTGTGATCATTTTGACCCCACGGGTGAGATCTTGCGTGGAGCCCCAGATTGAGGAAGATTATCAGTGGTCTTGTATGTCTTCCATTTCCTAATAATTGCTCCCACAGTTGATTTCTTCAAACCAAGCTGCTTACCTATTGCAGATTCAGTCTTCCCAACCTGGTGCAGGTCTACAATTTTGTTTCTGGTGTCCTTTGACAGCTCTTTGGTCTTGGCCATAGTGGAGTTTGGAGTGTGACTGTTTGAGGTTGTGGACAGGTGTCTTTTATACTGATAACAAGTTCAAACAGGTGCCATTAATACAGGTAACGAGTGGAGGACAGAGGAGCCTCTTAAAGAAGAAGTTACAGGTCTGTGAGAGCCAGAAATCTTGCTTGTTTGTATGTGACCAAATACTTATTTTCCACCATAATTTGCAAATAAATTCATTAAAAATCCTACAATGTGATTTTCGGGAATCCTTTTCCTCATTTTGTCTGTCATAGTTGAAGTGTACCTATGATGAAAATTACAGGCCTCTCTCATCTTTTTAAGTGAGAGAACTTGCACAATTTGTGGCTGACTAAATACTTTTTTGCCCCACTGTATGAGATGAGTAATGTAGGATATGTAAACATTATATAAATGGCATTGTTTAAAGTGGCTAGTGATACATTATTTCATCCAATTATAATTATTAAAGTGGCTAGAGATTTGAGTCGATGGCCGAACGGCATAGGCAAGATACAGTAGATGGTTTAGAGTACAGTGTATACATTTGATATGAGTATGTCGGATACGTAAACATTATATACAAAATTGTTTAAAGTGGCTAGTGATACATTTGTTACATCCAATTCCTATGTATAAAGTGGCTAGAGATTTAAGTCAGTATGTTGGCAGCAGCCACTCAATGTTAGTGATGGCTGTTTAACAGTCTGATGGCCTTGAGGTAGAAGCTGTTTTTCAGTCTCTCGGTCCCAGCTTTGATGCACCTGTACTGACCTCGCCTTCTGGATGATAGCGGGGTGAACAGGCAGTGGCTCGGGTGGTTGTTGTCCTTGATGATCTTTTTGGCCTTTCTGTGACATCGGGTGGTGTAGGTGTCCTGGAGGGCAGGTAGTTTAACCCCGGTGATGCGTTGTGCAGTCCTCACTACCCTCTGGAGAGCCTTACGGTTGTGGGCGGAGCAGTTGCCGTACCAGGCGGTGATACAGCCCGACAGGATGCTCTCGATTGTGCATCTGTAAAAGTTTGTGAGTGATTTTGGTGACAAGCCGAATTTCTTCAGCCTCCTGAGGTTGAAGAGGCACTGTTGCGCCTTCTTCACCACGCTGTCTGTGTGGGTGGACCAATTCAGTTTGTCCGTGATGTGTACGCCGAGGAACTTAAAACTTTCCACCTTCTCCACTACTGTCCCCTCGATGTGGATAGGGGGATGCTCCCTCTCCTGTTTCCTGAAGTCCACGATCATCTCCTTTGTTTTGCTGACATTGAGTGAGAGGTTATTTTCCTGACACCACACTCCGAGGGCCCTCACCTCCTCTCTGTAGGCCGTATCGTCGTTGTTGGTGATCAAGCCTACCACTGTAGTGTTGTCAGCAAACTTGATGATTGAGTTGGATGCGTGCTTGGCCACGCAGTCATGGGTAAACAGGGAGTACAGGAGAGGGCTGAGAACGCACCCTTGTGGGGCCCCAGTGTTGAGGATCAGCGGGGTGGAGATGTTGTTTCCTACCCTCACCACCTGGGACCGGCCCGTCAGGAAGTCCAGGACCCAGTTGCACAGGGCTGGGTCGAGACCCAGGGTCTTGAGCTTAATGACGAGCTTGGAGGGTACAATGGTGTTAAATGCTGAGCTGTAGTCGATGAACAGCATTCTTGCATAAGTATTCCTCTTGTCCAGATGGGTTAGGGCAGTATGCAGTGTGATTGCGTCTGTGGACCTATTGGGGCGGTAAGCAAATTGGAGTGGGTCCAGGGTGTCTGGCAGGATGGAGGTGATATGATCCTTGACTAATCTCTCAAAGCACTTCATGATGACGGATGTGAGTGCTACGGGGCGATAGTCATTTAGCTCAGTCACCTTAGCTTTCTTGGGAACAGGAACAATGGTGGCCCTCTTGAAGCATGTGGGAACAGCAGACTGGGATAGGGACTGATTGAATATGTCCGTAAACACACCAGCCAGCTGGTCTGCGCATGCTCTGAGGACACGTCCAGGGATGCCATCTGGGCCGGCAGCCTTGCGAGGGTTAACACATTTAAATGTTTTTCTCACATTGGCTGCGGTGAAGGTGAGCCCGCAGGTTTTGGTAGCGGGCCGTGTCGGTGGCACTGTATTGTCCTCAAAGCGAGCAAAGAAGTTGTTTAGTTTGTCTGGGAGCAGGACGTCATGGTCCGCGACGGGGCTGGTTTTCTTTTTGTAGTCCGTGATTGACTGTAGACCCTGCCACATTCCTCTTGTGTCTGAGCCATTGAATTGTGACTCTACTTTGTCTCTATATTGACGCTTAGCTTGTTTGATTGCCTTGCGGAGGGAATAGCTACACTGTTTTTATTCAGTCATGTTTCCGGTAGCCTTACCCTGGTTAAAAGCAGTGGTTCGCGCTTTCAGTTTTGCGAATGCTGCCATCAATCCACGGTTTCTGGTTGGGGAAGGTTTTGATATTTGCTATGGGTACAACATCACCAATGCACTTGCTAATAAACTCGCTCACCGAATCAGCGTATACATCAATGTTGTTGTCAGATGCTATCCGAACATATCCCAGTCCACGTGCTCAAGCAATCTTGCAGCATGGAATCAGATTGGTCGGACCAGCGTTGAACAGACCTGAGAACGGGCGTTTCCTGTTTTAGTTTCTGTTTGTAGGCTGGGAGCAACAAAATGGAGTCATGGTCAGACTTGCCGAAAGGAGGGCGGAGAATAGCCTTGTATGCATCACGGAAGTTGGAATAACAGTGGTCCAGGATTTTACCAGCCCGGTGGCACATTCGATATGCTGGTAAACTTTCGGGAGCCTTGTTCTTAAATTAGCCTTATTAAAATCCCCAGCCACAATAAATGCAGCCTCAGGATATGTGGTTTCCAGTTTACATAGAGTCCGATGAATTTCTTTCAGTGCCGTTGATGTATCAGCTTGAGGGGGGATGTACACGGCTGTGATTATAATTGAGGAGAATTCTCTTGGTAGATAATGCGGTCTGCATTTGATTGTAATGAATTCTATGTCAGGTGAACAAAAGGACTTGAGTTCCTGTATGTTGTTATGATCACACCACGTCTCGTTAATCATAAGACACACACCCCCGCCCTTCTTCTTACCAGAGAGATGTTTGTTTCTGTCGGCGCGATGCGTGGAGAAACCAGGTGGCTGTACCGACTCTGATAACGTGTCCTGAGTGAGCCATGTTTCCGTGAAGCAAAGAACGTTGCAGTCTCGGATGTCTCTCTGAAAGGCAACCCTTGATCTGACTGTACATTGGCGATTAAAATACTCAGGAGAGGTGCACAATGCGCCCGTCGACGTAGCTTGACCAAAAGACCGCCGCGTTTCCCTCTTCTCCTGCGCCGCCTTTGTTTTGAGTCGCCGGGTGCTATCCAGTCTATTGTTGTGTTTGGGTTAACAAACCGAGAATCCTCTTTGGGAAAGTTGTATTCCTGGTCGTAATGTTGGTAAGTTGACGCTGCTCTTATATCCAATAGTTCCTCCCGGTTGTATGTAATAAAACGTAATATTTCCCGGGGTAACAATGTAAGAAGTAATACATAAAAAAAAAAACACTGCATGGTTTCCTGAGAACGTGAAGCGAGGCTGCCATCTCTGTCGGCCATCTCTGTCGGCGCCGGAAAC
Source organism: Brachymystax lenok tsinlingensis (assembly GCA_030435695.1). Taxonomy (NCBI): domain Eukaryota; kingdom Metazoa; phylum Chordata; class Actinopteri; order Salmoniformes; family Salmonidae; genus Brachymystax; species Brachymystax lenok. The sequence continues at coordinate 497,381 of CM059797.1, forward strand.
ACTATTACTACCTACATTTAATTTAAATATTAATACTTACATTTAATATAAATATTACTACCTACATTTAAAAAAATATGACTACCTACATTTAATATAAATATTACTACTTACATTTAATATAAATATTAATACTTACATTTAATAAAATATTGCTACCTACATTTAATATAAATATTGCTACCTACATTTAATAAAATATTACTACTTACATTTAATATAAATATTACTACTTACATTTAATATGAATATTACTACTTACATTTAATAATTTAATATAAATATTACTACCTACATTTAATATAAATATTACTACCTACATTTAATATAAATATTACTACTTACATTTAATATAAATATTAATACTTACATTTAATATAAATATTACTACCTACATTTAACATAAATATTACTACCTACATTTAATTTAAATATTACTACCTACATTTCATATAAATATTACTACTTACATTTCATATAAATATTAATACTTACATTTAATATAAATATTACTACTTACATTTAACATAAATATTACTACCTACATTTAACATAAATATTACTACCTACATTTAATATAAATATTACTACTTACATTTTATATAAATATTACTACCTACATTTAACATAAATATTACTACCTACATTTAACATAAATATTACTACCTACATTTAACATAAATATTACTACCTACATTTAATATAAATATTAATACTTACATTTTATATAAATATTACTACCTACATTTAACATAAATATTACTACCTACATTTAACATAAATATTACTACCTACATTTAATATAAATATTACTACTTACATTTTATATAAATATTACTACCTACATTTAACATAAATATTACTACCTACATTTAACATAAATATTACTACCTACATTTAATATAAATATTACTACTTACATTTAATATAAATATTAATACTTACATTTAATATAAATATTACTACCTACATTTAATTTAAATATTACTACCTACATTTCATATAAATATTACTACTTACATTTCATATAAATATTACTACCTAAATTTAATATAAATATTACTACCTACATTTAATATAAATATTAATACTTACATTTAATATAAATATTACTACTTACATTTTATATAAATATTACTACCTACATTTAACATAAATATTACTACCTACATTTAACATAAATATTACTACCTACATTTAACATAAATATTACTACCTACATTTAATATAAAAATTACTACCTACATTTCATATAAATATTACTACCTACATTTCATATAAATATTACTACCTACATTTAATATAAATACTTACATTTAATATAAATATTACTACTTACATTTCATATAAATATTACTACTTACATTTCATATAAATATTACTACCTACATTTAACATAAATATTACTACCTACATTTAATATAAATATTAATACCTACATTTAATATAATGGGGGGGTAGAATCGAGTGGATTTAGGCCATTGATGGGCCAATTCTGGCTACATTCAGGCTGCCAGATCGGGCCTAGTCTGTATCGTCATTCATTTCGGACTCTGGCCGGATCCGGCTGCCAGACCCAGGCCAGCAGGATTAGATCTGGCATGCCGGAATCAGGCCAGATGTGGGCCAGACATTCGTGTTACCCGGGGAAGCTCGGGAACAAATTGTGCTTTCAAGACAACTGGGAACTTTGAAAAAACATGAGGTCAAATCATGACGTCAGTGATCTTCAGGTTGGAAAGTCGGAGCGCTAGAAAGATGCCAGAGTTTCCGACTTTGGAACTCCAAGTCAAAACTATTTTTCCCAGTTGGAGACGTTTTTTTTCCTGAGTTCCCAATTGTTTGGAACACTGCAAAAACAAAAATAAGAAAGAATAGAAAGGGCGTCTCCATTCAAGTCAGTGACGGCATAATGGGTGGACTGGCAGCCATTTTGAGTGTACCCATGCCAGAAAGTAAAAGCAGGAAGTGCACCCTTCAATCTGTGCTGTGTGATTTGATGAGTTAACTCAACTGATATTATAAAACATACATTTCATTGCATGAGCCATCAGTTAGCATCATTTTGAATGAACATTCTACATTACCATGTAAATCCAGCATCAGCTGATAGAACATTCCAAAATAGCATTGGAAATGACTGCACAAATAGCAGGCAGCCATTCTGAGTGTTCCCGTTGGTTGACCAGCCAGGGGTGGAGCTTCTACGGTCCAAACACACGCCCCATTGGTTGACCAGCCAGGGGTGGAGCTTCTACGGTCCAAACACACGCCCCATTGGTTGACCAGCCAGGGGGTGGAGCTTCTATGGTCCAAACACACGCCCCATTGGTTGACCAGCCAGGGGGTGGAGCTTCTACGGTCAAAACACACGCCCCGTTACGTACAGACGCATAGACGTGACACCAGTGACGTAGCTACGCAGCGCACGCTTTGGAACCCCTAGCGCCCCTTTGAACCAAGCTAAAGGTATTTCGCTACATTTGAAAGGTTTTATGTGTGTAGCTTTCGTTTTTTAAAGTTGGATACATTTGCTTGATATTCTTGTTGTGTTATACATAATCGCACCCAATAAAACCAAGGTTTAACCCGTTTGGTGCAGTCGTTGCTTGCACAACGTTGGGCTAGCTAGCTAGCAGTAGCTAACGTTAAATGAAAATGCTTTCGTTGAACTTATTTGATTGTACTTCTCTAAACTCGGTGGGTTATTATTACAAACATAAGGTGCTTGGTAACAGTTTGTACGGGCTACGATTTATGTTTGCAATGTGAATGTTACGAATGGTTTTGTTGTCGCTAGCTACTGTAGCTATCTTGCATTGTAGGTCCCATTGGTGTGTAACCGTTAGTTACTTAACCAGCCACAAGCGGGCTTCCATACTATTTCTTACCACCGAGTTGATGTTATACAACTTAAGAGGCCGTTTTTTGATTTATAGCAAATAACGATGACCCATGTTGTTGTTTTTGGATCGATTTCAGCCGAGTTCGTTGAAGAAGCCTGAGCCGAGATGTATCGTCCCAAACCGACGCTGCGGGACCGGCAGCACCTGTACCGGCTGATCATCAGCCAGCTGCTGTATGACGGGTACACCAACATCGCCAACAACCTCATCACAGAGGTGAAGCCGCAGAGCGTCGTGTCGCCCTCGGAGAACCTCATGCAGCTGGCGAAGATAGGCGAGTTGGCTAGTGGACTGGCTCATACCAGTCCTTGTTTTGGAACTGTACTGCGACACTGTTTCATCCATCCCGTCATTCCCAAGACATTGCGAATGACTGACCAGTGTAGTTTGCTAGCTACATGTCTGTAGATGTTGGCGTCACTGTGTTTAATCAACTGTATTGCTCCGTTCACCCCCCAGGCATGGAGAACGATGACAGCGCGGTGCAGTATGCCATCGGGCGGTCTGACACGGTGGCACCAGGCGTTGGCATCGACCTGGAGTTTGACGCTGACGTCCAGTCCATGTCCCCCGAGGCGTCTGAGTACGAGACTTGTTACGTAACGTCTCATAAGGGTCCCTGTCGCGTGGCCACCTACAGCCGGGACGGGCAGCTCATTGCTACGGGCTCTGCAGACGCCTCCATCAAAGTCCTGGACACAGAACGTATGCTGGCCAAGAGTGCCATGCCCATAGAGGTGAGACAGAGGGTTATGTCTGACATTGTGTCCGATTCCCTGTGTAGTGCATTGCTTTTGACCAGAGCCTTGGTTGTATTCACTAGCAACTAAACAGAAGCGATCGGGGACGAAACAGAGAGGGTAGTGTTGTCACGATACCAGAATTTTGACTTCGATACCAGGTTTAGTATCACAATACTCGATACCACAAATAAAGGCCCGTTAGCCAAAGTCACAGAATGGCACTTCAATCAGACAGAAACTCAGCTACTGCTCTGATCAATCGTTGGCCATCGTTTGAGTTCGATATCATTACGTTTGAACATTTGTATGAAAAACATTTTACACAGCCATGTTGAATCAATTATACAATCAATTTGACCAATCTAATCACAAAACAACAATGGTAATCATTTATTTGAATGGTAAATCTGTGAACGTATAATTTTTTTGTACTTATCAACATTTGCATAGAAGAAATCTCATGGTTTTTTTTTTGAAAGTGTGGCTGATTTTTAATAAATGAATGATTCGGGAGGCAGAATGTGGCTGGGGAATCGTTTAATGAATGATTCGGGAGGCAGAATGTGGCTGGGGAATCGTTTAAGAAATGAATGATTCGGGAGGCAGAATGTGGCTGTGGAATCGTTTAAGAAATGAATGATTCGGGAGGCAGAATGTGGCTGTGGAATCGTACTTTGTGGCTGTGGAATCTAGTGGAAACCAGACAGGAGGCAAAGGAAGAGTTTTTGGTGACAGTCAGCTTTGAAATCAGCATATATTTCCTTATGGTTTCATATCACAGACAATGTACTAGGGTGGTGAATTCAGCTGTCAACTAGCAAGGAAAGTTAGCCTACATTTAAAGCTGGAAGAGACCGGTATCGTCTTGAATTGTAAAGTGTTGTAGCCTGTATGGACATTGTTTTAAGAACAGTTTGAACATCTTGACATGCCATGTTACATTATTCAAGTAGGTTAACTTGTGTGCAACATGAGTGGGGTGAAGTTTTGGTATACCATGCAACACTACGAGAGAGACCTACCTGGATTTGTCTAATAAGAAGGCTTGTTTTAGTTTTCTGCGGTGTGCTATAATAAGACCTAGGTGATCGGAATGTTCTGTAACCTAGGTGATCGGAATGTTCTGTAACCTAGGTGATCGGAATGTTCTGTAACCTAGGTGATCGGAACGTTCTGTAATACATTCTGTAATACGTACACAATAATGTTCCTGTGTGTTCTAGGTGATGATGAATGAGACGGCCCAGCAGAACATGGAAAACCACCCTGTGATCAGAACACTGTACGACCACGTGGATGAGGTCACGTGTCTGGCGTTCCACCCCACGGAACAGATCCTGGCGTCTGGGTCACGTGACTACACCCTCAAACTGTTTGACTACTCCAAGCCCTCTGCCAAAAGAGCCTTCAAACATGTACAGGTAACAACAGAGGTGGGGCCTTTAGACGGGTACAGGTAACAACAGAGGTGGGGCCTTTAGACGGGTAACAACAGAGGTGGGGCCTTTAGACGGGTAACAACAGAGGTGGGGCCTTTAGACGGGTAACAACAGAGGTGGGGCCTTTAGACGGGTAACAACAGAGGTGGGGCCTTTAGACGGGTAACAACAGAGGTGGGGCCTTTGGGCGGGTAACAACAGAGGTGGGGCCTTTAGGCGGGTAACAACAGAGGTGGGGCCTTTAGGCGGGTAACAACAGAGGTGGGGCCTTTAGACGGGTAACTACAGAGGTGGGGCCTTTAGACGGGTAACAACAGAGGTGGGGCCTTTAGACGGGTAACAACAGAGGTGGGGCCTTTAGACGGGTACAGGTAACTACAGAGGTGGGGCCTTTAGACGGGTAACAACAGAGGTGGGGCCTTTAGACGGGTACAGGTAACTACAGAGGTGGGGCCTTTAGACGGGTACAGGTAACTACAGAGGTGGGGCCTTTAGACAGGTACAGGTAACAACAGAGGTGGGGCCTTTAGACGGGTAACAACAGAGGTGGGGCCTTTAGACGGGTACAGGTAACTACAGAGGTGGGGCCTTTAGACGGGTACAGGTAACTACAGAGGTGGGGCCTTTAGACAGGTACAGGTAACAACAGAGGTGGGGCCTTTAGACGGGTAACAACAGAGGTGGGGCCTTTAGACGGGTACAGGTAACTACAGAGGTGGAGCCTTTAGACGGGTACAGGTAACAAGAGGTGGGGCCTTTAGACGGGTACAGGTAACAACAGAGGTGGGGCCTTTAGACGGGTACAGGTAACTACAGAGGTGGGGCCTTTAGACGGGTACAGGTAACTACAGAGGTGGGGCCTTTAGACTGGTACAGGTAACTACAGAGGTGGGGCCTTTAGACGGGTACAGGTAACTACAGAGGCCTTTAGACGGGTACAGGTAACTACAGAGGCCTTTAGACGGGTACAGGTAACTACAGAGGCCTTTAGGCGGGTACAGGTAACTACAGAGGCCTTTAGGCGGGTACAGGTAACTACAGAGGCCTTTAGACGGGTACAGGTAACTACAGAGGCCTTTAGACGGGTACAGGTAACTACAGAGGCCTTTAGACGGGTACAGGTAACTACAGAGGCCTTTAGACGGGTACAGGTAACTACAGAGGCCTTTAGACGGGTACAGGTAACTACAGAGGTGGGGCCTTTAGACGGGTACAGGTAACTACAGAGGTGGGGCCTTTAGACGGGTACAGGTAACTACAGAGGTGGGGCCTTTAGACGGGTACAGGTAACTACAGAGGCCTTTAGACGGGTACAGGTAACTACAGAGGCCTTTAGACGGGTACAGGTAACTACAGAGGTGGGGCCTTTAGACGGGTACAGGTAACTACAGAGGTGGGGCCTTTAGACGGGTACAGGTAACTACAGAGGTGGGGCCTTTAGACGGGTACAGGTAACAACAGAGGTGGGGCCTTTAGACGGGTAACAACAGAGGTGGGGCCTTTAGACGGGTACAGGTAACAACAGAGGTGGGGCCTTTAGACGGGTACAGGTAACAACAGAGGTGGGGCCTTTAGACGGGTACAGGTAACAACAGAGGTGGGGCCTTTAGACGGGTAGCAAGGGTCTCTGCGTATCAAAGCCACAGGCATTACATGATCTCCTCTCAGATTGTCTGTTTGTGTAGACAGTGATGGGAGCTGGGGGGGTGTAGATGGGGAGCGGGGGAGCTGTCACCTTTTTGTGTCCACCAGTTAGCAGCCCTGGGTCAGATCTACTAACAGTAGTGTGTGTCTCTGTGTTTGCTCCCCACAGGAAGCGGAGATGCTGCGGGCCATCTCCTTCCACCCGTCAGGAGACTTCCTTCTGGTGGGGACGCAGCACCCAACCCTCCGCCTCTACGACGTTAACACCTTCCAATGCTTCGTCTCCTGCAACCCTCTAGACCAGCACACGGACACCATCAGTGGAGTCAACTACAACCCTAATGCTAACAGGTAACCCTGACCTCCTGACCTCTAGCCCAGGTATTCCCAAACTGGGGTGCAATGCCGTCGGGGGTACGCCAAATAAAAATGTGATTCACATTTAAAAATATATATATTATTTTTTTTCTTCACAAACAGTCCATTTATATTTTCCAGCGGGGCTATGCATTTGGGTGAGGTTTTCTTCTCGCCTGAGTAGCATCGTTTCACTGCCAAAAATACAATTAAACCATCTAGTGTTCCAGCGAAATAACACAATGTTAAATCTAGGTAGCCTAGTCAAATAATTAACATCCAATGAACCGTTACTCTCTCGCGGGAAACCTTCATTCTTGCGCAGACGTTTAGAAACGAAACATGGCAATTTGAAAAATAAGCCACAGGAGTTTTTTGAGCGAGAATACAGACGGCTTTTGAGTAGTAAGACAGCAGATACTATTAATAAGAAGGGGCTAGAAGCGTCTTATATAGTGTGCTACCGAGTGTCTGGGACAGGCAAGCCCCATACTATTGTGGAGGACTTAATTCTTCCTGCTGCCGTGGATATGGCTGGGACAATGCTGGGGGAAAAGGCCCAAAAAACTATACAGACAATGCCTCCATCAAACAACACTGTTTCACCACGCATCAGTGACATGGCAGGAGATGTTTTGAAACAATTACTGCTTCGCATACAAGCCAGTGGATTCTATGCGTTACAGCTGGATGAGTCAGATGTGGCGGGCCTGGCACAGCTCCTGGTATATGTCCGTTACGTTTATGGGGGATCAATTAAGGAAGACATCCTCTTCTGCAAACCACTGGAAACCAGGACAAGGATATGTTTTAAGTACTGGACAGCTTTGACATCAAATGGACTTTGGTGGTCAAGATGTGTTGGTATCTGTACTGATGGAGTAAAAGCCATGACAGGGAGACATAGTGGAGTGGTAAACGCGCATGCAAGCAGTTGCTCCCGACGCCACTTGGGTCCACTGCAGCATCCACCCAGAGGCTCTTGCTGCCAAGGGAATGCCTGACAGCTTGAAAGACGTTTTGGACACTACAGTGAAAATGGTTAACTTTGTTAAAGCAAGGCCCCTGAACTCTCGTGTGTTTTCTGCACTATGCAATGATATGGGCAGCGACCATGTAACGCTTTTTACAACATACAGAAGTGCGCTGGTTATTAAGGGGCAAAGTATTGACACGTGTTTTGGAATCAAGAGACGAGCTTAAAGTTTTCTTTACTGACCATTTTCACTTGTCGAACTGTTTACATGATGACGAGTTTCTCTCACGACTGGCCTCTGGGTGATGTTTTTTCTCCCCTGAATGATCTGAATCTAGGATTACAGGGACTCTCAGCAACTATATTCAATGTGGTGACAAAATTGAGGGTGTGATTAAGTTGGAGCTCTTCTCTGTCTGCGTTAACAAGGACAACACACAGGTCTTTACATCATTGTAGGATTTTTGTTTTTTGGTGTGAAAATGAACAATGTCATGTGATGTAGCGAAGCACCTGAGTGAGTTGGGTGCGCAATTACGCAGGTACTTTCCTGAAACGGACTGGATTATTTTATTCAGCTAAGTTTAATTATTTTCTCATTCTATAAAATAATGGCAATGACTTTCGAAGCATATCCTGTCTGCTAAATGAACTATCCTACAGCCTAAGGCATGGAGCATAGCCAGATAACATACAGTAGGCCTCATATTCTGTTCTTCCGAAAATACATTTTTCTTCATATAGTGTTCCTTTAGACCTGCCTAAAATAAATAATGAGTTCATTGTGATGGTGTATATTCAGGTGATTTATTATACTTTACATGTAGATGTTCCAAAGGTGCATCAGCAGCTTGTGTGGAGGCCTGGAGATTATAAACATGTTAATTAACGGTCAATTACCGTGAGACCGCCAGTCTTTTGCTTGACAATAACCAGCTGACAGAATATCATGACTGCTACAGCCCTTTGGTCCCCGACCCATGACCTTAACCCTGACAGTACCAACAGGTGGGTTCACTAGACTGGCTCAGTCCCCGACCCATGACCTTAACCCTGACAGTACCAACAGGTGGGTTCACTAGACTGGCTCAGTCCCCGACCCATGACCTTAACCCTGACAGTACCAACAGGTGGGTTCACTAGACTGGCTCAGTCCCCGACCCATGACCTTAACCCTCTGCTTATTCTGTGTCTCCAGCTACGTGACGTGCAGTAAGGACGGCAGTATCAAGCTGTGGGACGGCGTGTCTAACCGCTGTGTGATGACGTTTGATAAGGCTCATGATGGGGCGGAGGTCTGCTCTGCTGTCTTCTCCAAGAACTCCAAGTACGTCCTCTCCACCGGGAAAGACTCTGTCGCCAAACTGTGGGAGATCTCCACCGGGCGCCCCCTGGTCAAATACACAGGTACCCCCTTACCCCCAGACACTAACCTTACCCCCAGACACTAACCTTACCCCCAGACACTAACCTTACCCCCAGACACTAACCTTACCCCCAGACACTAACCTTACCCCCAGACACTAACCTTACCCCCAGACACTAACCTTACCCCCAGACACTAACCTTACCCCCAGACACTAACCTTACCCCCAGACACTAACCTTAACCCCCAGACACTAACCTTACCCCCAGACACTAACCTTACCCCCAGACACTAACCTTACCCCCAGACACTAACCTTACCCCCAGACACTAACCTTACCCCCAGACACTAACCTTACCCCCAGACACTAACCTTACCCCCAGACACTAACCTTACCCCAGACACTAACCTTACCCCCAGACACTAACCTTACCCCCAGACACTAACCTTACCCCCAGACACTAACCTTACCCCCAGACACTAACCTTACCCCCAGACACTAACCTTACCCCCAGACACTAACCTTACCCCCAGACACTAACCTTACCCCCAGACACTAACCTTACCCCCAGACACTAACCTTACCCCCAGACACTAACCTTACCCCCAGACACTAACCTTACCCCCAGACACTAACCTTACCCCCAGACACTAACCTTACCCCCAGACACTAACCTTACCCCCCAGACACTAACCTTACCCCCCCAGACACTAACCTTAAGGGTGGGAGAGGAAGTCTGGGATGGTATTGGTTGAGTTAGGACTATGTTACTCTGATGTGGAATCATTCTTGCCTGTAACTTCTGTGTGTTTGTGTGTCTTCCTCCCGTCAGGTGCTGGTCTGAGTGGTCGTCAGATGCATCGTACCCAGGGTGTCTTCAACCACACAGAGGACTATGTTCTGTTGCCTGATGAGAGGACCATCTCTCTGTGCTGCTGGGACTCCCGATCTGCAGAGAGGAAGAACCTTCTGTCTCTGGGTCACAACAACATCGTCCGCTGTATCGTCCACTCCCCCACCAACCCAGGGTTCATGACCTGTAGTGATGACTTCAGGGCCCGCTTCTGGTACAGACGCACTACCACCGACTGAGACCCCTCTGTTGCACCTCCGACCCCTCTGTTGTACCTCCGACCCCTCTGTTGTACCTCCGACCCCTCTGTTGTACCTCCGACTGGCTCCATCTTGGACTGTATTTGAGTGGCGGTAGTGGAGTCTGTAATGGCTTGTCCTGACAGCAGTACCCGGGCCTGACAGCCAGGTGGCCATGTTTGACCAGAGCCTGGTTTCACCATGGTAGGTAACACAACTGATTGGCCGGCTGATTGAAATGAACAGCGTTGTTGGGAATAGTAATCATTAACTTCTAGATATTTTGAAGACTGTGACCAACATGCTCATTAATACTTCGTAGTTGAGTTTGTGGTTTTCCACTTTTTTCCCCTTTTTGTTTTGTCTTTCTGATGTTACACATTTTTATTAAAACATTGAAGAAAATAAGTTTTCCTGTCAGTTCTTTGACTTTAAATTAGCCTTGAAAATCTTAGACTTAAATGTCCTAGTATAAAGTTAAACGTTCTATAGTATAGAAATATGCAACATTGTTCTATAGCACGCCTGGGCAATTATTTTCTATGGAGGGCCACATTAGAATATATTTCTGCCATCGCGGGCCAGAATCGGGCGGCAGGTAGCCTAGTGGTTAGAGCGCTGGGCCAGTAACCAAAAGGTTGCTAGATTGAATCCCCGAGCTGACAAGGTACAAATCTGTCGTTCTGCCCCTGAACAGGCAGTTTAACCCATTGTTCCTAGGCCGACATTGAAAATAAGAATGTGTTCTTAACTGACTTGTCTAGTTAAATAAAGGTAAATTAAAAAATCATATTACAGGATTATATGACTGTGTTGACAGAGAAATCTACTGTAAATCACGTCCAGATATGCTACTTATTTTACTTTTTCAGCATGCACAGAAATAAACCACATCCATGTTCTCCTTTTGGTATTTTCATTATTAAACATACAATGAGCTACACAGAGGGAAAAGTACACTGTGCATTCAGCACCACGGACAGAACTCTTGTTAACAGCACAAAAACACAAGAAAGAGAGCGCTCAACATTACATTTAAACTACTCAATATGAGTGACGTCTCTGATGGGCACTGACTAGAGCAGAAGTCGGGTATAGTTTCTGACGTCGCTATGCGCAGGATTGCTGAGAGCCAGTAAGAGATTATTTGTTATATTTCATCACTGAAAATGTCTGTTCACATTCATGGGTTGACCCAAACAGTACAAACATCTTCTGAGCATGACTCCTAATCTTTGGAAGGTTTTGTTCATCGAGAGATGCATAGAACCTCGTCAGTGACATTGTTTTGAATAGTTCTCCAATCACTGCATCAGACTGAAGATGGATTAGCTCAAGTTGCAGGTCAGTGGGAGCGTTATCCACATTGAAGGGGAGAGGAAACCAACATGTCATTTTCCAACACTTTGAAATCCTCAATAACGATGAGAAAACTCACCGTTCAAAGCACGAAGCAGCGATGTATACTTCTCCCGCTGGTCATCTGATAGGGGACAGACTAGTGGTGTCGGAAGGTGGGTGAGATTGTTGGCTTCTACTTGGCACTCAGGAAAGTAATTTTCTCTTGAAGGCTTTGACAAGGCTGTACATCTGATGTGCATAAAGGCCCTTCCCTTGTAGTTTGGAATTCAGTTCATTCATGAGGGCCATGATGTCCACGGTGAAGGCAAAATCAGCCAATCATTCTTTATCTTGCAGTTGAAGGAAATCCACATATTTTCCGTTCAAAGACTGCGATCTCCGACTTCAGGTCCCACACCCTTTTAAGCACCTTCCCCAAACTCAGACATCTCACGTTTGTGTGGTAGGGGAGATGAGCATGACCAAACTCTCGTCCAACAGTGAGACAAACTGCCTGTGGTTTAAAGATTTTGCTATTATATAGTTTACCACTTTAGTGACTGTATCCAACAACATGGGTCATTTTCAGAACACATTGACAGAGCACCTCCTGATGAATAATGCAACGCAGGAAAATCATTCTCTGATCTGGGTTCTGCTCAGCTACTAGATCTTGTATCCTTTTCCAAAGGCCAATGTTGTTTCCTGTCAAGTTTGGGCACCCATCAGGGGTCACACTGGATAACTTTTCAAAACTCAGTCCCAGCTTTGCCACACACTTATTAACCTCCAATAAATCCTTCCCTGTGGTTGTGCTCTTCATTGACTGCACTGAAGAGAGCTCCTCTGTCATTTCAAAGTCTGGGGTTATGCCTCTGTAACAGTACAGCTTCCGTCCGTCTCCTAGTCCCTGCCAGGGCTCGAACCAGGGACCCTCTGCACACATAGACAACTGACACCCAGAAGCATCGTTACCCATCGCTCCAAAAAGGCCGCGGCCCTTGCAGAGCAAAAGGAACAGTGCAGTCACCGATGTAACCGCTGATAGCGGACACCCCGCTAGCCAACTAGCCATTTCACACCGGTTCCATCAGTAAGAATATCAACAACTGCTGTTCCGTGTCACCTGCATCACTGCTCTCATCCAGGAGAAATAGGAGACATCCTTTACCTTGTCTTCCAACTGCTGTTCCGTCTGGACAGGGAAACATTTTCAAACAGCTCTTTCTTGTCAGGGCAAAGTATTGCTGCAGAGTCAATTAGACATTCTTTAATGAATTCTCCCTCAGCTAATGGCTTGCTGTGTTTAGCAATTTTGTGGGACCGTACATAGCTAGCCAGGCCCAGCTCCAGCTCCACTTGATCCCTGAATCCACCTGTTTAACAAGCACCTCTATAGTGGCATCCAGTTTAAGCCAGGCCCAGATCCAGCTCCACTTGATCCCTGAATCCACCTGTTTAACAAGCACCTCTATAGTGGCATCCAGTTTAAGCCAGGCCCAGCTCCAGCTACACTTGATCCCTGAATCCACTTGTGTTAGGGAGCGGCGGCAGTGTTTGTAGGTTTGGAGAGTCTAGCGTGCCCAAAGTAAAATGCCTGTTACTCAGGCCCAGAAACTAGGATACGCACATAATTAGTAGTATTGGATAGGAAACACTCTGAAGTTTCTACAACTGATAAATAATGTCTGTGAGTATAACAGAACTGATTTGGCAGGCAAAAAACAGAAAAATCCATCTGGAAAATGAGATTTTTTGATGTGACACTTTTCCCATTGACATGCTATAGAAAGGAGGGGGATCCAGCTCCCAGATTGCAGTACCTATGGCTTCCACTAGATGTCAACAGTCTTTAGACAAGGTTTCAGGCTTTTATCTTGAATAACCAAGGAGTAAGAGCTGTTCTTCCTGAGGTCTCGTGAAGTGTCCTGTTATGGTGACAGTGAGCGCTCTTAGCTATTTTTCTTTTCAACAGGCTATATTCCGTCTGAAATATTATCGTTTATTTCATTTTAGGGTATCTGAGTATTGATTAGAAATGCTGTTTGACTTGTTTCAACGAACTTTACCGGTACTTTTGGGATATTGTTTGTCTGCATGTATGAACGCCTTTGAGCAGGTGGATTACTGAACAAAACGCGCCAACCAAACGGAGCTTTATGGATATGAAGAGGGACTTTATCGAATAAAAGGACAATTTATTGTGTAGCTGGGACCCTTGGGATTGCCATCAGATGAAGATCTTCAAAGGTAAGCAATTTATTTTATCGCTATTTCTGAGTTTTGTGACACCTCTGCTGGTTATGTTATTATGCTAATTGAATATGTGTGCGGGGCGCTGTCCTCAGACAATCAAATGTTCTGCTTTCGCCATAAAGCCTTTTTGAAATCTGGCAACGCTGTGAGATTACCAAGATTCTAAGCTTTTGAATGGTGTGCAACACTTGTATTTTCATGAATGTTTAATATTACTATTTTTGTCATTTGAATTTGGCGCTCTGCATTTTTCCGGGTGGTGTCGTACACCTAATTCTCTCATTCTGAAAATTAACCACATACTTTAGAGGGAAAACATTCCTTTCAGGATAGTAGTTAGTTCGTTAGATAGGTAATATTTCACACAGATTGCCAGGGTCCAGTAAGCAACTAACGCAGTTATAACTTGAGGAACGGCAGGGAATCGTATACCAGTTAATACTATAGTGAATTGGTTAGGTTACTACTGTCAGTTCATCTGATGTTGTAACGTTACCAGTTAATACTATAGTGAATTGGTTAGGTTACTACTGTCAGTTCATCTGATGTTGTAACGTTACCAGTTAATACTATAGTGAATTGGTTAGGTTACTACTGTCAGTTCATCTGATGTTGTAACGTTACCAGTTAATACTATAGTGAATTGGTTAGGTTACTACTGTCAGCTCATCTGATGTTGTAACGTTATACCAGTTAATACTATAGTGAATTGGTTAGGTTACTACTGTCAGTTCATCTGATGTTGTAACATAATACCAGTTAATACTATAGTGAATTGGTTAGGTTACTACTGTCAGCTCATCTGATGTTGTAACATAATACCAGTTAATACTATAGTGAATTGCTTAGGTTACTACTGTCAGTTCATCTGATGTTGTAACGTTACCAGTTAATACTATAGTGAATTGGTTAGGTTACTACTGTCAGCTCATCTGATGTTGTAACATAATACCAGTTAATACTATAGTGAATTGCTTAGGTTACTACTGTCAGTTCATCTGATGTTGTAACGTTATACCAGTTAATACTATAGTGAATTGGTTAGGTTACTACTGTCAGTTCATCTGATGTTGTAACGTTACCAGTTAATACTATAGTGAATTGGTTAGGTTACTACTGTCAGCTCATCTGATGTTGTAACATAATACCAGTTAATACTATAGTGAATTGCTTAGGTTACTACTATCAGTTCATCTGATGTTGTAACGTTACCAGTTAATACTATAGTGAATTGGTTAGGTTACTACTGTCAGTTCATCTGATGTTGTAACATAATACCAGTTAATACTATAGTGAATTGGTTAGGTTACTACTGTCAGTTCATCTGATGTTGTAACGTTACCAGTTAATACTATAGTGAATTGGTTAGGTTACTACTGTCAGTTCATCTGATGTTGTAACGTTACCAGTTAATACTATAGTGAATTGGTTAGGTTACTACTGTCAGTTCATCTGATGTTGTAACGTTACCAGTTAATACTATAGTGAATTGGTTAGTTACTACTGTCAGTTCATCTGATGTTGTAACGTTACCAGTTAATACTATAGTGAATTGGTTAGGTTACTACTGTCAGTTCATCTGATGTTGTAACGTTATACCAGTTAATACTATAGTGAATTGGTTAGGTTACTACTGTCAGTTCATCTGATGTTGTAACATAATACCAGTTAATACTATAGTGAATTGGTTAGGTTACTACTGTCAGTTCATCTGATGTTGTAACATAATACCAGTTAATACTATAGTGAATTGGTTGAGGTTACTACTGTCAGTTCATCTGATGTTGTAACGTTACCAGTTAATACTATAGTGAATTGGTTAGGTTACTACTGTCAGTTCATCTGATGTTGTAACGTTATACCAGTTAATACTATAGTGAATTGGTTGAGGTTACTACTGTCAGTTCATCTGATGTTGTAACGTTACCAGTTAATACTATAGTGAATTGGTTAGGTTACTACTGTCAGTTCATCTGATGTTGTAACGTTACCAGTTAATACTATAGTGAATTGGTTAGGTTACTACTGTCAGTTCATCTGATGTTGTAACGTTACCAGTTAATACTATAGTGAATTGGTTAGGTTACTACTGTCAGTTCATCTGATGTTGTAACGTTACCAGTTAATACTATAGTGAATTGGTTAGGTTACTACTGTCAGTTCATCTGATGTTGTAACGTTACCAGTTAATACTATAGTGAATTGGTTAGGTTACTACTGTCAGTTCATCTGATGTTGTAACGTTATACCAGTTAATACTATAGTGAATTGGTTAGGTTACTACTGTCAGTTCATCTGATGTTGTAACGTTACCAGTTAATACTATAGTGAATTGGTTAGGTTACTACTGTCAGTTCATCTGATGTTGTAACATAATACCAGTTAATACTATAGTGAATTGGTTAGGTTACTACTGTCAGTTCATCTGATGTTGTAACATAATACCAGTTAATACTATAGTGAATTGGTTAGGTTACTACTGTCAGTTCATCTGATGTTGTAACATAATACCAGTTAATACTATAGTGAATTGGTTAGGTTACTACTGTCAGTTCATCTGATGTTGTAACATAAGTTAAGTTAATACTATAGTGAATTGGTTAGGTTACTACTGTCAGTTCATCTGATGTTGTAACGTTACCAGTTAATACTATAGTGAATTGGTTAGGTTACTACTGTCAGTTCATCTGATGTTGTAACATAATACCAGTTAATACTATAGTGAATTGGTTAGGTTACTACTGTCAGTTCATCTGATGTTGTAACGTTACCAGTTAATACTATAGTGAATTGGTTAGGTTACTACTGTCAGTTCATCTGATGTTGTAACGTTACCAGTTAATACTATAGTGAATTGGTTAGGTTACTACTGTCAGTTCATCTGATGTTGTAACGTTACCAGTTAATACTATAGTGAATTGGTTAGGTTACTACTGTCAGTTCATCTGATGTTGTAACATAATACCAGTTAATACTATAGTGAATTGGTTAGGTTACTACTGTCAGTTCATCTGATGTTGTAACGTTACCAGTTAATACTATAGTGAATTGGTTAGGTTACTACTGTCAGTTCATCTGATGTTGTAACATAATACCAGTTAATACTATAGTGAATTGGTTAGGTTACTACTGTCAGTTCATCTGATGTTGTAACGTTACCAGTTAATACTATAGTGAATTGGTTAGGTTACTACTGTCAGTTCATCTGATGTTGTAACGTTACCAGTTAATACTATAGTGAATTGGTTAGGTTACTACTGTCAGTTCATCTGATGTTGTAACGTTATACCAGTTAATACTATAGTGAATTGGTTAGGTTACTACTGTCAGTTCATCTGATGTTGTAACATAATACCAGTTAATACTATAGTGAATTGGTTAGGTTACTACTGTCAGTTCATCTGATGTTGTAACGTTACCAGTTAATACTATAGTGAATTAGTTAGGTTACTACTGTCAGTTCATCTGATGTTGTAACGTTACCAGTTAATACTATAGTGAATTGGTTAGGTTACTAATGTCAGGTCATCTGATGTTGTAACATTACCAGTTAATACTATAGTGAATTGGTTAGGTTACTACTGTCAGTTCATCTGATGTTGTAACGTTACCAGTTAATACTATAGTGAATTGGTTAGGTTACTACTGTCAGTTCATCTGATGTTGTAACGTTACCAGTTAATACTATAGTGAATTGGTTAGGTTACTACTGTCAGTTCATCTGATGTTGTAACGTTACCAGTTAATACTATAGTGAATTGGTTAGGTTACTAACGTTAGCTCATCAACGTTATCTGTCTGACTTCATTAGCCAGCTAATTTTCACACCATAAACTCAATTATTTGATCAGTTAGGTTGGCTAATGTTGCTTAACATTTCTCTGGCTAGCTAATGGAGAATTAGATCCAGCTAGCAAGATACTTAACAATGCTAACAATACTTGTTCCAACACACTTTCTCCCTCACCTCAAACTTTTCCAAATGCCAGTTTTTTTTTTTTGGATACAGCTCATGAAGTACACTTCGTCACCCCCGGTCTCCGGTGGTCAGGCGCCTCACCTGCCGTTACCTCTCCGTTACCGTTCAGGGGGACGCGCTGCTGTAACCGGTCAACTGCCTTTCCACTTTCCCGCTCTTTTCAGCGCGTGTGCTGCCTTCTGTTGTTATGGGAACGATTGGCCTTGGATACAGCCAGGATTGGTCCAAACGTATGGAAGGCCAAAAGGTTAAAATCGTGTGACCTGGAACACGTCTTAACCCTTGTAATTATAATTTTTCACTTGCTTTTTTCAAGTGTCAAATGTCATTTTTGTACACGTGATTTTTTCACCTGTCCAGTGTGCATTTACAGGTCATTAAAACGCTTGTTATGGTCATTTCTACACACATTCATTACACCTGTTCAGTGTGCATTACACCTGTTCAGTGTGCATTACACGCGTTCATTACACCTGTTCAGTGTGCATTATACCTGTTCAGTGTTCATTACACCTGTTCAGTGTACATTACACCTGTTCAGTGTACATTACACCTGTTCAGTGTTCATTACACTTGTTCAGTGTACATTACACCTGTTCAGTGTTCATTACACCTGTTCAGTGTACATTACACCTGTTCAGTGTTCTAATCCCCTGTAATGGACTCATTTTGGATGCATACTGTGTCGTCAATCATTGTGTAATCCATATTTGTGTCACGACTTCCACCGACGATGGCTCCTCTGCCTGTTTGGGCGGCGTTCGGCGGTCGTCGTCACCCACCGGCCTACTAGCTGCCACCGATCCTCCATTTCCTTTCTGTTGATTATCTTATTGTTTGCACCTGTTCCTCGTTTTGTGTTTGTTAGGGCTATTTAAGCCGGTTAAGCCCACCTCCTTTTGTGCGGGTGGGTGCTGCTATGGTGACCAGTGAGCTGAGGTAAGGCGGGGCTTTACCTAGCAAAGACTTATAGATGACCTGGAGCCAGTGGGTTTGGCGACGAATATGAAGCGAGGGCCATCCGACGAGAGCATACAGATCGCAGTGGTGGGTAGTATATGGGGCTTTGGTGACAAAATGGATGGCACTGTGATTGACTGCATCCAATTTGCTGAGTAGAGTGTTGGAGGCTATTTTGTAAATGACATCGCCGATAGTCAGTTTTACGAGGGTATGTTTGGCTGCATGAGTGAAGGATGCTTTGTTACGAAATAGGAAGCCGATTCTAGATTTAATTTTGGATTGGAGATGCTTAATGTCAGTCTGGAAAGAGAGTTTACAGTCTAACCAGACACCTAGGTATTTGTAGTTGTCCACATATTCTAAGTCAGAACCATCCAGAGTAGTGATGCTGGAAGGGCGGGCAGCGATCGGTTGAAGAGCATGCATTTAGTTTTACTTGCATTTAAGAGCAGTTGGAGGCCACGGAAGGAGAGTTGTATGGAATTGAAGCTCATCTGGAGGTTAGTTAACACAGTGTCCAAAGAAGGGACAGAAGTATACAGAATGGTGTCGTCTGCGTAGAGGTGGATCAGAGAATCACCAGCAGCAAGAGCGACATCATTGATGTATACAGAGAAAAGAGTCGGCCCGAGGATTGAACCCTGTGGCACCCCCATAGAGACTACCAGAGGTCCGGACAACAGGCCCTCCGATTTGACACACTGAACTCTGTCTGAGAAGTAGTTGGTGAACCAGGCGAGGCAGTCATTTGAGAAACCAAGGCTGTTGAGTCTGCCAATAAGAATGTGGTGATTGACAGAGTCGAAAGCCTTGGCCAGGTCAATGAATACAGCTGCACAGTATTGTCTCTTGTCGATGGTGGTTATGATATCGTTTAGTACCTTGAGCATGCCTGAGGCGCACCCATGACCAGCTCGGAAACAAGATTGCATAGCGGAGAAGGTAAGATGGGATTCGGTGATCTGTTTGTTAACTTGGCTTTCAAAAACCTTAGAAAGGCAGGGTAGGATATAGGTCTGTAGCAGTTTGGATCTAGAGTGTCTCCCTCTTTGAAGAGGGGTATGACCTCGGCAGCTTTCCAATCTTTGGGGATCTCCGACCATACGAAAGAGAGGTTGAACAGGCTAGTAATAGGGGTTGCAACAATTTGGGCAGATAATTTTGGAACGAGAGGGTCCAGATTGTCTAGCCCGGCTGATTTGTAGGGATCCAGATTTTGCAGCTCTTTCAGAACATCAGCTATCTGGATTTGGGTGAAGGAGAAATGGGGGAGGCTTGGGCGAGATGCTGTGGGGAGTGCAGGGCTGTTGACCGGGGTAGGGGTAGCCAGGTGGAAAGCATGGCCAGCCGTAGAAAAATGCTTATTGAAGTTCTCAATTATAGTGGATTTGTCGGTGGTGACAGTGTTTCCTAGCCTCAGTGCAGTGGGCAGCTGGGAGGAGGTGCTCTTATTCTCCATGGATTTTACAGTGTCCCAGAACTTTTTTGAGTTTGTGCTACAGGATGCAAATTTCTGCTTGAAAAGGCTAGCCTTTGCTTTCGTAACTGACTGTGTATATTGGTTCCTAACTTCCCTGAAAAGTTGCATATCACGGGGGCTATTCGATGCTAATGCAGAACGCCACAGGATGTTTTTGTGCTGGTCAAGGGCAGTCAGGTCTGGAGTGAACCAAAGGCTATATCTGTTCCTGGTTCTACATTTTTTGAAAGGGGCATGCTTATTTAATACCCTAACCAGGTCGATTAGAAAGGCCTGCTCGCTGAAGTGTTTTAGGGAACGTTTGACAGTGATGAGGAGTGGTTGTTTGACCGCAGGCCCATTACGGATGCAGGCAATGAGGCAGTGATCGCTGAGATCTTGGTTGAAAACAGCAGAGGTGTATTTGGAGGGCAAGTTGGTTAGGATGATATCTATGAGGGTGCCCATGTTTACAGATTTGGGGATGTACCTGGTGGGTTCATTGATCATTTGTGTGAAATTGAGGGTATCTAGCTTAGATTGTAGGACTGCCGGGGTGTTAAG
Organism: Brachymystax lenok tsinlingensis; assembly: GCA_030435695.1. Taxonomy (NCBI): domain Eukaryota; kingdom Metazoa; phylum Chordata; class Actinopteri; order Salmoniformes; family Salmonidae; genus Brachymystax; species Brachymystax lenok. Next base: position 518,467 of record CM059797.1, read on the forward strand.
CATATCCCAGTTTAGGTCACCTAGCAGCACGAGCTCTGAAGATAGATGGGGGGCAATCAATTCACATATGGTATCCAGGGCACAGCTGGGGGCAGAAGGTGGTCTATAGCAAGTGGCAATGGTAAAAAACTTGTTTCTGGAGAGGTGGATTTTTAAAAGTAGAAGCTCAAATTGTTTCGGTACAGACATGGATAGTAAGACAGAACTCTGCCTGCTATCTCTGCAGTAGATTGCAACACCGCCCCCTTTGGCAGTTCTATCTTGTCGGAAAATGTTATAGTTAGGGATGGAGATTTCAGGGTTTTTGGTGGTCTTCCTAAGCCAGGATTCAGACACGGCTAGGACATCCGTGTTGGCACAGTGTGCTAAAGCAGTGAATAAAACAAACTTAGGGAGGAGGCTTCTAATGTTAACATGCATGAAACCAAGGCTTTTACCGTTACAGAAGTCAACAAATGAGAGCACCTGGGGAGTAGGAGTGGAGCTAGGATTGGATTATGGATTAGTAGGGTTGGATTAGTGATGGATTAGTAGGGTTCCGTGTAGCAGAGGGGTCCAAGTCCAATTGGCAGAATAGGTATAGTGGCCCAAGAAATTGGCCGATGGATCTATTTAGCTAACAGTCCAATATGCTTCTAGGCAGGTAGCGGGCCGCGGCTAGCAGCTAGCGGGCCGCGGCCAGCAGATGGACAAGCAGGGGACGTTGCAACGTAGGGGCCAGTTGAGTACCCCCTCGAGCAGATTACGTCGTAGTCCCGTCATAAAGGATCAGCGGGGCTCCGTGTCCCGTACTGGCAGTAGAACCGGTCCGGGTGTTTTAGTCCAGGTGTGGCTGATGGGACTCTTCAGCTAGCCGGGAGAAATGGACCTAGCATGGGCTAGCTCCAGGCTAATTGGTGCTTGCTTCGGGACAGATGTTAGCCAGGAGTAGTCACGCGGATAGCAGCTTGCTAGCTGCAATGATCCAGGTGAAAAAGTTCAGAGCTTGCGGTAGGAATCCGGGGATATGGAGAGAAAAATAGGTCCGGTATGCTCTGGTTTGAGTCGCGTTGTACAAACTGGCGAGAGCTTTCCGAGCTAAAGATTAGCTGATGACCGCTAGCAGTGGTTAGCTGACTACTAGCTAGTAGCTAGTGAGCTGGCTAGCTTCTGTTGGGGGATTCCGGTTCCGAGGTAAATAAAATACTTTAGAAAAAACAGATCCCAGTTAGAGGCAGCTGTTAGTCGTTGTCTCTAATTGGGAATCCTATTTAAGTTGGTTCCCTGCCCCACTTGCCTGGTGGGTTATTGTTTGTATTTGTGTGTGTGTGTACCTGTGTGTGCCACACCTGCGAGACGGTCTGTTCATTGTTTATAGTTTTTTGCCAGTTGCACTTAATAAAAAGTATGTATACATGGTAGCAACACAACATGGTAGCAACACAACAAGGTAGCAACACAACATGGTAGCAACACAAAACATGGTACCAACATTATTGGGCCCAGACAACAGCACAAAGGGCCAGCAGGTAGAGACAACAATACATCACACAAAGCAGCCACAACTGTCAGTAAGAGTGTCCGTCGATGTTTTTCGATCTTAAACTTGTTTGAAGGAATCAATCAGTGGGCTTCTATGTTTATATATACTGTATATATAAAAATAAGACATTTGTTTTTCTAAATATAAAGGCATTTACGAAAAGCTTTATGCCTTTTGGATAAGAGAAAAATCAACCATTAACAATTTTACTACTTTTAAAAGCAACTTCACAAAAGACACGCGTTTTCTACACTTGTAAATGAAAACTTAACAGGTGATCAAATCAAGTGTAAAAATGCTTAACATGTGCTCACAACATGTGAAATTAAGAAGACAGGCGCTTTATTCACCTGTTTGTGCTAAAAGGACATGCTGGAGAATCGCAAAGAAATGACATTTGACACTTGAAAAAAGCAAGAGAAAAATTATTATAAGTGTTCAAATCACCTGTAAACACACACAGACAAAAAAATCACGTGTACAAAAAATTACGCTTGAAAAAAGCAAGAGAGAAATGATAATTACAAGTGTTAAGACATGTCCGGGTAAGACGATTTTAAACGCGCATCGCTCGTTTGTATGGAAGGCCACCCCCATCCCAAACTTTTCTCATCGGATCTACACGAATCACGTAGGTCACCTATTTTGGATTTGCCCAGGCCTGTTCCTTAGCATAAAGTTATCAAATCAAATTGTATTTGTTACATGCGCCGAATAGAATAGGTGTAGACCTTACCGTGAAATGCTGATTTACAAGCCGTTAACCTACAATGCAGTTCTAGAAATAGAGTTAAGAAAATATGACACATTTTTTAAAATAAAAAACACACAATAAAATAACAAAAACAAGACTATTTACAGGGGATACCGGTACAAAGTCAATGTGGAGGCTATATACAGGGGGTACCGGTACAGACTCAATGTGGAGACTATATACAAGGGGTACCGGTACAGAGTCAATGTGGAGGCTATATACAGGGGGTACCGGTACAGAGTCAATGTGGAGGCTATATACAGGGGGTACTGCACAGAGTCAATGTGGAGACTATATACAGGGGGTACCGGTACAGAGTCAATGTGGAGGCTATATACAGGGAGTACTGTACAGAGTCAATGTGGAGGCTATATACAGGGGGTACCGGTACAGAGTCAATGTGGAGGCTATATACAGGGGGTACCGGTACAGAGTCAATGTGGAGGCTATATACAGGGGGTACCGGTACAGAGTCAATGTGCGGGGGTACAGGTGGTTAGTTGAGGTAATTTTTAAAGTGACTATGCATAGATAATAAACAGTGAGTAGCAGCAGTGTAAAAACAGTACAAGAGAGAACAGTCTATGACTTGGGTGACTGGAGTCTTTGACAATTTATTTGAGCCTTCCTCTGACACCGCCTTCCTCTGACACCGCCTTCCTCTGACACCGCCAAGCTTCCTGGATGGCAGGAAGCTTGGCCCCAGTGATGTACTGGGCTGTACGCACTACCCTCTGTAGCGCCTTACGGTCAGATACCGAGCAGTTGCCATACCAGGCAGTGATGGAACCGGTCAGGATGGACCATGATAGTTTGTTGGTGATGTGGACACCACGGAACTTGAAACTCTCGACCCGCTCCACTACAGCCCTGTCGATGTTAATGGGGGCCTGTTCGGCCCGCCTTTTCCTGTAGTCCACGATCAGCTCCTTTCTCTTGCTCACGCTGAGGGAGAGGTTGTTGACCTGGCACCACACTGCCAGGTCTCTGCCCTTCTCCCTGTAGTCTCATTGTTGTCGGTGATCAGGCCTACCACCGTTGTGTCATCAGCAAACTTAAAGTAATTAAACTTTTTTTTCTTTTTTAAGTCTGAGCAATGTCTGTCCCTCCCCTTTTGAACAATACAAAGTTGGTTTGAGGTGCCTAGGTCATGTGATCAAAGAGCTATTTAATTGTAAGGGATTTTTATAAATGTTGGAATTATTTTGAGAAAAACAAAGGGTGTGCAACACGCCTCTCTATGTAACATGCTGACCGCAGCACTGAAGTCGCAAAAATAAATGTACACATGTTATTCAATAATTCCACCCACACTGCTCGCACACGTCTGCGTGGCCAGGCGCTAAAATAGAACTTCTATTTGTGGCGCTCAACGCGCAGCAAGTCCCGCCTCTCCCATCTCATTGGTCTTTAGGAGCATATACCTTCGTGCCATCTCCTCATTGGTCTTTAGGAGCATATACCTTTGTGTCATCTCCTCATTGGCCTTTAGGAGCATATACCTTCGTGTCATCTCCTCATTGGTCTTTAGGAGCATAAACCTTCGTGCCATCTCCTCATTGGTCTTTAGGAGCATATACCTTTGTGTCATCTCCTCATTGGCCTTTAGGAGCATATACCTTTGTGCCATCTCCTCATTGGTTTTTAGGAGCATATACCTTCGTGTCATCTCCTCATTGGTCTTTAGGAGCATATACCTTCGTGACGTCTCCTCATTGGTTTTTAGGAGCATATACCCACGTGGGTGATTGAAAGATGAACTGAGGTCCACACTCAGTTCATCTTTGTGGTAATACACTGTAAAGTTGGTTGCCAACCGCCATATAAAGTCCAAAGAAGAAAAAGAAGCCGGAAGGAAGGAGGAGCGATGACGAGAAATGATTTTGGGTTTATTGTTTTATCTGTGGATTAATTGTCAGAGTAGAGGACCTTGTGCATTTCAGGTAAAATAACAACCCAATGTTTATATCCCAGGACAAATTAGCTAGCAACAGCAAGCTAGCTAGCTAAATTACCATAAATGTTTAATGGTTTTTGACCTGTCCCCAAATTAATATAATTGGTTCAGAGGTTTGTTGATATTTCAACCTGCATGTCCTGATAATGTCTGGTGTGGGTGAACAAAATCAACTTCGCACGTCTGTGTGCCGTTTGGTCAGCATGTAAAGAATAATGGACAATTGAAATTAGGTTGCTAAATCATGTGGTTGAAGAGCTATTGAAGTTTGAATATTGTGATCATGCACTTTGTGTACGGTCCCTAAATAGTTGATTTGACCGTCCGCCAGGCTGCCTCTACGGTTGCCGTGTGATTATGAAACTCGGTTCGGAATAGGATAAATACTTGTTTTCCTTCATAGGGAGCCTAAACTGAGGTATGTAGCTCAACTCGTTCGTGAGCTATTGAAGTTTAAAGGTTCGAACATTGAAACTCCAACCAACTTTAACACGGTTTTTATGTTGGGGTAATTGCGTACCAGCTCCTCTGTAAAGCGAAGTAGCCTATCCCGTCACAGATTCACAAACAGAGGCAAAAAAAGGTTGATCAAAGCAGAATGAAGGCGGGATCCGCATTGAATAGCAATGTAGAGTGTGCATTCAATTCCTGATTCCGTTTTGTTCACATTTATTTGCTGCTAGTCTGTGAATCTATGCGTGACCGTAGACTGTTCGAGATTGGGCAGATTGAAAATGTGCCAGCCTGAATGAGCAAGATGCGCTGTTCTAAGGTCATGAAAAGTACAAATAATTGTTAATGTAATTCATAAAGGCACACTTTAAAATATTAACAATCACTTAAAAATCTACATACCAGCCATTATCGTAATGACCCTTCAAGTGCGTGTCTGTGTGGGCCATTGCCGGAGGAGAGAGAGCAGCAGTTTCTCTTTAACTATCATTAACGTCGTTGTCGCCTTTCCACAGTCACTGTAGAGCCTAAATAAAGCTGTACCATTGGAAAGCTGGGATACCCCTCTATTAAACAGTAGCCATGTAATTGTGACAACATTAAAACACATTCTAAGAAAATAGTCTAATTGACAAATAACTTGCTGTCCATAGATTTCCCCTTAAACATGAATATTTGAGCCTGATACTGTATAATCATGTCTAGTTAGATAACGTGCTTTGAAGTAGCCTGCCTTCTCCATTTGATCCCTGATTCATTCAATGATGGAATCATTTTATAAAGACAAAAGTATTTGGTTGTGTTGTTGCAATATGTAGCTACTGGCTGGCAACCATCCTCCAGGATAGCTACTGGACGGCAACCATCCTCCAGGACTCCAGGATAGCTACTGGATGGCAACCATCCTCCAGGATAGCTACTGGCTGGCAACCATCCTCCAGGATAGCTACTGGCTGGCAACCATCCTCCAGGATAGCTACTGGCTGGCAACCATCCTCCAGGATAGCTACTGGATGGCAACCATCCTCCAGGATAGCTACTGGCTGGCAACCATCCTCCAGGATAGCTACTGGCTGGCAACCATCCTCCAGGATAGCTACTGGCTGGCAACCATCCTCCAGGATAGCTACTGGGTGGCAACCATCCTCCAGGATAGCTACTGGATGGCAACCATCCTCCAGGATAGCTACTGGGTGTGCAGCCCTGGTCTAACCACAATGTAGCCTAAACATCAGCTGCTCAAGAGGACCTTGATAAGCAGAATTGGGTGTTTCAGCGCTGGATCAAAAGCCAAGCCTGCACAGCCAGCAGCTCTCCAGATAGAGGGTTGACCACATGTGACTAACAGTTCAGTTCTACTTTGTGGGGGGTGGAGTGCCTTGATCAAGGGTACAACGACTGGAGATGGTTGGTCTGCATGGGATCAGACACAGCGGCCTTCCAGTGTCAATAATGCTTTGTTTTAGGCTAGAACAATAGTCATGAAAGTGCATAAGCCCTTAATTAAGAGTGAATAATCAGGAGGTCTCTATAGCATAATGTCATTTGTGAATTTCGGTGAAAATAGTTTAATGGACCGACTTGGGAAAAAGACATCTCCTACACTTCATTCATCCCAAGTCAAGAGAAGATGTGATTTTCATTTTTATTAAATACTATGTTGTTAATAAATCAAACAGATTGATATGATAAAATACAAATGTAGGTTATAGGAGGATTTGAATCATAACTGTTGGCATTTCATCTCCATCATCATGTCTCGCGGTGACACGGAAACGATCTGTATTTGATCAGGTAAAGAATCGGTAAATTGGTCGATTCCGCTTGCTCGATTTCTACCGATAACCAAAGCTGTAGCCTGTCGGGTTGGAACGTCCCGGGATCCCCGCTGAAACGGCTGCGCCCGTTAAAGACATTCATTCATCTGATGCGAGGCATCGAGGACGAACGCTGACGTAACAGATATTACAATGCAACAAGGATACATTTTCTCTGGGTTTATGAGCAGCTGGATACTACAAGCACCAGGGGGCAGGAAAACAATGATGCACTTCTGGAACATTATCGACCTCTGTGCTAAATCAGCACGATAACCAACTCCATGCAAGATCAGCGGATGATGGACTTGTGGATGTAATTGCATGTCCAGCGGAACGGTGTATCTTCGGCTTGTGGAAGATCTTGATATTGCATTTTGTTGCAGTGGAGTCGCTGCTGCCCCGTCTCTCCCTCCGAGCCGACGTTGTTGTCAATGATCTAACATGGCGACTGTACCAGTGTATTGCATCTGCAGATTACCCTACGACGTTACCCAGTTTATGATCGAATGCGACGCATGCAAGGACTGGTTTCACGGAAGGTAATTGCTTGAATCTATTGGGGTGTTTTTTGTTGTCCGTCCACGTTGTGTTTTGTAGGATAATTCTGGCATTTGACAGTTTTATGTTGCACATTCTTTTGTCGACATCTGAATTGCCACAAGAGCGAGGCCGCTTGAAGAAGGCGGAGTTAAAAATAGATGACTCGGTTGTGACATTTTTGGGAATAGCACAAACATTTTGTGGTCTGCACTATAGTAATTAAATCTGAAGGTGTGTTTGGATGATTTCCTCGTGTTTTCCCAGCTATATGTGATGTGTGTGGCTCCAGTAACCTTGTTGTGGCGAGGCAGGGAAGGATCGCAGGACAGAGCAGAACAGGGGGTGTCTGGGTCGGACAGTAGCGAGGCTGCCGCTTTCAATCTACATCATTTCTAGCGTGTCCCGCCGTTAAACCAGATAGTACTATCGTGCTTTATGCGTGTGTGTGTTGTTTTATTGTTTGGCGACGTTATAAAACCGTCCAGAAAGCCACGACCCCAACTCCTCTGACAGTAGCCCGCTGCCCTCCAGCCAGACAGTTTGAAGAACTGCCCGTTGATAGACATTGCAGTGCTGCCTTGCTGTCTAGATTTGCTCTGGAAAACGAGAAGAATGCGTGAAGATTTTGACAGCATGTATTTGAAACCAGTCTATTCTCTCCAGTGTGTCACCAAGCCAGCTGCATCAGTTTAGCCCGCCGACAATAATGGAAGGCTGCCACGTCTTTTGCTTTATTTTAAATGTTGTTACGATGTCCTTTTGTACGTTTTAATTGACCAATGCGAGACAATCATCCGTCACTGATCGATCGCTTTCTTTTTCGATCACTTATTGCAAACAGGCGTTTGAAATCAGAAGAAGATATTTACGCGCGTTAACATTAACCCTTTGGTGCGAGAGTACAATGTGTCATTCAGTATTCCGCTGCCTGCTACAATGTATCAGCATCTGAACGCGCTAACACGGCGAGCTCAAACCATCCATGCCAGTTGAGCGGTGCCTTATTATTCTTGTGAATATCACGAAACCTGGCCGATACGAGAAATATTCAAAGTAATGAAAGTCTAGCAGTAATCTTGGCTTTGATGTTGTGTTTATGGAAGGCTGTCTGTCGTAGCCTGATGATGGCTATATATTGTCCCTGGGTTGACACTGCTGAATCCAGTAGCCTAATAACCCTAAGGTCTCCATTATTGCCGCTTCATGCTAAGGGTTAGCCATTATACTACTTTATTACGGTATTAGAAAACTATGCATCATCCCCGACATACGCTACATGACCAAAAGTATGTGGACACCTGCTCGTCGAACATCTCATTCCAAAATCATGGGCATTAATATGGAGTTGGGTCCCCCCTTTGCTGCTATAACAGCCTCCACTCTTCTGGGAAGGCTTTCCACTAGATGTTGGAACATCGCTGCGGGGACTTGCTTCCATTCAGCCACAAGAGCATTAGTGAGGTCGGGCACTGATGTTGGGCGATTAGGCCTCCTGGCTCGTAGTCTGAGTTCCAATTCATCCCGAAGGTGTTCGATGGGGTTGAGGTCAGGGCTCTGTGCAGGCCAGTCAAGTTCCTCCACACCGATCTCGACAAACCATTTCTGTATGGACCTCGCTTTGTGCACCGGCGCATTGCCATGCTGAAACAGGAAGGGGCCACCCCCAAACTGTTGCCACAGTTGGAAGCACAGAATCGTCTAGAATGACATTGTATGCTGTAGCATTAAGATTTCCCTTCACTGGAACTAAGGGGCCTAGCCCCGGACCATGAAAAATAGCCCCAGAACATTATTCCTCCACCAAACTTTACACTTGCCACTTTGCATTCGGGCAGGTAGTGTTCTCCTGGCATCTGCCAAACCCAGATTCATCTTTCGGACTGCCAGATGGTGAAGCGTGATTTATCATTCCAGAGAACGCGTTCCCACTGCTCCAGAGTCCAATGGCAGCGAGCTTTACACAACTCCAGCCGATGCTTGGCATTGCGCATGGTGATCTTAGGCTTGTGTGCGGTTGCTCGGCCTTGAAACCCATTTCATGAAGCTCTTGACGAACAGTTATTGTGCTGTCGTTGCTTCCAGAGGCAGTTTGGAACTCAGTAGTGAGTGTTGCAACTGAGGACAGACAATGTTTACGTGCTTCAGCACTCGGCGGCCCCCGTTCTGTGAGCTTGTGTGGCCTACCACTTCGCGGTTGAGCCGTTGTTGCTCCTAGATGTTTTTACTTCACAATAACATCACTTACAGTTGACCAGGGCAGCTCTAGCTGGGCATAAATCTGACGAACTGACTTTTGGAAAGGTCGCATCCTATGGCGGTGCCATGTTGAAAGTCACTGAGCTCTTCAGTAAGGCCATTCTACTGCCAATGTTTGTCTATGGAGATCGCATGGCTGTGTGCTCCATTTTATACACCTTTCAGTAACGGGTGTGGCTGAAATAGCTGAATCCACTAATTTGTCCACATACTTTTGTATATAGAGTGTACCTGCCTGGTAGGGTGCATGCTTATAGCTGTATATATAGTGTACCTGCCAGGTAGGGTGCATGCTTATAGCTGTATATATAGTGTACTTGCCTGGTAGGGTGCATACTTACAGATGTATATATAGTGTACCTGCCTGGTAGGGTGCATACTTATAGCTGTATATATAGTGTACCTGCCTGGTAGGGTGCATACTTATAGCTGTATATATAGTGTACCTGCCTGGTAGGGTGCATACTTATAGCTGTATATATAGTGTACCTGCCTGGTAGGGTGCATACTTATAGCTGTATATATAGTGTACCTGCCTGGTAGGAGTGCATACTTATAGCTGTATATATAGTGTACCTGCCTGGTAGGGTGCATACTTATAGCTGTATATATAGTGTACCTGCCTGGTAGGGTGCATACTTATAGCTGTATATATAGTGTACCTGCCTGGTAGGGTGCATACTTATAGCTGTATATATAGTGTACCTGCCTGGTAGGGTGCATACTTATAGCTGTATATATAGTGTACCTGCCTGGTAGGGTGCATACTTATAGCTGTATATATAGTGTACCTGCCTGGTAGGGTGCATACTTATAGCTGTATATATAGTGTACCTGCCTGGTAGGGTGCATACTTATAGCTGTATATATAGTGTACCTGCCTGGTAGGGTGCATACTTATAGCTGTATATATAGTGTACCTGCCTGGTAGGGTGCATACTTATAGCTGTATATATAGTGTACCTGCCTGGTAGGAGTGCATACTTATAGCTGTATATATAGTGTACCTGCCTGGTAGGGTGCATACTTATAGCTGTATATATAGTGTACCTGCCTGGTAGGGTGCATACTTATAGCTGTATATATAGTGTACCTGCCTGGTAGGGTGCATACTTATAGCTGTATATATATATAGTGTACCTGCCTGGTAGGGTGCATACTTATAGCTGTATATATATATATATAGTGTACCTGCCTGGTAGGGTGCATACTTACAGCTGTATATATATATATATAGTGTACCTGCCTGGTAGGGTGCATACTTACAGCTGTATATATAGTGTACCTGCCTGGTAGGGTGCATACTTATAGCTGTATATATAGTGTACCTGCCTGGTAGGGTGCATACTTACAGCTGTATATATAGTGTACCTGCCTGGTAGGGTGCATACTTACAGCTGTATATATAGTGTACCTGCCTGGTAGGGTGCATACTTATAGCTGTATATATAGTGTACCTGCCTGGTAGGGTGCATGCTTATAGCTGTATATATATAGTGTACCTGCCTGGTAAGGTGCATACTTGCTGTCCCATGCTGTCCCTCTCCATCTCCCCATGCTGTCCCTCTCCATCTCCCCATGCTGTCCCTCTCCATCTCCCCATGCTGTCCCTCTCCCCATGCTGTCCCTCTCCCCATGCTGTCCCTCTCCCCATGCTGTCCCACTCCATCTCCCTATGCTGTCCCTCTCCCCATGCTGTCCCTCTCCCCATGCTGTCCCTCTCCCCATGCTGTCCCTCTCCCTCTCCCCATGCTGTCCCTCTCCCCATGCTGTCCCTCTCCCTCTCCCCATGCTGTCCCTCTCCCCGTGCTGTCCCTCTCCCCATGCTGTCCCTCTCCCTCTCCCCATGCTGTCCCTCTCCCTCTCCCCATGCTGTCCCTCTCCCTCTCCCCATGCTGTCCCTCTCCCTCTCCCCATGCTGTCCCTCTCCCCATGCTGTCCCTCTCCCTCTCCCCATGCTGTCCCTCTCCCCGTGCTGTCCCTCTCCATCTCCTCATGCTGTCCCTCTCTCCATCACCCCATGCTGTCCCTCTCTCCATCTCCCCATGCTGTCCCTCTCCATCTCTCCTGCTTTCCCTCTCCCCTGCTGTCAAATCAAATTGTATTTGTCACGTGCAGAATACAACAGGTGTAGACCTTACAGTGAAATACTTACTTACAAGCCCTTAACCAACAATGCAGTTCAAGATATAGAGTTAAGAAAATATTTACTAAATAAACTAAAGTAATTTTTAAAATAAAAAGTAGCACAATAAAATAACAATAATGAGGCTATATAGTACAGGGGGTAGCGGTACTGAGTCAATGTGCGGGCGGGGCTACAGGCTAGTCGAGGTAGTTTGTACATGTTGGTAGTGTAAAGTGATTATGCATAGATAATAAAACAGCGAGTAGCAGCAGGGTAAAAAACCTGACTCCCGAGTGGCACAGTGGTCTAAAGCACTGCATCTCAGTGCTAGAGGTGTCTCTACAGACCCTGGTTCAATTCCAGGCTGTATCATAACCAGGCCGTGATTCGGAGTCCCATAGGGTGTTGCACAATTGGCCCAGCGTCGTCCAGGTTTGGCCGGGTAGACTGTCATTGTAAATAAGAATTTGTTCTTAACTGACTTGCCTAGTTAAATAAAAAACAAAGGGGGGGGGTCAATGCAATATTCCGGGTGACCATTTGATTAATTGTTCAGCAGTCTTATGGCTTGGGTGTAGAAGTTGTTAAGGAGCCTTTTGGACCTAGACTTTGGCACTCCGGTACTGCTTGCCATGTGGTAGCAGAGAGGACAGTCTATGATTTGGGTGACTGGAGTCTTTGACAATGTTTTGGACCTTCTTCTCCTTGAAAGCGGCAGCTCTAGCCTTTAGCTCGGTGCGGATGTTGCCTGTAACCCATGGCTTCTGGTTGGGATATCAGTTTGTCAATGTTATTGTCTTGATATCAGTAGCGTGTTGTTTGTTTCTATCCTAAATATAACTACAGTTCCTCCCATGGAAGTGTTTCGGTGTAGTGCCAGGCTAGCTAGTCTAGTGTCAGCGTTGACTGCCTGGCTGGAATCAGTAACATTACATCATAATGTTATGTCATAGTAATGACATAAGTCTGTTATTAACATGATTTAGAGCTTGTCACTGCATGGGGGCAATGCAAAAAGTGTTGCAGTCATTTCAGTCGCTGTTGTAGCTGACGTGTATAGTGTTGAGTTATCCGCATTCATAGACATACTGGCTTTACTCAAAGCCTGTGGCATGTCGTTAGTAAACATTTTTAAAAAGCAAGGGGCCTAAACGGCTGCCCTGGGGAATTCCTGATTCTACCTGGATTATGTTGGAGAGGCTTCCATTAAAGAACACCCTCTGTGTTCTGTTAGACAGGTAACTCTTTATCCACATTATAGCAGGGGGTGTAAAGCCAGAACACCTACGTTTTTCCAGAAACAGACTATGATCGATAAGGTCAAAAGCTGCACTGAAGTCTAACAAAACAGCCCCCACAATCTTTTTATTATCTCTCAGCCAATCATCAGTAATTTGTGTAAGTGCTGTGCTTGTTGAATGTCCTTCCCTTTAAACGTGCTGAAAGTCTGTTGTCAATTTGTTTACTGTAACATAGCATTGTATCTAGTCAAAAAATTTTCTCCAAAAGTTTACCAAGGGTAGGTAACAGTCTGATTGGCCGGCTATTTGAGCCAGTAAAGGGGGCTTTACTATTCTTGGGTAGCGGAATGACTTTAGCTTCCCTCCAGGCCTGAGGCCACACGCTCTCTAGTAGGCTTAAATTAAAGATATGGCAAATAGGAGTGGCAATATCGTCCGCTATTATCCTCAGTCATTTTCCATCCAGGATGTCAGACCCCGGTGGCTTGTCATTGTTGATAGACAACAATAATTTTTTCACCTCTTCCACACTCACTATACGGAATTCAAAAGTACATTTCTTGTCTTTCATAATTTGGTCAGATATACTTGGATGTGTAGTCTCGCTTTTGTTGCTGGCATGTCATGTGTAAGTTTGCTAATCTTGCCAATTAAAAAATCTGTAAAGTAGTTTGCAATATCAGTGGGTTTTGTGATGAATGAGCCATTTGATTCAATGAATGATGGAGCAGAGTTTCTCTTTCTGCTCCAAAAGCTTTTTACTATCATTCTTTATATAATTAATTTTTGTTTCATAGTATATTTCATTTTTTATTTAGTTTAGTCACATGATTTCTTAATTTGCAGTACTTTTGCCAACAGTATTTAACACAAGATCCTCTCTAAGCTTTACAGGAATGTGGTTCTGAATATAGACTGCAACACCACCCCCGTTGGCATTTCTGTCTTTTCTGTAGATGTTCTAACCATGTATTGCTACCACTGTATCATAAAATGTATTATCTAAGTGAGTTTCAGAGATAGTCAGAATATGAATGTCATCTGTTACAAGAAAGTTATTGACTTCATGAACCTTGTTTCTTTGGCTGCATATGTTAATGTGGGCTATTTTTAGACTTCTGATTTGCTTGATTGTTTTTAATGCTTTACTGGGAAGCTTATCAGAGGTAGACTTACTCATGTTATTTATATTGGAGCTGATAGTGCAGGGTGAGCTGCACACAGTGGACTTCCTACTAGGGCATACGACTCAGTACTAACAGTGTAACTCTGGTTTATAGGCTCATGATTACTGCATACGATAGCTGTAGGATCAACAGAGGTATTCAGGGCTGTTAGGGAGACATTAAGTTATATTGAGTCTGCCAACGCCCCTGGGATAATGTACATTTGATGCAGCATTATAACAACTCAGCATCACAACAGGGGGGGATTAATTTAGCTGGTCTTGGGTCATTGTCTCAACACAGCCTTGAAATGCGTGGACAGAGTCCAGGAGCCAAGATGATTTGGATGAACTCAGTCATTCCTGTAGAGTATCTTCTGTTTCCAGGTGTCAAAGTTATCTCTAAAAGTGATTCCAACAGAGGTTTTCATTTTACCAGGTAAGTTGACTGAGAACACATTCTCATTTATAGCAACAACCTGGGGAATAGTTTCAGGGGAGAGGAGATGAATGAGCCAATTGTAAGCTGGGAATGGTTAGGTATGAGGGCCAGATTGGGAATTTAGCCAGGACACCAGGGTTAACACCCTTACTCTTATGATAAGTGCCGTGGGATCTTTAATGACCACAGAGAGTCAGGACACCTGAAAGACAGCACCCTACACAGGGCAATCTCGCCAATCACTGCCCTGGGGCATGGGGATATTTTTTAGACCAGAGGAAAGAGTGCCCCCTACTGGCCCTCCAACACCACTTTCAGCAGCATCTGGTCTCCCATCCAGGGACCAACCCTGCTTAGCTTCAGAAGCAAGCCAGCAGTGGGATGCAGGGTGTTATGCTGCTGGCTACAGTACTCTTTTAGCCAGGTGTGTAATGCCAGTAGCCTGCTGAATCTTTCACACCCGCAGCTCAACAATGGTACCGGACCTGAAATGACTGGCCGCTTATTGGAATCTTTCAGTGGTAGAATCAGTTCTTTATAATCTATTTTCAGAAGTTCCGAGTTAGCCCTCCTGATGTCATTTGACCCCACATGGACGCTGTCGTAGAATGGTCGGAAGCGGCCTTGTAATGTGCTGTACTCGTACTCCTGGGTAGCACAGGGTTTTGCCCCAGGAACCAAGATTTTTCTTACAATAGAACATCGACGACAGCTGATGACGACAGCTAGTGCAATGGCTGAGGAGGTCCGGCCGTTCTTTCGCCTCGAGAGGTTTCACAAACCCCTGGAGGACCGTTGGGCGGTGGGGCCCGATGGAACCGGCTGTAGTATCCATCGTGGATGATGAGTGGGCCCGGTCTTTCAGCAGCCCCATGGTCTGATGAGGGTGGGAGCTCTGAGCATCTGAACCCGAGGTAGAATCCATCGGAGAGGGAGACAGAACAGAAAGCGCAGGTATCTTCGGAATTGATCTGGAATCGGAAGCCCCTAGGGAAGAAGGCGTCGGAACCTCTGGATCCAGGGTGGCAATGACGTTTCTGGTCTGTGTCCGGTCTGGGCTTAACTGTTTAGGGAGCGGTGGGGCGCTAGTTGAATTATTTAAACATGCATCAATATACAAGTGTTGCATAGTCATCAAAAGCTCTGCGTCTTGGCAATATCACAGCATTGTCAGATTTCAAAAAGGCTTTACGGCGAAAGCACCACATTTGATTGTTTGAGGATAGCACCCCCACATATTTTTCCCATTACCATAAATTCATAAGCCATCACGGTTCACACAACACATTTCACAGCAAAAACAAATCAATTACCTTTTGAAGAACTTCTGCTGATGGCTTCCAAAGTGTCCAACGAAGACAATCCATGGTTCTTTTGTTAGAAAAAGTAATGTATTATATCCTTAAATCTCCGTTTGGTTGGCGCGTTATAATGAGAAAATACAGCGTCGACTCGTCCATTGAAACGTGAAGAGAACTCGTTCAACTTATACCTATAAACTTGTCCAAGAACAATCAAACATAATTGTAAATGTATCCTTAGGAACACTTCTATGTATATGTTGTATAATATTTCAACCGGAATATTAACTGGGCGATAAGAAAGGAAAAAAACAAAGAACGCGCCAGCCGGGAGCGCGCATTTACTTGTATTGACATCTGTATGGACACTTCCTTATTCGTCTTCTTCTCTGCTCTAAAAGCATCTAAAAAGAATCAGAACACTTTCTTGAGACTGTTGACATCCAGAGGAAGCAATAGGTACTGCATTCATATGCCCTTATATGGGCATTTTCATAAAGGAGGGGTTCCAAATGAGGGACTCTGTCAAAACCACCTTTTCCAGGACAGAAATTCCTCTGGGTTTCGCCTGCCATATCCGTTCTGTTATACTCACAGACAAAATGTTAACACTTTTAGAAACTTCAGAGTGTTTCTTATCCAATGGTACTAAATATGTGCATATCCTATTTCCGGGCCTGAATGGGAGGCATTTTACTTTGGGCACGCCAGGCTCTCCAAAACCGTCACCTCGTGCGCTGCTCCCAAAGAAGTTAACATCTCTAAAGAGGCGACCATTGCCAGAGGACACTTTCTTCGACTTCCGCGGCGAGTGACATATCTCCATGGCTGGTTGGTAGGGTCGAGAACAGGAACATCAACCAAGTCATCCAGGAGCATCCAACTAGCTCCTCAGTCGGCTGTGGAGAGCTGACACGGCGGCGACACTTCCACCAGACCAGAGTGGCATCCGGCTACTGGGGTAAAAGAAAAAGTAGGCGGGCGTGGTTTCCCCAGTAGCGTGTGTAGGTTCACTACTTGTTTGCTAAGAGCCACTTCACCCCTGTAGTCCTCTGCAAGCAAACAGTTACATTGAAAGTCCGGGCGGTCCACATTGTCCCGGAATAAAGCTAAAATCAGCACAGCTCCTGCAGCGTTGAAAACGTTCAATAGCTCCATTTGACTGCAGAGCCAGCTAGGCTAGCTGGGTTTCTGGATCTCTCTCTGGCAGGATCCCGGGACAGAGAGTAGCGTTCACAGCAACTGAGCCCAATTGAGCCGCGGGATCCAAAATAAAAAAGTAGATAAAATCTAAGTTTACAAGGAAACTAGTGATGCACCGATATGACATTTTTGGCCCATACCGATATCCAATATCCCCCAAAAAAATAAAACAAATTGCGGCCTATTAAGCATTCTAGTACAGTTAAATAGTTAACACACACGGACGCAGCGGTCTAAGGTCCTGCATCTCCGTGCAAGAGGCGTCACTACAGTCCCTGGTTTGAATCCAGGCTGTATCACATCCGGCCGTGATTGGGAGTCACATAGGGCGACGCACAATTGGCCCAGCGTCATCCGGGCCATCATTGTAAATAAGATTTTGTTCTTAACTGACTTGCCTAGTTAAATAAAGGTTACACACACCACACTGACCAAAAAGTTGGCATTTACGTATGTCCCCATTACCAGTAAGACATAATCAAAACCTATTTCTTTCACTTACATGCTGTGCTTTATATTTGTTCAGTCATTTCATTCTCAACCAGGATTTCTTTGGAACGCCGTTTGGGTCTTTGCTATGGAACGCCGTTTGGGTCTTTGCTATGGAACGCCGTTTGGGTCTTTGCTATGGAACGCCGTTTGGGTCTTTGCTATGGAACGCCGTTTGGGTCTTTGCTATGGAACGCCGTTTGGGTCTTTGCTATGGAACGCCGTTTGGGTCTTTGCTATGGAACGCCGTTTGGGTCTTGGCTATGGAACGCCGTTTGGGTCTTGGCTATGGGACGCCGTCCTCCAGGTGGCAGTAAATCACCAACCTTGTCTTTATACCTGTTCAGACAACACCCTCCAGGGGGCAGTAAATCCCCAACCTTGTTTTTATACCTGTTCAGACAACACCCTCCAGAGGGCAGTAAATCCCCAACCTTGTTTTTATACCTGTTCAGACAACACCCTCCAGGGGGCAGTAAATCCCCAACCTTGTTTTTATACCTGTTCAGACAACACCCTCCAGGGGGCAGTAAATCCCCAACCTTGGCTTGATACCTGTTCAGACAACACCCTCCAGGGGGCAGTAAATCCCCAACCTTGTTTTTATACCTGTTCAGACAACACCCTCCAGGGGGCAGTAAATCCCCAACCTTGGCTTGATACCTGTTCAGACAAGACCCTCCAGGGGGCAGTAAATCCCCAACCTTGTCTTTATACCTGTTCAGACAACACCCTCCAGGGGGCAGTAAATCGCCAACCTTGGCTTGATACCTGTTCAGACAACACCCTCCAGGGGGCAGTAAATCGCCAACCTTGTCTTTATACCTGTTCAGACAACACCCTCCAGGGGGCAGTAAATCGCCAACCTTGTCTTTATACCTGTTCAGACAACACCCTCCAGGGGGCAGTAAATCACCAACCTTGGCTTGATACCTGTTCAAACAACACACTATGGCACTATGCACCCTTTCAGTTTGTTTACCATATAGCTGTATAGATCCAGACTGTGCCATATAGCTGTATAGATCCAGACTGTGCCATATAGCTGTATAGATCCAGACTGTACCATATAGCTGTATAGATCCAGACTGTACCATATAGCTGTATAGGTCCAGACTGTACCATATAGCTGTATAGGTCCAGACTGTGCCATATAGCTGTATAGATCCAGACTGTGCCATATAGCTGTATAGATCCAGACTGCCATATAGCTGTATAGATCCAGACTGTGCCATATAGCTGTATAGGTCCAGACTGTGCCATATAGCTGTATAGGTCCAGACTGTGCCATATAGCTGTATAGATCCAGACTGTGCCATATAGCTGTATAGATCCAGACTTAACAAACCATACACCTATGTGCAGAAGTCTACTTTAAACAATTGCCACTAAACAAGTTACTGAAACACATTTAGATGAGGATCAGTCCAGATGTATATCTCAGTAACAGAATTACAGTCAGAAGTAATTGGGTGACACATTGAGTTAGAAAACATCTCTTTTGGCTTTTGAACTACAGTAAGTGAAGTGGATCAACACCCGGTAACATAATGCCGGTAACGGAATGACATCATGGATCCTATACAGAAATGAACCATTTATGAGCGTCATTCTCTTCGTGGAGATGTATCCTGAATAGGTACACAAAGGTAGAAATATGCAATATGCTCCTTTCCATGTTTGGGTATTATTCTACACACTGGCTATTATTCTAATGATCTCCGCCACCAAAACAAGACCACATTTGATTGGTCCAGACCCAACCAAATCTATACCAATCATAGATGTCTATATTTCACAACTTTGGACATTACAGCACATCACAGTAGAGTTCAGTACATTATACTGTTCTGAGCTCTACTGTATTTAAGATACCTTTTTAAGAATGATTTGTAAGCCTACTATACTGTGCTCTTTCCATGACATAGACTGACCAGGTGAAAGCTATGATCCCACTTGTTAAATCCACTTCAATCAGTGTAGATGAAGGGGAGGAGACAAGTTAAGGAATGATTTTTAAGCCTTGAGACATTTAACTAGGCATGTCAGTTAAGAACAAATTCTTATTTACAATGACGGCCTGCCAGGGAACAGTGGGTTAACTGCCTTGCTCAGGGCCAGAACAACAGAATTTTTACCTTGTCAGCTCAGGGATTTGATCCAGCAACCTTTTGGTTACTGGCCCAATGCTCTAACCACTAGGCTACCTGCCGCCAAAGACGTGGATTGCGTATGTGTGCCATTCAGAAGGTGAATGGGAAAGACAAAAGATTGAAGTGCTTTTGAACGGGGTATGGTGCCAGGCACACCAGTTGCTGGGTTTTTCACCCTCAACAGTTTCCTGTGCGTGTCAAGAACGGTCCACCACCCAAAGGACATCCCGCCAACTTGTCCACATGGGCCAGCATCCCTGTGGAATGCTTTCAACAGTTGTAGAGTCCATGTCCCGACGAACTGAGGCTGCTCTGAGGGCAAAGGGGGGTGCAACTCAATACTAGGAAGGTGTTCCTAATGTTTTCTACACTCAGTGTATAGTGTTGGTTTTTGTTGCCAGGGGTCTTTACGTCAACATTAATGTGTTTTGATGTATTTCTTGATACCTTTTAAGACTTTTTCTGGTAGTTGTTTTTCAATATCCCTTTTCCATCTGTTTATCCAGAAATGAAAGCCAGTACATATTTCTCAGTTTTAGGATGGAAAGTTACAGGTTCTTAGCTTTCATTTGACACCAAATTTGATATGCTCCTATAAATCCAACAGGAACATCAGAAGAGATGGTGCAATAAGACAGAGACCTGTAGTCTGTGTTTCTCTCTGTTTCTGCCGTGTCCATGTAGTCTGTGTTTCTCTCTGTTTCTGCCGTGTCCATGTAGTCTGTGTTTCTCTCTGTTTCTGCCGTGTCCATGTAGTCTGTGTTTCTCTCTGTTTCTGCCGTGTCCATGTAGTCTGTGTTTCTCTCTTTTTCAGCTATGTTAATTGTTCCAGCTTGGGTTAGGCAATATTATGATTATCTGATATCGATAAGTTATTCCAAAAGGTTATTTTAGAATAACCTAAAAATATGGTAGCTAGGCCTAATGTTATAATAAGAGATGTAGAACAAATAATAGCAAAATATGATTATTGATTACATTCAGACCAAAGAGTTGAATCTTGGTTTCATCAGACCAGAGAATCTTGTTTCTCATGGTCTGAGAGTCCTTTAGGTGCTTTTTGACAAACTCCAAACGGGCTGTCATGTGCCTTTACTGAGGAGTGGCTTCCGTCTAGCCACCCTACCATAAAGGCCTAATTGGTTTAGTGCTGCAGAGATGGTTGTCCTTCTGGAAGGTTCTCCCATCTCCACAGAGGAACTCTGGAGCTCTGTCAGTGACCATCGGGTTCTTGGTCACCTCCCTGACCAAGGCCCTTCTCCTCCGATTGCTCAGTTTGGCCGGGCAGCTAGCTCTAGGAAGAGTCTTGGTAGTTCCAAACTTCTTCCATTTAAGAATGATGGAGGCCACTGTGTTCTTGGGGATCTTCAATAATGCAGAAATGTTTTGGTACCCTTCCCCAGATCTGTGCCGCGACACAATCCTGTCTTGGCGCTCTACGGACAATTCCTTCGACCTCATGGCTTGGTTTTTGCTCTGACATGCACTGTCAACAGTGGGACTTTATATAGACAGGTGTGTGCCTTTCCAAATCATGTCCAATCAATTGAATTTACCACAAGTGGACTCCAGTCAAGTTGTAGAAACATCTCAATGATGGTCAATGGAAACAGGATGCACCTGAGCTCAATTTCAAGTCTCATAGCAAAGGGTCTGAATACTTACAGTTGAAGTCGGAAGTTTATATACACTTAGGTTGGAGTCATTAAAAACGTGTTTATCAACCACTCCACAAATTTCTTGTTAACAAACCATAGTTTTGGCAAGTCGGTTAGGACATCTATTTTGTGCATGACACAAGTCATTTTTCCAACAATTGTTTACAGACAGATTATTTCACTTATAATTCACTGTATCACAATTCTAGTGGGTCAGAAGTTTACATACACTAAGTTGACTGTGCCTTTAAACAGCTTGAAAAATTCCAGAAAAATGGTGTCATGGCTTAAAAAGCTTCTGATAGGCTAATTGACATCATTTGATTCAATTGGAGGTGTAGCTGTGGATGTATTTCAAGGTCTACCTTCAAACTCAGTGCCTCTTTGCTTGACATCATGAGAAAATCAAAAGAAATCAGCCAAGACCTGGGAGCAATTTCCAAATGCCTAAAGGTACCACGTTCATCTTTACAAACAATAGTACGCAAGTATAAACACCATGGGACCACACAGCCTGAAAGACCGCTCCGCAAGGAAGAAGCCACTGCTCCAAAGCCGCCATAAAAATGCCAGACTACGGTTTGCAACTGCATATGGGGACAAAGATCGTACTTTTTGGAGAAATGTCCTCTGGTCTGATGAAACAAAAATAGAACTGTTTGGCCATAATGACCATCGTTATGTTTGGAGGAAAAGGGGGAGGCTTGCAAGCCGAAGAACACCATCCCAACCGTGAAGCACAGGGGTGGCAGCATCATGTTGTGGGGGTGCTTTGCTGCAGGAGGGACTGGTGCACTTCACAAAATAGATGGCATCATGAGAGAGGAAAATGATGTGGATATATTGAAGCAACACCTCCAAGACATCAGTCAGGAAGTTAAAGCTTGGTCACATACTTCCAAAGTTGTGGCAAAATGGCTTAAGGACAACAAATGTATATATTCCTGCTAACAGCCTCTTTTCAGCCCTGTTTACATGACACACACACACACACATACACTTACACACACTCATCACCAAGCACACAGGACATATGCTGCTGCAATACTGTTCATTCTTATTATTTCTCCTGCTACCAGTCACTTTCTTCTTATCCCTCCCTACATGTACATATCTACCAGAAATACTCCAGTATCCCTGCACATTTACCTTGTGTATAGCTTCCTGTCATATTTGTTATTTCTCTGTTTTTTTCAACATTATTTTCCTATATACTTTTTTATATTGAATACTGCACTGTTGGGTAGGGCTTGAAATTAAAGCATTTTACTGCACTGTTGGGTAGGGCTTGAAATTAAAGCATTTTACTGCACTGCTGGGTAGGGCTTGAAATTAAAGCATTTTACTGTGCTGTTGTGGAGGGCTTGAAATTAAAGCATTTTACTGCACTGCTGGGTAGGGCTTGAAATTAAAGCATTTTACTGCACTGCTGGGTAGGGCTTGAAATTAAAGCATTTTACTGCACTGTTGGGTAGGGCTTGAAATTAAAGCATTTTACTGCACTGTTGGGTAGGGTTTGAATTTAAAGCATTTTACTGCACTGCTGGGTAGGGCTTGAAATTAAAGCATTTTACCCTGCTGTTGTGGAGGGCTTGAAATTAAAGCATTTTACTGCACTGCTGGGTAGGGCTTGAAATTAAAGCATTTTACTGTGCTGTTGGGTAGGGCTTGAAATTAAAGCATTTTACTGCGCTGTTGGGTAGGGCTTGAAATTAAAGCATTTTACTGCACTGTTGGGTAGGGCTTGAAATTAAAGCATTTTACTGCACTGCTGGGTAGGGCTTGAAATTAAAGCATTTTACTGTGCTGTTGGGTAGGGCTTGAAATTAAAACATTTTACTGTGCTGTTGGGTAGGGCTTGAAATTAAAGCATTTTACTGCGCTGTTGGGTAGGGCTTGAAATTAAAGCATTTTACTGCACTGCTGGGTAGGGCTTGAAATTAAAGCATTTTACTGCACTGCTGGGTAGGGCTTGAAATTAAAACATTTTACTGTGCTGTTGGGTAGGGCTTGAAATTAAAGCATTTTACTGTGCTGTTGGGTAGGGCTTGAAATTAAAGCATTTTACTGCGCTGTTGGGTATGGCTTGAAATTAAAGCATTTTACTGCACTGCTGGGTAGGGCTTGAAATTAAAGCATTTTACTGCACTGCTGGGTAGGGCTTGAAATTAAAGCATTTTACTGCACTGCTGGGTAGGGCTTGAAATTAAAGCATTTTACTGTGCTGTTGGGTAGGGCTTGAAATTAAAGCATTTTACTGCGCTGTTGGGTAGGGCTTGAAATTAAAACATTTTACTGTGCTGTTGGGTAGGGCTTGAAATTAAAGCATTTTACTGTGCTGTTGGGTAGGGCTTGAAATTAAAGCATTTTACTGCGCTGTTGGGTAGGGCTTGAAATTAAAGCATTTTACTGCGCTGCTGGGTAGGGCTTGAAATTAAAGCATTTTACTGCACTGCTGGGTAGGGCTTGAAATTAAAGCATTTTACTGTGCTGTTGGGTAGGGCTTGAAATTAAAACATTTTACTGTGCTGTTGGGTAGGGCTTGAAATTAAAGCATTTTACTGTGCTGTTGGGTAGGGCTTGAAATTAAAGCATTTTACTGTGCTGTTGGGTAGGGCTTGAAATTAAAACATTTTACTGTGCATGTGAACAAATAAAAAGTTAACTTGAAGAATCATTGAAGGAGTAGTTTGAACCTTAGTTGAGCAAAGCTTAATCTAGTCTATAAATTATGCATGCATCCCTCTTCCTTGCCCAACCTGGTCTCAGAGCATTTTGTATTATTCTGTACATAAATCAGAGACACTATATTTAGTGTGATAATGTTTTGTTTCTTATGGTATGTATTCATTTGTGGATGTCCATTACCCATTTCGTATTATATTGTAAAAATTTTCAAAACGTACAATTATGAATTTGCTAAACGAATGATATGTTACAAATTCTACAAAAATACAAATTAATATATCTCATTGAAACCGTTAAACGCCCACACCAGTAGAAATCCACTCTTTTGAGCTGAAAGACAATGTCCAGAGGTTATCCATGATGTTGCACAACGAATGTTAGTCTTATTATGATATATTTGGGAATAAAGTGATGAGACCTAACTGCCCACTTCATGCAAATTTGTGTGAATGCGGTGTTATTTAATATGATATTTTTATTTTTTTATTTTATTTATTTCCCCTTTATTTAACCAGGTAGGCCAGTTGAGAACAAGTTCTCATTTACAACTGCGACCTGGCCAAGATAAAGCAAAGCAGTTCAACACATACAACAACACATTGGAGTAAAACAAACATACAGTCAATAATACAGTAGAAAAACAAATCTATATACAGTGAGTGCAAATGAGGTAGGATAAGGGAGGTCAGGCAATAAATAGGCCATGGTGGCAAAGTAATTACAATATAGCAATTAAACACGGGAATGGTAGATGTGCAGTAGATGAATGTGCAAAGTGTAAATACTGGGGTGCAAAGGAGCAAGATAAATAAATGAATACGGTAGGGGATGAGGTAGTTGGTTGGGCTATTAAAGATGGGCTATGTACAGGTGCAGGGGTCTGTGAGCTGCTCTGACAGCTGGTGCTTAAAGCTAGTGAGGGAGATAAGTGTCTCCAGTTTCAGTGATTTTTGTAGTTCGTTCCAGTCATTAGCAGCAGAGAACTGGAAGGAAAGGCGGCCAAAGGAGGAATTGGCTTTGGGGGTGATAGGTGAAATATACCTGCTGGAGCGCGTGCTACGGGTGGGTGCTGCTATGGTTACCAGCTGAGATAAGACGGGGCTTTACCTAGCAGGGACTTGTAGATGATCTGGAGCCAGTGGGTCTGGCGACGAGTATGTAGCGAGGGCCAGCCGACTAGAGCATACAGGTCGCAGTGGTGGGTGGTATATGGGGCTTTGGTGACAAAGCGGATGGCACTGTGATAGACTGCATCCAGTTTGTTGAGTAGAGTGTTGGAGGCTATTTTATAAATAACATCGCCCAAGTCGTGGATCGGTAGGATAGTCAGTTTTACTAGGGCAAGTTTGGCAGAATGAGTGAAGGAGGCCTTGTTGTGAAATAGAAAGCCAATTCTAGATTTGATTTTGGATTGGAGATGTTTAATGTGAGTCTGGAAAGAGTTTACATATGACAAAAAAAAATAAG
Source organism: Brachymystax lenok tsinlingensis (assembly GCA_030435695.1). NCBI lineage: Eukaryota > Metazoa > Chordata > Actinopteri > Salmoniformes > Salmonidae > Brachymystax > Brachymystax lenok. The sequence goes on from CM059797.1 coordinate 543,704, forward strand.
CCTATGTTTTGTTTTAGGGCTGGGTTTTATTTGAATGTTACCAGCCACCAACATAGCATTGTTTATTGATCAGAAACAGCTGCAAAGTTCTTCCTCTTGGTGACAGATGAACCAAACAGCCCTGTGTCCACTGGGCCTTCTGAGCAATGGAGCTGATTAAAATAGGGGTACAAATGTACGTTTGTGTGAAAATGATCATAATTCATTTATCAATGTTCACTTATTTTTGAGTTAGTCTTTTTAAAAAAAATATATATGACCATTTTATAAATGGTATAATTGCGTGACCTGCTCCCCCGTCGCCCCAAGATGAATGGTTTTGAACAGTACATTCTGCTTGACTCCACTGCTGTGATTGGTGTAACGGTAGCTAGAATCCACACGTGTCTGTCCTGATAAGGAGCAGGCTCCCGCTAAAGGAAATCCTATGAATTTCTAGTTAGTTACATGTCATTTACATGATCATGAGCAAAGTGATTGTAGCCTTTCCCTTCCTCTGTGAGAACCATGGAGACGGGCTGACTTGGCTGTGCCTCTGCCTGCCTGCATGCATCCTAGCTAAGGTTGTACCGTGTCCGTTACTATGTGGAACATATCAGTTCACTAGTTATTCATATTACCGGAGCTCCATCTTATTCTTTCCAACTATTTCTGAAACACATTAGCGGGCGCAATTTATGGAAATCCCAAAACTGTGGAGTCAAAGATAGTCCCGTGTGTTTCCATCTTTTATGGAAATCCCAAAACTGTGGAGTCAAAGATAGTCCCGTGTGTTTCCATCTTTTGCAAAGTTTTCCTTAAATCAGTGTTTATGACATTCCGCTCCAGAACCAGTCATAGAGTAAATGTGTCCGAACTTCTGACTGGTACCAACCCCGTCTGTTTTGACCCGTAGTTGTTGGTTTTGTTGCCAAACAACCAAAAAACGCCATTGTTACAAAATACATTTTACTAAGACAAATATGATTCTTCACGTTCTGAGTCGTTTAGTGGGGTCTTTCTCTAGTGATCGTAACTTTAACATTCTATCCAGAAAGTCGGATTCCGTTACCTAATAGATCTGATAATATCGGCATGGTAGCCTAGTGGTTAGAGCGTTGGACTAGCTGTGTTAATGTATCTCTCTCTGCTGTTCCAGCTGTGTTGGTGTGGATGAGGACGAGGCTCCAGACATTGACATCTACCACTGTCCCAACTGTGAGAAGACCGACGGAAAATCCACCAGTAAGTCTGTCTGTCTGGCGTACCTACTGCAGTCCTGTACCTGCAGTCCTGCCCCTGCAGTCCCACAGGCTGACACTGTACTGGGTTTTATTAATTAGTGCAAACCGTAGCATTCTTCTGTTTGGTGTCTAGTGAATAGGACCCTGCTGTTACTAATGGTGTTGTCTTAATCTTGTTCTTGTCTTTTGTGTGTTTAGTGAAAAACAAGAAAAGGAATAAACACGACACGGGACAGAGTGGAGACATCCGAGCTGTTCAGAACGGCAGTCAGGTGTTCATCAAGGAGCTACGCAGTCGCACCTTCCCCAGGTAAACAACAACTCAAATCCATTTTATTCCTCACCTGCTTTGTAAACAACAGGTGTAGACGAACAGTGAAATGCTTCCTTACAGGTCCTTTTCCAGTTTTTTTTTTTTACAAAAAGTTGGAATAAATGCACAGTGAATAACAGTAACGAATAAAAATATCATGACTATATACAGGGAGTACCAGGTAACAACATGGTTATATACAGGGAGTACCAGGTAATAACATGGTTATATACAGGGAGTACCAGGTAATAACATGGTTATATACAGGGAGTACCAGGTAATAACATGGTTATATACAGGGAGTACCAGGTAATAACATGGCTATATACAGGGAGTACCAGGTAATAACACGGCTATATACAGGGAGTACCAGGTAATAACATGGTTATATACAGGGAGTACCAGGTAACAACATGGTTATATACAGGGAGTACCAGGTTATAACATGACTATATACAGGGAGTACCAGGTAACAACATGGTTATATACAGGGAGTACCAGGTAATAACATGGTTATATACAGGGAGTACCAGGTAATAACACGGCTATATACAGGGAGTACCAGGTAATAACATGGCTATATACAGGGAGTACCAGGTAATAACATGGTTATATACAGGGAGTACCAGGTTATAACATGGCTATATACAGGGAGTACCAGGTAATAACATGGCTATATACAGGGAGTACCAGGTAATAACATGGCTATATACAGGGAGTACCAGGTAATAACATGGCTATATACAGGGAGTACCAGGTAACAACATGGCTATATACAGGGAGTACCAGGTAACAACATGGTTATATACAGGGAGTACCAGGTAACAACATGGTTATATACAGGGAGTACCAGGTAACAACATGGTTATATACAGGGAGTACCAGGTAACAGCATGGCTATATACAGGGAGTACCAGGTAACAACATGGCTATATACAGGGAGTACCAGGTAACAGCATGGCTATATACAGGGAGTACCAGGTAATATCATGGCTATATACAGGGAGTACCAGGTAACAACATGGCTATATACAGGGAGTACCAGGTAACAGCATGGCTATATACAGGGAGTACCAGGTAACAGCATGGCTATATACAGGGAGTACCAGGTAATATCATGGCTATATACAGGGAGTACCAGGTAATAACATGGCTATATACAGGGAGTACCAGGTAATAACATGGCTATATACAGGGAGTACCAGGTAATAACATGGTTATATACAGGGAGTACCAGGTAATATCATGGCTATATACAGGGAGTACCAGGTAATATCATGGTTATATACAGGGAGTACCAGGTAACAACATGGCTATATACAGGGAGTACCAGGTAACAGCATGGCTATATACAGGGAGTACCAGGTAATATCATGGCTATATACAGGGAGTACCAGGTAATAACATGGCTATATACAGGGAGTACCAGGTAATAACATGGCTATATACAGGGAGTACCAGGTAATAACATGGCTATATACAGGAGTACCAGGTAACAACATGGCTATATACAGGGAGTACCAGGTAATAACATGGTTATATACAGGGAGTACCAGGTAACAACATGGTTATATACAGGGAGTACCAGGTAATAACATGGTTATATACAGGGAGTACCAGGTAATAACATGGTTATATACAGGGAGTACCAGGTAACAGCATGGCTATATACAGGGAGTACCAGGTAACAACATGGCTATATACAGGGAGTACCAGGTAACAGCATGGCTATATACAGGGAGCACCAGGTAACAACATGGCTATATACAGGGAGTACCAGGTAACAGCATGGCTATATACAGGGAGTACCAGGTAACAGCATGGCTATATACAGGGAGTACCAGGTAATATCATGGCTATATACAGGGAGTACCAGGTAATAACATGGCTATATACAGGGAGTACCAGGTAATAACATGGCTATATACAGGGAGTACCAGGTAATAACATGGTTATATACAGGGAGTACCAGGTAATATCATGGCTATATACAGGGAGTACCAGGTAATATCATGGTTATATACAGGAGTACCAGGTAACAACATGGCTATATACAGGGAGTACCAGGTAACAGCATGGCTATATACAGGGAGTACCAGGTAACATCATGGCTATATACAGTGAGTACCAGGTAATAACATGGCTATATACAGGGAGTACCAGGTAATAACATGGCTATATACAGGGAGTACCAGGTAATAACATGGTTATATACAGGGAGTACCAGGTAATATCATGGCTATATACAGGGAGTACCAGGTAATATCATGGCTATATACAGGGAGTACCAGGTAATAACATGGCTATATACAGGGAGTACCAGGTAATAACATGGTTATATACAGGGAGTACCAGGTAATAACATGGCTATATACAGGGAGTACCAGGTAATAACATGGCTATATACAGGGAGTACCAGGTAATAACCTGGCTATATACAGGGAGTACCAGGTAACAGCATGGCTATATACAGGGAGTACCAGGTAATAACATGGCTATATACAGGGAGTACCAGGTAATAACATGGTTATATACAGGGAGTACCAGGTAACAACATGGCTATATACAGGGAGTACCAGGTAACAACATGACTATATACAGGGAGTACCAGGTAATATCATGGCTATATACAGGGAGTACCAGGTAATAACATGGCTATATACAGGGAGTACCAGGTAACAGCATGGCTATATACAGGGAGTACCAGGTAACATCATGGCTATATACAGTGAGTACCAGGTAATAACATGGCTATATACAGGGAGTACCAGGTAATAACATGGCTATATACAGGGAGTACCAGGTAATAACATGGTTATATACAGGGAGTACCAGGTAATATCATGGCTATATACAGGGAGTACCAGGTAATATCATGGCTATATACAGGGAGTACCAGGTAATAACATGGCTATATACAGGGAGTACCAGGTAATAACATGGTTATATACAGGGAGTACCAGGTAATAACATGGCTATATACAGGAGTACCAGGTAATAACATGGCTATATACAGGAGTACCAGGTAATAACCTGGCTATATACAGGAGTACCAGGTAACAGCATGGCTATATACAGGAGTACCAGGTAATAACATGGCTATATACAGGAGTACCAGGTAATAACATGGTTATATACAGGGAGTACCAGGTAACAACATGGCTATATACAGGGAGTACCAGGTAACAACATGACTATATACAGGGAGTACCAGGTAATATCATGGCTATATACAGGGAGTACCAGGTAATAACATGGTTATATACAGGGAGTACCAGGTAATAACATGGCTATATACAGGGAGTACCAGGTAATAACATGGTTATATACAGGGAGTACCAGGTAATAACATGGTTATATACAGGGAGTACCAGGTAATAACATGGTTATATACAGGGAGTACCAGGTAATAACATGGTTATATACAGGGAGTACCAGGTAATAACATGGCTATATACAGGGAGTACCAGGTAATAACATGGCTATATACAGGGAGTACCAGGTAATAACATGGTTATATACAGGGAGTACCAGGTAATATCATGGCTATATACAGGAGTACCAGGTAATAACATGGCTATATACAGGGAGTACCAGGTAATAACATGGCTATATACAGGAGTACCAGGTAATAACATGGCTATATACAGGGAGTACCAGGTAATAACATGGCTATATACAGGGAGTACCAGGTAATAACATGGTTATATACAGGGAGTACCAGGTAATAACATGGCTATATACAGGGAGTACCAGGTAATAACATGGTTATATACAGGGAGTACCAGGTAATATCATGGCTATATACAGGGAGTACCAGGTAATAACATGGCTATATACAGGGAGTACCAGGTAATAACATGGCTATATACAGGGAGTACCAGGTAATAACATGGCTATATACAGGGAGTACCAGGTAATAACATGGCTATATACAGGGAGTACCAGGTAATAACATGGTTATATACAGGGAGTACCAGGGAATAACATGGCTATATACAGGGAGTACCAGGTAATATCATGGCTATATACAGGGAGTACCAGGCAACAACATGGCTATATACAGCCTCATTCTGAAATGGATGAAATATATTTTTTTCCTCGTCAATCTACACACAATACCCCATAAAAACAAAGCGAAAACAGGTTTTTAGAAAATTTTGCAAATGTATTAAAAATTAAATGAATAAATAACTTTCATTACATAGGTTTTCTGACCCTTTGCTATGAGACTCGAGGGGTGCATCCTGTTTCCATTGATCATCCTTGAGATGTTTCTTCAACTTGATTGGAGTCCACCTGTAGTAAATTCAATTCATTGGACATGATTTAGAAAGGCACACCCCTGTCTATATAAGGTCCCACAGTTGACTGTGAATGTCTGAGCAAAAACCAAGCCATGAGGTCAAAGGAATTGTCCGTAGAGCTCTGATACAGGATTGTGTCGAGGCACAGATCTGGGGAAGGGTACCAAAACATATCTGCAGCATTGAAGGTCCCCAAGTACACAGTGGCCTCCATTGTTCTGAAATGGAAGAAGTTTGGATGGACCTGAACTCAATTTCGAGTCTCGTAGCAAAGGTTCTGAATACTTATGTAAATAAGGTAGTTCAGTTTTATTTATTTGTAATAAATTCGCTAAAATTTCTAGAAACCTGTTTTCGCTTTGTCATTATCGGGTAGTGTGTGTAGATTGATGAGGAAATTGTTATATTTAATCAATTTTAGAATAAGGCTGTAACGTCATAAAATGTGCCAAAAGTCAAGGGGTCTGAATACTTTCCTAAAGCACTGTAAAGGTGTACTGGGCCCCAGTGATGCACTGGGCCGTATTCCTCTTGAGGTTGTGTGTGTGTGTGTGTGTGTGTGTGTGTGTGTGTGTGTGTGTGTGTGTGTGTGTGTGTGTGTGTGTGTGTGTGTGTGTGTGTGTGTGTGTGTGTGTGTGTGTGTGTGTGTGTGTGTGTGTGTGTGTGTGTGTGTGTGAAGTACTTAGTAAGTTTTAAAACAGCGACTCTCTCTGTGTCAACCTCCTTAAAGCAGATTTAATTTAACTCCAACCTGTCTCTTACCCTGTCAGTCAGATGAACAGACAGTAATAGATCCCAGACAGGATTATCAGACAGTACTAATGAATCCGAGACAGGATTATCAGACAGTACTAATGCATCTCAGAATGGATTATCTGACAGTACTAATAGATCCCAGACAGAATTCAGACAGTAATTATACATCCCAGACAGTACTAACAGATCCCAGAGAGGATTATTAGACAGTAATAATACATTAAAGCAGGATTAACTGACAGTAATCAATCCCAGACAGGATTCAGACAGTACTAATACATCTCGGACAGGATTCAGACAGTACTAATACATCTCAGACAGGATTCAGACAGTACTAATACATATCGGACATGATTCAGACAGTACTAATACAGCTCAGACAGGATTCAGACAGTACTAATACAGCTCGGACAGGATTCAGACAGTATTCAGAGTACCAGGTAACAACATGGCTATATACAGGGAGTACCAGGTAATAATATGGCTATATATAGGGAGTACCAGGTAATAATATGGCTATATACAGGGAGTACCAGGTAATAACATGGCTATATACAGGGAGTACCAGGTAATAACCTGGCTATATACAGGGAGTACCAGGTAATAACATGGCTATATATAGGGAGTACCAGGTAATAACATGGCTATATACAGGGAGTACCAGGTAATAACATGGCTATATACAGGGAGTACCAGGTAATAACATGGCTATATACAGGGTGTACCAGGTAACAACTTGGCTATATACAGGGAGTACCAGGTAATAACATGGTTATATACAGGGAGTACCAGGTAATAACATGGCTATATACAGGGAGTACCAGGTAACAACATGGCTATATACAGGGAGTACCAGGTAACAACATGGTTATATACTGGGCGTACTAGGTAATAACATGGCTATATACAGGGAGTACCAGGTAACAGCATGGCTATATACAGGGAGTACCAGGTAACAACATGGCTATATACAGGGAGTACCAGGTAATAACATGGTTATATACTGGGAGTACTAGGTAATAGCATGGCTATATACAGGGAGTACCAGGTAACAACATGGCTATATACAGGGAGTACCAGGTAATAACATGGTTATATACTGGGAGTACTAGGTAATAACATGGCTATATACAGGGAGTACCAGGTAACAGCATGGCTAAATACAGGGAGTACCAGGTAACAACATGGCTATATACAGGGAGTACCAGGTAATAACATGGCTATATACAGGGAGTACCAGGTAATAACATGACTATATACCAGGATTCAGACAGTAGTAATACAGCTCAGACAGGATTCAGACAGTACTAATACATATCGGACAGGATTCAAACAGTAGTAATACAGCTCGGACAGGATTCAGACAGTACTAATACAGCTCGGACAGGATTCAGACAGTACTAATACATATCAGACAGGATTCAGACAGTACTAATACATATCAGACAGGATTCAGACAGTACTAATACAGCTCGGACAGGATTCAGACAGTACTAATACAGCTCGGACAGGATTCAGACAGTACTAATACAGCTCGGACAGGATTCAGACAGTACTAATACAGCTCGGACAGGATTCAGACAGTACTAATACATATCAGACAGGATTCAGACAGTACTAATACAGCTCGGACAGGATTCAGACAGTACTAATACATATCGGACAGGATTCAGACAGTACTAATACATATCGGACAGGATTCAGACAGTACTAATACAGCTCGGACAGGATTCAGACAGTACTAATACATATCAGACAGGATTCAGACAGTACTAATACATATCAGACAGGATTCAGACAGTACTAATACAGCTCGGACAGGATTCAGACAGTACTAATACAGCTCGGACAGGATTCAGACAGTACTAATACAGCTCGGACAGGATTCAGACAGTACTAATACAGCTCGGACAGGATTCAGACAGTACTAATACAGCTCGGACAGGATTCAGACAGTACTAATACAGCTCGGACAGGATTCAGACAGTACTAATACAGCTCGGACAGGCAGACATATCAGATTCAACAGCCTCTGATTGGACTTGTCATAGTGTAATTATAAGATGTCTTGCAGTGTACCAGAGTGGACACTAGATTGAGCTCTCAGACCACTATTAGAAAGCCTCCCTCTGGATACATGGGTTACATCCAAATGACACCCTATTCACTATAGTGCACTACTTTTGACCAGAGCCTTGATCAAAAATAGTGCACTGTATAGGAAATAGGGTGCCATTTGGGAAGTACACACTGTCTGCCTGGTCTTGGCCTGTTCCATGATGTCTGGAACCCTTCTGTCAGGAGAAATCTAAGGTGTTCCAGGCTGACTACATCCTGCCAGATCTTACAGCACATATGGATAGGTGTTTAACATATCAGCTAACCACATCATATGGGACAGTTTCCCGCTACCAGGCGGGAAACTGGGTCTGGGAAGCCGGTCGTACATGTTACATATCCCGCCATCATCATGTCTAAAAAATGAGGACATTTTAGAAATAATACGTTTTAAGATTTATTTCTGGTTGAGTTATTTATACTAGTAGTATTTCTGGTTGAGTTATTTAGACTAGTAGTATTTCTGGTTGAGTTATTTAGACTAGTAGTATTTCTGGTTGAGTTATTTAGACTAGTAGTATTTCTGGTTGAGTTATTTAGACTGGTAGATTAGACTGGTAGGATGGTCAGTTTTCCGAGGGTATGTTTGGCAGCATGGCCCCCTCGTGCTGTTCCGTCGGCATACGGATCAGCAGGGCTCCGTATAGTAAATCAGGCCAATTGGCAAAATTTGGCCACTATCTAAATAGTGGCCAAAGAGTTTGTCCGATGGGCCGCTTAAGCTAACAGTCCGATGTGCTCTAGACAGTTAGCGGGCCGCGGCTAGCTGGTAGCCATTTAGCTGGTAGCCATTTAGCTGGTAGCCATTTAGCTGGTAGCCATTTAGCTAGTAGCCATTTAGCTGGTAGCCATTTAGCTGGTAGCCATTTAGCTGGTAGCCAATTAGCTGGTAGCCAATTAGCTGGTAGCCATTTAGCTGGTAGCCAATTAGCTGGTAGCCAATTAGCTGGTAGCCATTTAGCTGGTAGCCAATTAGCTGGTAGCCATTTAGCTGGTAGCCATTTAGCTGGTAGCCATTTAGCTAGTAGCCAGTTAGCTGGCTAACTTTTGATGAGGTTCCAGTTCTTAAGTATAAAAATAGTAGATCTGTACCACATTGGGTGAGGGGGGGTTGCAGGAGAGTATATTCAGTACGTAGATGGAAAGTGATATAAAAAACAAAAAATACGAAAAAAACAAGGTAAAATATGTTTAGACGGGACAAGACAAAAACAAACGTCCGACTGCTATGCCATCTTGGTTAGTGAGTCCTCCAGATCAGAGGCAGTAGGGATGACCAGGGATGTTCTCTGTTTAGCGAGTCCTCCAGATCAGAGGCAGTAGGGATGACCAGGGATGTTCTCTGTTTAGTGAGTCCTCCAGATCAGAGGCAGTAGGGATGACCCAGGGATGTTCTCTGTTTAGTGAGTCCTCCAGATCAGAGGCAGTAGGGATGACCAGGGATGTTCTCTGTTTAGTGAGTCCTCCAGATCAGAGGCAGTAGGGATGACCAGGGATGTTCTCTGTTTAGTGAGTCCTCCAGATCAGAGGCAGTAGGGATGACCCAGGGATGTTCTCTGTTTAGTGAGTCCTCCAGATCAGAGGCAGTAGGGATGACCCAGGGATGTTCTCTGTTTAGTGAGTCCGCCAGTTCAGAGGCAGTAGGGATGACCAGGGATGTTCTCTGTTTAGCGAGTCCTCCAGATCAGAGGCAGTAGGGATGAACAGGGATGTTCTCTTGACAAGTGTGTGATTTAGACCATTTCTTGTCCTGCTAAACATTCAAAATGTAACGAGTACTTTAGGGTGTCAGGGAAAATGTAGGGAGTAAAAAAGTCATTTTCTTTAGGAATGTAGTGAAGTGAAAGCTGTCAAAAATATAAATAGTAAATAAATTACTGACACCCAAAAAAACGACTTAAGTAGTACTTTAAAGTATTTTTACTTAAGTACTTTACACCAGTGGAGATTATACATTTTATTTACAATGAAACTTTTCAATTCAGCATAACAAAATAATTATCTAGTCGCACTTTAACCGTGATTGATTGTGAAGCAGTGAGTGCTCATGCCTCAAAAACAGTAACTCATGATGATGTATATACACTTAGTAGACACTCTTGTCCTTAGCAAAGTGCAGTGCATATATATTCAGTTCATACCTTCAACGCACTGCCACTTGATGGAGCATCCTCCTTTCTGAAGCTGTCTCAATATCTCCGGTATGCTTTCAACAGGGTTTCGTTAGCCGGTAATAGACAGTTTCAACAGGGTTTCGTTAGCCGGTAATAGACGCTTTCAACAGGGTTTCGTTAGCCGGTAATAGACGCTTTCAACAGGGTTTCGTTAGCCGGTAATAGACGCTTTCAACAGGGTTTCGTTAGCCGGTAATAGACAGTTTCAACAGGGTTTCGTTAGCCGGTAATAGACAGTTTCAACAGGGTTTCGTTAGCCGGTAATAGACGCTTTCAACAGGGTTTCGTTAGCCGGTAATAGACGCTTTCAACAGGGTTTCGTTAGCCGGTAATAGACAGTTTTTGGCCATAAAAAAAATAGAAAAGCCAATAAATAAAATTGGCGATGGCCCATTTGTCCCGGGAAAAGAAGAAAAAATTACCATTGCGAAATAATGCTTTTTAGCAGTCCATGGAAATACATGCTTGTAGGTTAATTTGCATGATTTAGTAGAATTAAATTGGTGCGTGTGTACAGTATATTATTTGTATACAATTATTTGATATAAACTTTCTTTCATTAGGCACAATCCTAATAATTTTAGCAAGCCAAGCTAGTTGATAATCCTAGTCATATCAGCAAGCCATGCTAGTTGATAATCCTAGTCATATTAGCAAGCCATGCTAGTTGATAATCCTAGTCATATTAGCAAGCCATGCTAGTTGTTACATCTTTAGATCTCCCCTCTTTCTACATTTCTGAAGGATATTTTCATCTCTGTCACATTAAACTGCTTGCATGTGTGGTGCGCTTTTGACAACAGTGTTTTCCCTCTAATTGCATTATGGAACGAACATTCGCATGTAGCCTGCAGCCTTGTGCGCATTGCTGCTCTTATAATGTGAACAAATAAGAGTTTATTAACATTTTAAGCTAAATGTTCTGATCTGTTGCATCAGCTTCATTGTTGTTGTTTTTTACATAACCTAGGCCTACTGGTTGATTTAATTTGGGATCTATCGTCCCACAACTGGCCCAGAGTCTGTTCGGGAATAGGCTATTTCTTTGTCGACAAGCTGACCAATAGAATAGGGAAACAACGTTTTTACTATGGGGGATAGTAGATGGACATATGCTAGTGATTCTGCTGTTGGTTTCTTGTCAGCTATGAACAGGTTAACCACTCCTAGCAGCACCTCTAGGGCTGGTCGTGTCAGCTATGAACAGGTTAACCACTCCTAGCAGCACCTCTAGGGCTGGTTGTGACAGCTATGAACAGGTTAACCACTCCTAGCAGCACACCTAGGGCTGGTCGTGACAGCTATGAGCAGGTTAACCACTCCTAGCAGCACCTCTAGGGCTGGTCGTGACAGCTATTAACAGGTTAACCACTCCTAGCAGCACCTCTAGGGCTGGTCGTGACAGCTATGAACAGGTTAACCACTCCTAGCAGCACCTCTAGGGCTGGTCGTGACAGCTATGAACAGGTTAACCACTCCTAGCAGCACCTCTTGGGCTGGTCGTGACAGCTATGAACAGGTTAAACACTCCTAGCAGCACCTCTAGGGCTGGTCGTGACAGCTATGAACAGGTTAAACACTCCTAGCAGCACCTCTAGGGCTGGTCGTGACAGCTATGAACAGGTTAAACACTCCTAGCAGCACCTCTAGGGCTGGTCGTGACAGCTATGAACAGGTTAACCACTCCTAGCAGCACCTCTTGGGCTGGTCGTGACAGCTATGAACAGGTTAAACACTCCTAGCAGCACCTCTAGGGCTGGTCGTGACAGCTATGAACAGGTTAAACACTCCTAGCAGCACCTCTAGGGCTGGTCGTGACAGCTATGAACAGGTTAACCACTCCTAGCAGCACCTCTTGGGCTGGTCGTGACAGCTATGAACAGGTTAAACACTCCTAGCAGCACCTCTAGGGCTGGTCGTGACAGCTATGAACAGGTTAAACACTCCTAGCAGCACCTCTAGGGCTGGTCGTGACAGCTATGAACAGGTTAAACACTCCTAGCAGCACCTCTAGGGCTGGTCGTGACAGCTATGAACAGGTTAACCACTCCTAGCAGCACCTCTTGGGCTGGTCGTGACAGCTATGAACAGGTTAAACACTCCTAGCAGCACCTCTAGGGCTGGTCGTGACAGCTATGAACAGGTTAAACACTCCTAGCAGCACCTCTAGGGCTGGTCGTGACAGCTATGAACAGGTTAAACACTCCTAGCAGCACCTCTAGGGCTGGTCGTGACAGCTATGAACAGGTTAAACACTCCTAGCAGCACCTCTAGGGCTGGTCGTGACAGCTATTAATAGGTTCGGGAGAGAACAGGGTCAGTAAGTCTGTCTAAAGCAAAGTTTTGACAAATAATAAAGAAATTAGCAAGATCTTCAACAGATCAAATACTTCAGAATCTGATCAAATGTGTTGTCTGGGTTCAACATGGCATTGAGATGTAATATAGATCAAATGTATTGTCTGGTTTCAACATGGCATTGAGATGTAATATAGATCAAATGTGTTGTCTGGTTTCAACATTATATTACAGTAGTGTCTTGAGACGACCCATAGAAATGCATTGCATGTCTTCAAGAGACGTGATGGCTGGGTATGTACAGGGCATTCTGAAAGTATTCAGACCCCTTGACTTTTCCACATTTTGTACATTACAGGCTTATTATAAAAATGATTAAATCATTTTTTCCCCCTCATCAATCATGCTGTGGGGAGATTATTTCAGCGGCAGGGACTGGGAGACTAGTCAGAATCAAGGGAAAGATGAACGGAGCAAAGTACAGAGAGATCCTTGATGAGAACCTGCTCCACAGCGCTCAGGACCTCAGACTGGGGGCGAAGGTTCACCTTCCAACAGGACAACGACCCTAAGCACACAGCAAAGACAACGCAGGAGTGGCTTCGGGACAAGTCTCTGAATAATGTCCTTGAGTGGCCCAGCCAGAGCCCGGACTTGAACCCGATTGAACGTCTCTGGAGAGACCTGAAAATAGCTGTGAAGCTCCCCATCCAACCTGACAGAGCTTGAGAGGATCTGCAGAGAAGAATGGGAGGAGCTCCCCAAATACAGGTGTGCCAAGCTTGTAGCGTCATACCCAAGAAGACTCGAGGCTGTAATCGCTGCCAAAGGTGCTTCAACAAAGTGCTGAGTAAAGGGTCTGAATACTTATGGAAATGTGATATTTCTATTTTTTTTTAAATATTTATACATTTGCAAATAATTAAAAAAAACAGTTTGCTTTGTTTGTAGAGTGATGTGGGGAAAAAAATGATTTAAAGAAACATTTTGTAATGTAATTTGCATTGTACTATGTATTAGACCTAGACATTGTGTGTATGTACTGATATGGAGGCTATGTGTGACATTTTAAATGTATGTATTTCAGTCCTTGACTAATAATGTTCTGTACTATGTATTCTGTTCTGTTTCATGTGGACCCCAGGAAGAGTAGCTGATGCTTTTGCAGCGGTTCATGGGGATCTAATCAAATACTAAACTCATGCAAGCAGTAGAATCAGATTTATAAAAACAGATTCAAATATACCTTATGGAACAGAGGGGACGCTGAAGAGACACAAACATAGGCACACACACACACATACACATCGACACACACACACATACACACACAAATACATATACACACACACACACACATATACACACACACATGAGAACACACGCACTCTACACACGTACACATGTTGTATTGTAGAGATGTGGTAGTGGAGTAGGGAACACACTAAATGTATTGGGTAAATTGTTATGAAATGTAATGTCATGTAATATTTTAAATTGTATATAACTTAATGTCCTTAATGTTGCTTGACCCCAGGAAGAGTAGCTGCTGCCTTGGCAGGAACTAATGGGGATCCATAATAAACCCCAGGAAGAGTAGCTGCTGCCTTGGCAGGAACTAATGGGGATCCATAATAAACCCCAGGAAGAGTAGCTGCTGCCTTGGCTGGAACTAATGGGGATCCATAATAAACCCCAGAAAGAGTAGCTGCTGCCTTGGCAGGAACTAATGGGGATCCATAATAAACCCCAGGAAGAGTAGCTGCTGCCTTGGCAGGAACTAATGGGGATCCATAATAAACCCCAGGAAGAGTAGCTGCTGCCTTGGCAGGAACTAATGGGGATCCATAATAAACCCCAGGAAGAGTAGCTGCTGCCTTGGCAGGAACTAATGGGGATCCATAATAAACCCCAGGAAGAGTAGCTGCTGCCTTGGCAGGAACTAATGGGGATCCATAATAAACCCCAGGAAGAGTAGCTGCTGCCTTGGCAGGAAGTAATGGGGATCCATAATAAACCCCAGGAAGAGTAGCTGCTGCCTTGGCAGGAACTAATGGGGATCCATAATAAACCCCAGGAAGAGTAGCTGCTGCCTTGGCAGGAACTAATGGGGATCCATAATAAACCCCAGGAAGAGTAGGAAAGACTCACAACTCTTAGAGACTCACCCAGAAAGACTCACAGCTCTTAGAGACTCACCCAGAAAGACTCACAGCTCTTAGAGACTCACCCAGAAAGACTCACAGCTGTAATCCAAAGGTGCTTCTAACATGGATTGACTCAGGGGTGTGAATACTATTTCTGTATTTAACTTTCAGTAAATTTGCAAAAAACATTTAAACATGTTTTCACTTTGTCATCATGGGGTATTGTGTTTAGATGGGTGAGAAAAAAAATCGATGTAATCCATGTTGAATTCAGGCTGTAACACAATGTGGAATAAGTCGAGGGGTCTGAATAATTTCTGAAGGCCCTGTAATGTGATCTATGTCTTACAGCTCTGAGGACATTGTGGTGAAGCTGAACGGCAGTCAGCTGACAATGGACTACCTGGAGGAGGTTGGTTTTAACGAGCCGATCCTGGTTCTGAAGAAGGACGGTCTGGGGATGTCCATGCCTGCTCCTACCTTCTACATAAATGATGTGGAGAACCATGTTGGTACGTATAGTCCCGTCTCTGTCTACTGCTCTAACAGTCTTTAGCAATACTGGGGATGTCCATGTCCTGCGTTTACGTTGGTAAAGACTGGACCTATGTCTCTAAATAACTCATGGTTTTCCTACAGTAGGACCTGCTTTACTCCTCTCTCCACCAGATGGCGCTCTCTCTCCCTCTTTTTAGCAAATGTTTTTTTCTGGTGCCACTCAATTCAGTGCCAGGTGCTACGTTGTCTAAACAACTCAACTGGCTAGTTTGCCTGTCTGTAAAGAGAAGGGCGGGCTGTACGTTGATCATGCTGCTCTGATTGGATAGAGCGAAACTGTATTTCTCTGTCCATTCGCTTCTTAATTTCACACGATCACTTCTCCTGGCCTGATTCTCCTGGCCTGATTCTGTCTGACCATTTAGATTACTCCTGCCTCCTGTTAGCCTGATCATTTAGATTACTCCTGCCTCCTGTTAGCCTGATCATTTAGATTACTCCTGCCTCCTGTTAGCCTGATCATTTAGATTACTCCTGCCTCCTGTTAGCCTGATCATTTAGATTACTCCTGCCTCCTGTTAGCCTGGTCATTTAGATTACTCCTGTCTCCTGTTAGCCTGATCATTTAGATTACTCCTGCCTCCTGTTAGCCTGATCATTTAGATTACTCCTGCCTCCTGTTAGCCTGATCATTTAGATTACTCCTGCCTCCTGTTAGCCTGATCATTTAGATTACTCCTGCCTCCTGTTAGCCTGATCATTTAGATTACTCCTGCCTCCTGTTAGCCTGATCATTTAGATTACTCCTGCCTCCTGTTAGCCTGATCATTTAGATTACTCCTGTCTCCTGTTAGCCTGATCATTTAGATTACTCCTGTCTCCTGTTAGCCTGATCATTTAGATTACTCCTGTCTCCTGTTAACCTGCTACTATGATATATCAATAGGCAAGGACATTTGCCAGCAAGCTATCAATGTGCATAATATTTATCAAACTATCAATGTGCATAATATCTAACATAGGGGCGGCAGGTAGCCTAGTGGTTAGAGTGTTGGGCCAGAAAGGTTGCTAGATGGAATCCCCGACCTGACAAGGTACAAATCTGTCGTTTTGTCCATGATAAAGGCAGTTAACCCACTGTTCCTAGGCCGTCATTGTAAATAAGAATTTGTTCTTAACTGATTTGCCTAGTTAAATAAATAAAAAAATAAACAAGCTGGACAAGTGTAGGTAAAACATATGAAATGCTGATTAGGGTGACCATCACGTTGGCAACCAAACAATCATGTCCTGCATTTTATCAACACATTTCAGTCAGACAATCCAACCTGTCTCAGTCAGACATTCTGCTACTTCTACTGCTTTCTACTGAACAGCCTAGTTAGCAACATGTCTCATCAACTCATCAACTCACTGCCAATTAAAGACCTGCTCACTATTGATTTTCTCGTGACATTTGTGTATAATTAAGTTACATTTTGAACTGTTTTGTATTAATCACTCCCAGGTCCAGACGTGGGTGTGGACGTGATAGATGTGACCAAGCAGACTGACAGTAAGATGAAACTGAAGGAGTTTGTGGATTACTACTACAGCACCAACAGGAAGAAAGTATTAAACATAATCAACCTCGAGTTCTCTGACAAAAGGTAGGCAGGTACCTAAGAGTTACACCGACACGTTCACTTTGACAAGACTTCTCCTGACTTTCTCTGATACAGATCGTACTTAACAGTATTTTATTGTCAGCCTAATTATTATTAAACACCATTAAGATGATAATGATATTATAATATTAACCCCTATGTATATTATGGTATGTTTTTTTATGCTATTGTAGTGGCGTGATTTGAATAGTCTTTATTTCTCTCTCTCAGGATGGACGGTATAGTGGAGAGCCCTCAGATTGTGCGTAGGTTGTCGTGGGTAGAGAACTACTGGCCAGACGATGCTCTCCTGGGGAAACCTAAAGTCACTAAGTACTGTCTGATCGGTGTTAAAGACAGCTACACTGACTTCCACATCGAGTGTGGAGGGGCCTCTGTATGGTACCACGTACTCAAGGTATGACACGGTTAATAACCTTATTTATCAATTAACTTTATTTATTAAGGTACTGTAATGTCTGGTACAACATACTCAAGGTTTTAATGTGATTTATTAGGATCCCCATTAGCTGACGCCAATGGTGACATACTGGGGTCTGACACATAACGAAAAAGACATTACAGACAAAATACTTTACAATTTACATACATTTAAAAACATTAACATGTAGTGTGTGTTGTATCAGTAATCAAATCAAATCAAAATGATTTATAAAGCCCCCTTTACATCAGCTGATGTCACAAAGTGCTGTACAGAAACCCAGCCTAAAACCCCAAACAGCAAGCTATGCAGGTGTAAAAGCACGGTGGCTAGGAAAAACATACATGTCAGTACACACACACAACAAGTAGGTCACCTAGGGGGAGAGGCGTTGTGCCGTGAGGTGTTGCTTTATTTGTTTTTGGAAACCAGGTTTGCTGTTCACTTGCGCTATATAAGATGGAAGGGAGTTCCATGCCCTCATGGCTCTGTATAATACTGTATGTTTCCTTGAATTTGTTCTGGACCTGGGGACTGTGAAAAGACCCCTGGTGGCATGTTTGGTGGGGTAAGTGTGTGTGTCAGAGCTGTGTGTAAGTTGACTATGCAAACAAACACATTCATTTTTTCTTATAAAAAGAAGAAGTGAAGCAGTCAGTCTCTCCTCAACTCTTAGCCAAGAGAGACTGGCATGGATAGTATTTATATCAGCCCTCTGATTACAATGAAGAGCAAGACGTGCCGCTCTGTTCTGGGCCAGCTGCAGCTTAACTAGGTCTTTATTAGCAGAACTTGACCATATGACTGGACAATAATCAAGATTAGAAAAAACTGGAGCCTGCAGGACTTACTTTGTGGAGTGTGGTGTCAGAAAAGCAGAGCATCTCTTTATTACGGACACACCTCTCCCCATCTTTACAACCATTCAATCTACAGTGCAACAACAAGTTTTTAGACAAACTGAAATATCTAATTTCCATAATTATTCAGACCCTTTACTCAGCACTTGTTGGCAGCGATTACAGCCTTGAGTCTTCCTTGGTATGACGCTACAATCTTGGCACACCTGTATTTGGGGAGTTTCTCCCATTCTTCTCTTCAGATCCTCTCAAGCTCTGTCAGGTTGGATGGGGAGTGTCGCTATTTGATCGGGTTCAAGTCCGGGCTCTGGCTGGGCCACTCAAGAACATTCAGAGACTTGTCCGGAAGCCACTCCTGCGTTGTCTTGGCTGTGTGCTTAGGGTCGTTGTCCTGTTGGAAGGTGAACCTTCACCCCAGTCTGAGGTCCTGAGCACTCTGGAGCAGGTTTTCATCAAGGATCTCTCTATTATTTTCTCCATTCATCGTTCCATCGATCCTGACTAGTCCCCCAGTCCCTGCTACTGAAAACATCCCTACAGCATGATGCTGCCACCACCATGCTTGGTGCCACAATCCCTCCAGAGGTGACGCTTTGGCATTCATGCCAAATAGTTCCATCTTGGTTTCATCAGACCAGAGAATCTTGTTTCTCACGGTCTTAGAGTCCTTTAGACACCGTTTGGGAAACTCCAAGCGGGCTGTCATGTGCCTTTTACTGAGGAGTTGCTTAAGTCTGGCCACTCTACCATAAAGCTTGATTGGTGGAGTGCTGCAGAGATGGCTGTCCTTCTGGAATGTTCTCCCATCTCCACAGAGGAACTCTGGAGCTCTGACAGGGTGACCTTCGTGACCAAGGCCCTTCTCCCCCGATTGCTCAGTTTGGCCGGGCGGCCAGCTCTAGGAAGAGTCTTGAAGGTTCCAAATGTCTTCCATTTAAGAATTATGGAGGCCACTGTGTTCTTGGGGACCTTCAATGCTGCAGACATTTTTTGGTACCCTTCCCCAGATCTGTGACTCGACACAATCCTGTATCAGAGCTCTACGGACAATTCCTTCGACCTCATGGCTTGGTTTTTGCTCAGACATGCACTGTCAACTGTTGGACCTTATATAGACAGGTGTGTGCCTTTCCAAATCATGTCCAATGAATTGAATTTACCACAGGTGGACTCCAGTCAAGTTGTAGAAACATCTAAAAGATGGTCAATGGAAACAGGATGCACCTGAGCTCAATTTCGAGTCTCATAGCAAAGGGTCTGAATACTTTTGTAAATAAGGTATTTCTGTTTTTTATTTTGTAATAAATTTGCATTATGGGTTATTGTGTGTAGATTGATGAGGAAATTGTTTTATTTAATAAATCTTAGAATAAAGCTGTAACGTAACAACATGTGGAAAAGGGAAGGGGTGTCACGATCGTCAGGAAGAACGGACCAAGGCGCAGCGTGCATTGAGTTCCACATATTTTTAATTTACAGTGAAACGTCCAAACAAATAAGAAATAACTGACCGTAACAATAAGTGTAGCGCACACAGGCACTAACAACAAACAATAACCCACAAACACAGGTGGGAAAAGGAACAACTTAAGTATGATCCCCAATTAGAGGCAACGTCAATCAGCTGCCTCTAATTGGGAACCATACAAAACCAAAACATAGAAATAAACAACATAGAAACCCAATATACCCCCTAGTCACGTCCTGACCAAAACCACCATAGAAAACCCAGAGGGCTATCTTCGGCCAGGATGTGACAAGGGGACTGAATGCTTTCCGAATGCACTGTATCTCCTTCAGATATTGTTGATTGTGGCCTGTGTTGTCCCACTCCTCTTCAATGTCTGGAACTGGAACATGCTGTCGTATGCGTCGATCCAGAGCATCTCAAACATGCTCAGTGGGTGACATGTCTGGTGAATTTGCAGGCCATTGAAGAACTTGGACATTTTCAGCTTTCAGGACTTGTGTAACAGATTCTTGCGACAAGCGGCAGTGCATTATCATGCTGAAACATGAGGTGATGGCGGCGGATGAATGGCACGACAACGGGCCTCAGGATCTCGTCACGGTATCTCAATAAAATTGCCATAGATAAAATGCAATGGTGCTCGCTGTCCATAGCTTATGACTGCCCATACCATAACCCCACCACCACCATGGGGCACTCTGTTCTCAACGTTGACATCAGCGAACCACTCGCCCACACGACGCCATACACATTGTTGTTGAAACCAACAGCTTGTAGAACTATTTTGTTAGTTTAAAAGATCCTTCACCTGTGATAGAGAGACACCACTGTCCTCAACGGTACTCCCGCCAGCTTTGGTCTTTGTCATGGTAACAACGTAGGCAACAGGGCAGGTCAGAGGGAAGATTGAAAACAACAACAAATAGCAGGGTTCTAGACAGCCACAAGCACGGGACCATCCACGGTCCCAGCCACAATGGCTAACGACGCCCTCAAGAAAACCCAGCTAGCTTGATAGGCAGCTAGCTAGCAGCTAGGCTAGCTTCCACACCAGACCCGGCCTTGGTCGGCAGGATCACTGGACAGATAGTAGCGGTCCAGCAACTCGCGTCACTGCATCCAAACTCAAAAAGGTAGCTAGGTGGTAACTAAACTTGTTCAATAGACTTTCAAAACTTTCCAAAACAACAAACCGAGCTCTCCCTCGTTCCGTGTTCAACGGGAAATGTACACCTTTTCCAATGCACTTCTCAAGGAAGAATACTCGAGGTACTGCATAGCAAGAATGAAGTTAGCCGTAGAATGAATAGGAACGAGTCCTGGACATGTATTCACAAAGTGTCTCCGAGTAGCGGTGCTGTTCTAGGATCAGTGTTGCCTTTAGATCATAATGAATGAGATGACATGAACAGGGAAGGACCTGATCCTAGATCAGCACTGCTACTCTGAAATGCTTTGAGAATACAGGCCCTGATGCTGTAAGGAGCCTGCCCTTGTTGTGTCTTGATGGTGTTCTTGTTGTTGTTTCCAGGGAGAGAAGATCTTCTTCCTGATCAAGCCCACGTCAGCCAACCTATCGTTGTACGAGCGCTGGAGGTCCTCAGCCAATCACGCTGAGATGTTCTTCGCTGACCAGGTGGACAAGTGTTACAAGTGCACTCTGAAGCAGGGACAAACCCTCTTCATACCATCAGGTTAGTGCACTCTGAAGCAGGGACAGACCCTATTCATACCATCAGGTTAGTGCACTCTGAAGCAGGGACAGACCCTATACATACCATCAGGTTAGTGCACTCTAAAGTAGGAACAAGAAATCTTCAAACCATCACGTCAGAATCAGGACCCTGTTCAGGGCTAGATTTAGTTCTTCTCACAAATCACACCTATTATTATGTTGTCACCACAGTCACATTGGGAATAGAATCAGACCTGTTCTTATGGTGTCACATTGGGAATAGAATCAGACCTGTTCTGATGGTGTCACATTGGGAATAGAATCAGACCTGTTCTGATGGTGTCACATTGGGAATAGAATCAGACCTGTTCTGATGGTGTCACATTGGGAATAGAATCAGACCTGTTCTGATGGTGTCACATTGGGAATAGAATCAGACCTGTTCTGATGGTGTCACATTGGGAATAGAATCAGACCTGTTCTGATGGTGTCACATTGGGAATAGAATCAGACCTGTTCTGATGGTGTCACATTGGGAATAGAATCAGACCTGTTCTGATGGTGTCACATTGGGAATAGAATCAGACCTGTTCTTATGGTGTCACATTGGGAATAGAATCAGACCTGTTCTTATGGTGTCACATTGGGAATAGAATCAGACCTGTTCTTATGGTGTCACATTGGGAATAGAATCAGACCTGTTCTGATGGTGTCACATTGGGAATAGAATCAGACCTATTCTTATGGTGTCACATTGGGAATAGAATCAGACCTGTTCTGATGGTGTCACATTGGGAATAGAATCAGACCTGTTCTTATGGTGTCACATTGGGAATAGAATCAGACCTGTTCTGATGGTGTCACATTGGGAATAGAATCAGACCTGTTCTTTTGTTGTCACATTGGGAATAGAATCAGACCTGTTCTGATGGTGTCACATTGGGAATAGAATCAGACCTGTTCTTATGGTGTCACATTGGGAATAGAATCAGACCTGTTCTGATGGTGTCACATTGGGAATAGAATCAGACCTGTTCTGATGGTGTCACATTGGGAATAGAATCAGACCTGTTCTGATGGTGTCACATTGGGAATAGAATCAGACCTGTTCTGATGGTGTCACATTGGGAATAGAATCAGACCTGTTCTGATGGTGTCACATTGGGAGTAGAATCAGACCTGTTCTGATGGTGTCACATTGGGAATAGAATCAGACCTGTTCTGATGGTGTCACATTGGGAATAGAATCAGACCTGTTCTTATGGTGTCACATTGGGAATAGAATCAGACCTGTTCTTATGGTGTCACATTGGGAATAGAATCAGACCTGTTCTGATGGTGTCACATTGGGAATAGAATCAGACCTGTTCTGATGGTGTCACATTGGGAATAGAATCAGACCTGTTCTGATGGTGTCACATTGGGAATAGAATCAGACCTGTTCTTATGGTGTCACATTGGGAATAGAATCAGACCTGTTCTTATGGTGTCACATTGGGAATAGAATCAGACCTGTTCTGGATGGTGTCACATTGGGAATAGAATCAGACCTGTTCTTATGGTGTCACATTGGGAATAGAATCAGACCTGTTCTTATGGTGTCACATTGGGAATAGAATCAGACCTGTTCTGATGGTGTCACATTGGGAATAGAATCAGACCTGTTCTTATGGTGTCACATTGGGAATAGAATCAGACCTGTTCTTTTGTTGTCACATTTGGAATAGAATCAGACCTGTTCTGATGGTGTCACATTGGGAATATAATCAGACCTGTTCTGATGGTGTCACATTGGGAATAGAATCAGACCTGTTCTTTTGTTGTCACATTGGGAATAGAATCAGACCTGTTCTGATGGTGTCACATTGGGAATAGAATCAGACCTGTTCTGATGGTGTCACATTGGGAATAGAATCAGACCTGTTCTTATGGTGTCACATTGGGAATAGAATCAGACCTGTTCTGATGGTGTCACATTGGGAATAGAATCAGACCTGTTCTGATGGTGTCACATTGGGAATAGAATCAGACCTGTTCTTATGGTGTCACATTGGGAATAGAATCAGACCTGTTCTGATGGTGTCACATTGGGAATAGAATCAGACCTGTTCTGATGGTGTCACATTGGGAATATAATCAGACCTGTTCTGATGGTGTCACATTGGGAATAGAATCAGACCTGTTCTGATGGTGTCACATTGGGAATAGAATCAGACCTGTTCTGATGGTGTCACATTGGGAATAGAATCAGACCTGTTCTTATGGTGTCACATTGGGAATAGAATCAGACCTGTTCTTATGGTGTCACATTGGGGAATAGAATCAGACCTGTTCTTATGGTGTCACATTGGGAATAGAATCAGACCTGTTCTGATGGTGTCACATTGGGAATAGAATCAGACCTATTCTTATGGTGTCACATTGGGAATAGAATCAGACCTGTTCTGATGGTGTCACATTGGGAATAGAATCAGACCTGTTCTTATGGTGTCACATTGGGAATAGAATCAGACCTGTTCTGATGGTGTCACATTGGGAATAGAATCAGACCTGTTCTTTTGTTGTCACATTGGGAATAGAATCAGACCTGTTCTGATGGTGTCACATTGGGAATAGAATCAGACCTGTTCTTATGGTGTCACATTGGGAATAGAATCAGACCTGTTCTGATGGTGTCACATTGGGAATAGAATCAGACCTGTTCTTATGGTGTCACATTGGGAATAGAATCAGACCTGTTCTGATGGTGTCACATTGGGAATAGAATCAGACCTGTTCTGATGGTGTCACATTGGGAATAGAATCAGACCTGTTCTGATGGTGTCACATTGGGAGTAGAATCAGACCTGTTCTGATGGTGTCACATTGGGAATAGAATCAGACCTGTTCTGATGGTGTCACATTGGGAATAGAATCAGACCTGTTCTTATGGTGTCACATTGGCAATAGAATCAGACCTGTTCTTATGGTGTCACATTGGGAATAGAATCAGACCTGTTCTGATGGTGTCACATTGGGAATAGAATCAGACCTGTTCTTTTGTTGTCACATTGGGAATAGAATCAGACCTGTTCTGATGGTGTCACATTGGGAGTAGAATCAGACCTGTTCTTATGGTGTCACATTGGGAATAGAATCAGACCTGTTCTTATGGTGTCACATTGGGAATAGAATCAGACCTGTTCTGATGGTGTCACATTGGGAATAGAATCAGACCTGTTCTTATGGTGTCACATTGGGAATAGAATCAGACCTGTTCTTATGGTGTCACATTGGGAATAGAATCAGACCTGTTCTGATGGTGTCACATTGGGAATAGAATCAGACCTGTTCTTATGGTGTCACATTGGGAATAGAATCAGACCTGTTCTTTTGTTGTCACATTTGGAATAGAATCAGACCTGTTCTGATGGTGTCACATTGGGAATATAATCAGACCTGTTCTGATGGTGTCACATTGGGAATAGAATCAGACCTGTTCTTTTGTTGTCACATTGGGAATAGAATCAGACCTGTTCTGATGGTGTCACATTGGGAATAGAATCAGACCTGTTCTGATGGTGTCACATTGGGAATAGAATCAGACCTGTTCTTATGGTGTCACATTGGGAATAGAATCAGACCTGTTCTTTTGTTGTCACATTGGGAATAGAATCAGACCTGTTCTGATGGTGTCACATTGGGAATAGAATCAGACCTGTTCTGATGGTGTCACATTGGGAATAGAATCAGACCTGTTCTGATGGTGTCACATTGGGAATAGAATCAGACCTGTTCTGATGGTGTCACATTGGGAATAGAATCAGACCTGTTCTTATGGTGTCACATTGGGAATAGAATCAGACCTGTTCTTATGGTGTCACATTGGGAATAGAATCAGACCTGTTCTGATGGTGTCACATTGGGAATAGAATCAGACCTGTTCTTTTGTTGTCACATTGGGAATAGAATCAGACCTGTTCTGATGGTGTCACATTGGGAATAGAATCAGACCTGTTCTTATGGTGTCACATTGGGAATAGAATCAGACCTGTTCTTATGGTGTCACATTGGGAATAGAATCAGACCTGTTCTTATGGTGTCACATTGGGAATAGAATCAGACCTGTTCGGATGGTGTCACATTGGGAATAGAATCAGACCTGTTCTTATGGTGTCACATTGGGAATAGAATCAGACCTGTTCTTATGGTGTCACATTGGGAATAGAATCAGACCTGTTCTGATGGTGTCACATTGGGAATAGAATCAGACCTGTTCTTATGGTGTCACATTGGGAATAGAATCAGACCTGTTCTTTTGTTGTCACATTTGGAATAGAATCAGACCTGTTCTGATGGTGTCACATTGGGAATATAATCAGACCTGTTCTGATGGTGTCACATTGGGAATAGAATCAGACCTGTTCTTTTGTTGTCACATTGGGAATAGAATCAGACCTGTTCTGATGGTGTCACATTGGGAATAGAATCAGACCTGTTCTGATGGTGTCACATTGGGAATAGAATCAGACCTGTTCTTATGGTGTCACATTGGGAATAGAATCAGACCTGTTCTGATGGTGTCACATTGGGAATAGAATCAGACCTGTTCTGATGGTGTCACATTGGGAATAGAATCAGACCTGTTCTTATGGTGTCACATTGGGAATAGAATCAGACCTGTTCTGATGGTGTCACATTGGGAATAGAATCAGACCTGTTCTGATGGTGTCACATTGGGAATATAATCAGACCTGTTCTGATGGTGTCACATTGGGAATAGAATCAGACCTGTTCTGATGGTGTCACATTGGGAATAGAATCAGACCTGTTCTGATGGTGTCACATTGGGAATAGAATCAGACCTGTTCTTATGGTGTCACATTGGGAATAGAATCAGACCTGTTCTTATGGTGTCACATTGGGAATAGAATCAGACCTGTTCTTATGGTGTCACATTGGGAATAGAATCAGACCTGTTCTGATGGTGTCACATTGGGAATAGAATCAGACCTATTCTTATGGTGTCACATTGGGAATAGAATCAGACCTGTTCTGATGGTGTCACATTGGGAATAGAATCAGACCTGTTCTTATGGTGTCACATTGGGAATAGAATCAGACCTGTTCTGATGGTGTCACATTGGGAATAGAATCAGACCTGTTCTTTTGTTGTCACATTGGGAATAGAATCAGACCTGTTCTGATGGTGTCACATTGGGAATAGAATCAGACCTGTTCTTATGGTGTCACATTGGGAATAGAATCAGACCTGTTCTGATGGTGTCACATTGGGAATAGAATCAGACCTGTTCTTATGGTGTCACATTGGGAATAGAATCAGACCTGTTCTGATGGTGTCACATTGGGAATAGAATCAGACCTGTTCTGATGGTGTCACATTGGGAATAGAATCAGACCTGTTCTGATGGTGTCACATTGGGAGTAGAATCAGACCTGTTCTGATGGTGTCACATTGGGAATAGAATCAGACCTGTTCTGATGGTGTCACATTGGGAATAGAATCAGACCTGTTCTTATGGTGTCACATTGGCAATAGAATCAGACCTGTTCTTATGGTGTCACATTGGGAATAGAATCAGACCTGTTCTGATGGTGTCACATTGGGAATAGAATCAGACCTGTTCTTTTGTTGTCACATTGGGAATAGAATCAGACCTGTTCTGATGGTGTCACATTGGGAGTAGAATCAGACCTGTTCTTATGGTGTCACATTGGGAATAGAATCAGACCTGTTCTTATGGTGTCACATTGGGAATAGAATCAGACCTGTTCTGATGGTGTCACATTGGGAATAGAATCAGACCTGTTCTTATGGTGTCACATTGGGAATAGAATCAGACCTGTTCTTATGGTGTCACATTGGGAATAGAATCAGACCTGTTCTGATGGTGTCACATTGGGAATAGAATCAGACCTGTTCTTATGGTGTCACATTGGGAATAGAATCAGACCTGTTCTTTTGTTGTCACATTTGGAATAGAATCAGACCTGTTCTGATGGTGTCACATTGGGAATATAATCAGACCTGTTCTGATGGTGTCACATTGGGAATAGAATCAGACCTGTTCTTTTGTTGTCACATTGGGAATAGAATCAGACCTGTTCTGATGGTGTCACATTGGGAATAGAATCAGACCTGTTCTGATGGTGTCACATTGGGAATAGAATCAGACCTGTTCTTATGGTGTCACATTGGGAATAGAATCAGACCTGTTCTTTTGTTGTCACATTGGGAATAGAATCAGACCTGTTCTGATGGTGTCACATTGGGAATAGAATCAGACCTGTTCTGATGGTGTCACATTGGGAATAGAATCAGACCTGTTCTGATGGTGTCACATTGGGAATAGAATCAGACCTGTTCTGATGGTGTCACATTGGGAATAGAATCAGACCTGTTCTTATGGTGTCACATTGGGAATAGAATCAGACCTGTTCTTATGGTGTCACATTGGGAATAGAATCAGACCTGTTCTGATGGTGTCACATTGGGAATAGAATCAGACCTGTTCTGATGGTGTCACATTGGGAATAGAATCAGACCTGTTCTGATGGTGTCACATTGGGAATAGAATCAGACCTGTTCTTATGGTGTCACATTGGGAATAGAATCAGACCTGTTCTTATGGTGTCACATTGGGAATAGAATCAGACCTGTTCTGATGGTGTCACATTGGGAATAGAATCAGACCTGTTCTTATGGTGTCACATTGGGAATAGAATCAGACCTGTTCTTATGGTGTCACATTGGGAATAGAATCAGACCTGTTCTGATGGTGTCACATTGGGAATAGAATCAGACCTGTTCTTATGGTGTCACATTGGGAATAGAATCAGACCTGTTCTTTTGTTGTCACATTTGGAATAGAATCAGACCTGTTCTGATGGTGTCACATTGGGAATATAATCAGACCTGTTCTGATGGTGTCACATTGGGAATAGAATCAGACCTGTTCTTTTGTTGTCACATTGGGAATAGAATCAGACCTGTTCTGATGGTGTCACATTGGGAATAGAATCAGACCTGTTCTGATGGTGTCACATTGGGAATAGAATCAGACCTGTTCTGATGGTGTCACATTGGGAATAGAATCAGACCTGTTCTGATGGTGTCACATTGGGAATAGAATCAGACCTGTTCTTTTGTTGTCACACTGGGAATAGAATCAGACCTGTTCTGATGGTGTCACATTGGGAATAGAATCAGACCTGTTCTTATGGTGTCACATTGGGAATAGAATCAGACCTGTTCTTTTGGTGTCACATTGGGAATAGAATCAGACCTGTTCTGATGGTGTCACATTGGGAATAGAATCAGACCTATTCTTATGGTGTCACATTGGGAATATAATCAGACCTGTTCTTATGGTGTCACATTGGGAATATAATCAGACCTGTTCTTATGGTGTCACATTGGGAATATAATCAGACCTGTTCTGATGGTGTCACATTGGGAATAGAATCAGACCTGTTCTGATGGTGTCACACTGGGAATAGAATCAGACCTGTTCTGATGGTGTCACATTGGGAATAGAATCAGACCTGTTCTGATGGTGTCACATTGGGAATAGAATCAGACCTGTTCTTATGGTGTCACATTGGGAATAGAATCAGACCTGTTCTTATGGTGTCACATTGGGAATAGAATCAGACCTGTTCTGATGGTGTCACATTGGGAGTAGAATCAGACCTGTTCTGATGGTGTCACATTGGGAATAGAAGCAGACCTGTTCTTTTGTTGTCACATTGGGAATAGAATCAGACCTGTTCTGATGGTGTCACATTGGGAATAGAATCAGACCTGTTCTTATGGTGTCACATTGGGAATAGAATCAGACCTGTTCTGATGGTGTCACATTGGGAGTAGAATCAGACCTGTTCTGATGGTGTCACATTGGGAATAGAATCAGACCTGTTCTTTTGTTGTCACATTGGGAATAGAATCAGACCTGTTCTGATGGTGTCACATTGGGAATAGAATCAGACCTGTTCTTATGGTGTCACATTGGGAATAGAATCAGACCTGTTCTGATGGTGTCACATTGGGAATAGAATCAGACCTGTTCTGATGGTGTCACATTGGGAGTAGAATCAGACCTGTTCTGATGGTGTCACATTGGGAATAGAATCAGACCTGTTCTGATGGTGTCACATTGGGAATAGAATCAGACCTGTTCTTATGGTGTCACATTGGGAATAGAATCAGACCTGTTCTTATGGTGTCACATTGGGAATAGAATCAGACCTGTTCTTTTGTTGTCACATTGGGAATAGAATCAGACCTGTTCTGATGGTGTCACATTGGGAATAGAATCAGACCTGTTCTTATGGTGTCACATTGGGAATAGAATCAGACCTGTTCTTATGGTGTCACATTGGGAATAGAATCAGACCTGTTCTGATGGTGTCACATTGGGAATAGAATCAGACCTGTTCTTATGGTGTCACATTGGGAATAGAATCAGACCTGTTCTTATGGTGTCACATTGGGAATAGAATCAGACCTGTTCTGATGGTGTCACATTGGGAATAGAATCAGACCTGTTCTTATGGTGTCACATTGGGAATAGAATCAGACCTGTTCTTTTGTTGTCACATTTGGAATAGAATCAGACCTGTTCTGATGGTGTCACATTGGGAATATAATCAGACCTGTTCTGATGGTGTCACATTGGGAATAGAATCAGACCTGTTCTTTTGTTGTCACATTGGGAATAGAATCAGACCTGTTCTGATGGTGTCACATTGGGAATAGAATCAGACCTGTTCTGATGGTGTCACATTGGGAATAGAATCAGACCTGTTCTTATGGTGTCACATTGGGAATAGAATCAGACCTGTTCTGATGGTGTCACATTGGGAATAGAATCAGACCTGTTCTGATGGTGTCACATTGGGAATAGAATCAGACCTGTTCTTATGGTGTCACATTGGGAATAGAATCAGACCTGTTCTGATGGTGTCACATTGGGAATAGAATCAGACCTGTTCTGATGGTGTCACATTGGGAATATAATCAGACCTGTTCTGATGGTGTCACATTGGGAATAGAATCAGACCTGTTCTGATGGTGTCACATTGGGAATAGAATCAGACCTGTTCTGATGGTGTCACATTGGGAATAGAATCAGACCTGTTCTTATGGTGTCACATTGGGAATAGAATCAGACCTGTTCTTATGGTGTCACATTGGGAATAGAATCAGACCTGTTCTTATGGTGTCACATTGGGAATAGAATCAGACCTGTTCTGATGGTGTCACATTGGGAATAGAATCAGACCTATTCTTATGGTGTCACATTGGGAATAGAATCAGACCTGTTCTGATGGTGTCACATTGGGAATAGAATCAGACCTGTTCTGATGGTGTCACATTGGGAATAGAATCAGACCTGTTCTTATGGTGTCACATTGGGAATAGAATCAGACCTGTTCTTTTGTTGTCACATTTGGAATAGAATCAGACCTGTTCTGATGGTGTCACATTGGGAATATAATCAGACCTGTTCTGATGGTGTCACATTGGGAATAGAATCAGACCTGTTCTTTTGTTGTCACATTGGGAATAGAATCAGACCTGTTCTGATGGTGTCACATTGGGAATAGAATCAGACCTGTTCTGATGGTGTCACATTGGGAATAGAATCAGACCTGTTCTTATGGTGTCACATTGGGAATAGAATCAGACCTGTTCTTTTGTTGTCACATTGGGAATAGAATCAGACCTGTTCTGATGGTGTCACATTGGGAATAGAATCAGACCTGTTCTGATGGTGTCACATTGGGAATAGAATCAGACCTGTTCTGATGGTGTCACATTGGGAATAGAATCAGACCTGTTCTGATGGTGTCACATTGGGAATAGAATCAGACCTGTTCTTATGGTGTCACATTGGGAATAGAATCAGACCTGTTCTTATGGTGTCACATTGGGAATAGAATCAGACCTGTTCTGATGGTGTCACATTGGGAATAGAATCAGACCTGTTCTTTTGTTGTCACATTGGGAATAGAATCAGACCTGTTCTGATGGTGTCACATTGGGAATAGAATCAGACCTGTTCTTATGGTGTCACATTGGGAATAGAATCAGACCTGTTCTTATGGTGTCACATTGGGAATAGAATCAGACCTGTTCTGATGGTGTCACATTGGGAATAGAATCAGACCTGTTCTTATGGTGTCACATTGGGAATAGAATCAGACCTGTTCTTATGGTGTCACATTGGGAATATAATCAGACCTGTTCTGATGGTGTCACATTGGGAATAGAATCAGACCTGTTCTTTTGTTGTCACATTGGGAATAGAATCAGACCTGTTCTGATGGTGTCACATTGGGAATAGAATCAGACCTGTTCTGATGGTGTCACATTGGGAATAGAATCAGACCTGTTCTGATGGTGTCACATTGGGAATAGAATCAGACCTGTTCTGATGGTGTCACATTGGGAATAGAATCAGACCTGTTCTTTTGTTGTCACACTGGGAATAGAATCAGACCTGTTCTGATGGTGTCACATTGGGAATAGAATCAGACCTGTTCTTATGGTGTCACATTGGGAATAGAATCAGACCTGTTCTTTTGGTGTCACATTGGGAATAGAATCAGACCTGTTCTGATGGTGTCACATTGGGAATAGAATCAGACCTATTCTTATGGTGTCACATTGGGAATATAATCAGACCTGTTCTTATGGTGTCACATTGGGAATATAATCAGACCTGTTCTTATGGTGTCACATTGGGAATATAATCAGACCTGTTCTTTTGGTGTCACATTGGGAATAGAATCAGACCTGTTCTTTTGTTGTCACACTGGGAATAGAATCAGACCTGTTCTGATGGTGTCACATTGGGAATAGAATCAGACCTGTTCTGATGGTGTCACATTGGGAATAGAATCAGACCTGTTCTTATGGTGTCACATTGGGAATAGAATCAGACCTGTTCTTATGGTGTCACATTGGGAATAGAATCAGACCTGTTCTGATGGTGTCACATTGGGAGTAGAATCAGACCTGTTCTGATGGTGTCACATTGGGAATAGAAGCAGACCTGTTCTTATGGTGTCACATTGGGAATAGAATCAGACCTGTTCTGATGGTGTCACATTGGGAATAGAATCAGACCTGTTCTGATGGTGTCACATTGGGAATAGAATCAGACCTGTTCTGATGGTGTCACATTGGGAATAGAATCAGACCTGTTTTGATGGTGTCACATTGGGAATAGAATCAGACCTGTTCTGATGGTGTCACATTGGGAATAGAATCAGACCTGTTCTGATGGTGTCACATTGGGAATAGAATCAGACCTGTTCTGATGGTGTCACATTGGGAATAGAATCAGACCTGTTCTTATGGTGTCACATTGGGAATAGAATCAGACCTGTTCTGATGGTGTCACATTGGGAATAGAATCAGACCTGTTCTTTTGTTGTCACATTGGGAATAGAATCAGACCTGTTCTGATGGTGTCACATTGGGAATAGAATCAGACCTGTTCTGATGGTGTCACATTGGGAATAGAATCAGACCTGTTCTTATGGTGTCACATTGGGAATAGAATCAGACCTGTTCTTATGGTGTCACATTGGGAATAGAATCAGACCTGTTCTGATGGTGTCACATTGGGAATAGAATCAGACCTGTTCTTATGGTGTCACATTGGGAATAGAATCAGACCTGTTCTTTTGTTGTCACATTTGGAATAGAATCAGACCTGTTCTGATGGTGTCACATTGGGAATATAATCAGACCTGTTCTGATGGTGTCACATTGGGAATAGAATCAGACCTGTTATTTTGTTGTCACATTGGGAATAGAATCAGACCTGTTCTGATGGTGTCACATTGGGAATAGAATCAGACCTGTTCTTATGGTGTCACATTGGGAATAGAATCAGACCTGTTCTGATGGTGTCACATTGGGAATAGAATCAGACCTGTTCTTTTGTTGTCACATTGGGAATAGAATCAGACCTGTTCTGATGGTGTCACATTGGGAATAGAATCAGACCTGTTCTGATGGTGTCACATTGGGGAATAGAATCAGACCTGTTCTTATGGTGTCACATTGGGAATAGAATCAGACCTGTTCTTATGGTGTCACATTGGGAATAGAATCAGACCTGTTCTGATGGTGTCACATTGGGAATAGAATCAGACCTGTTCTTATGGTGTCACATTGGGAATAGAATCAGACCTGTTCTTTTGTTGTCACATTTGGAATAGAATCAGACCTGTTCTGATGGTGTCACATTGGGAATATAATCAGACCTGTTCTGATGGTGTCACATTGGGAATAGAATCAGACCTGTTCTTTTGTTGTCACATTGGGGAATAGAATCAGACCTGTTCTGATGGTGTCACATTGGGAATAGAATCAGACCTGTTCTGATGGTGTCACATTGGGAATAGAATCAGACCTGTTCTTATGGTGTCACATTGGGAATAGAATCAGACCTGTTCTTTTTGTTGTCACATTGGGAATAGAATCAGACCTGTTCTGATGGTGTCACATTGGGAATAGAATCAGACCTGTTCTGATGGTGTCACATTGGGAATAGAATCAGACCTGTTCTTATGGTGTCACATTGGGAATAGAATCAGACCTGTTCTTATGGTGTCACATTGGGAATAGAATCAGACCTGTTCTTATGGTGTCACATTGGGAATAGAATCAGACCTGTTCTGATGGTGTCACATTGGGAATAGAATCAGACCTGTTCTTTTGTTGTCACATTGGGAATAGAATCAGACCTGTTCTGATGGTGTCACATTGGGAATAGAATCAGACCTGTTCTGATGGTGTCACATTGGGAATAGAATCAGACCTGTTCTGATGGTGTCACATTGGGAATAGAATCAGACCTGTTCTGATGGTGTCACATTGGGAATAGAATCAGACCTGTTCTTATGGTGTCACATTGGGGAATAGAATCAGACCTGTTCTTATGGTGTCACATTGGGAATAGAATCAGACCTGTTCTGATGGTGTCACATTGGGAATAGAATCAGACCTGTTCTTTTGTTGTCACATTGGGAATAGAATCAGACCTGTTCTTTTGTTGTCACATTGGGAATAGAATCAGACCTGTTCTTATGGTGTCACATTGGGAATAGAATCAGACCTGTTCTTATGGTGTCACATTGGAAATAGAAGTGTAGAATGTGTGAATGCTGTTTCTGTTTCCAGGTTGGATCAATGCAGTTCTGACTCCAGTGGACACTCTGGCCTTCTCCGGACACTTTGTCCACAACCTGAGTGTTGAGATGCAGATGAGGTGAGAACATCATTAGTATCAATGAGGACCTACTGTAGATAAGACTGTAGCTTTAAAGGTCAACTGCACTTCCTCATTTGGCCTAGTTTTTCATTAAAACGCTCATGAAGAAATGCTCATATTGGTCCCATGACTTGAATGGGATTTGTGCTCTAAATAGTGAAATGTTAGCATGTGGAACAGTGCCAGGGAAACTAAACCAAAGCATGGATTCTGTCATACCTTGTCCATAGACTGCTTACAGGATAAGGAAACCAATATGTCATTTTGGGTGAACTATCCCTTTAAAAAAATTAAAAGTGTGTTTTCCTCTCCAGAGCATATGAGGTGGAGAAGCGTCTGAAGGTCAACTGTCTGACTCCGTTCCCCAACTTTGAGACGGCCTGCTGGTACGTGGGACGCCACCTGCTGGAGAGATTCAAAGGTACATCACAATTCAACTATTAGGCTTTCAGGTTTGGTTTCAGTCTTCCTCTTCCTCTGCGTTCCTTTTCCTGTGCTTGTGATGCGTTTCCTGTTCCCCTCGTGGTGCTTGTCCGTTTCCTGTTCCTCTAGTGGTGTATAGCGTGTGTCCTTCCTACGGTCTGCTCAGCAGATGAGGAGATGAATACTCTAATATTATTACTGTCATTAAACGTCTGCGTGGCATCGTTCACAGATGATTATGTTCAAAAGGCCTGGCACAATCACTAGTTCTCTCTGTTTACATTTCCACTGAACGCTTTTTCTCTGCTGTAAAATGGCCAGATTGCCTTCTAATGATCACATTGCCAACATACTGTATGGGCTCTGGTCAATAGTTGTGTACTATGTAGGGAATACGGTGTCATGTGGGATGCAGACTATAAGACCACAGTGGTTTATATCCCATTATTCTCTTATGGAGGTGAAACATACAGGTATTTTCTTTGTGTGTTAGTCAAATGGGGTATTTATCCCATTATTTTCTTATGGAGGTGAAATGATCCCCAATTCTACACAACAGAAAATCATGTCCGTTCTACACATTTGTATCATATCTGTTGTCTACACAATCAGAACGTTCAGTAATGTTGCACCCCGATGAACAGACCCCAGGTAGAGCTATGCTCCCTAACCTTTACCCCACCTACCCCATGCCTTAACCCTTCCCACCTGGCCAGGGTTCCATCTACTTTCTCTGCCTCTCTTTGCTTTGCGTTAAGCTACAGGACTGTTTCGCTAGCACAGACTGGAATATGTTCCGGGATTCATCCGATAACATTGAGGAGGGTACCACATCAGTCACCGGATTCATTAATAAGTACATCGATGACGTCGCCCCCCCAAGGTGACATAAACTCGGCAAAAAAAGAAAAGCCCCTTTTTCAGGACCCTGTCTTTCAAAGATAATTCGTAAAAATCCAAATAACTTCACAGATCTTCATTGTAAAGGGTTTAAACACTGTTTCCCATGCTTGTTCAATGAACCATAAACAATTAATGAACATGCACCTGTGGAACGGTCGTTAAGACACTAACAGCTTACAGACGGTAGGCAATTAAGGTCACAGTTATGAAAACTTAGGACACTAAAAGGGGCCTTTCTACTGACTCTGAAAAACACAAAAAGAAAGATGCCCAGGATCCCTGCTCATCTGCGTGAACATGCAGCATGCCTAAGGCAAGGAGGCATGAGGACTGCAGATGTGGCCAGGGCAATAAATTTGCAATGTCCATACTGTGAGATGCCTAAGACAGCGCTACAGGGAGACAGGACGGACAGCTGATCGTCCTCGCAGTGGCAGACCACGTGTAACAACACCTGCACAGGATCGGTACATCTGAACATCACACCTGCGAGACAGGTACAGGATGGCAACAACAACTGCCCGAGTTACACCAGGAACACACAATCCCTCCATCAGTGCTCAGACTGTCCGCAATAGGCTGAGAGAGGCTGGACTGAGGGCTTGTAGGCCTGTACTAAGGCAGGTCCTCAACAGACATCACCGGCAACAACGTCGCCTATGGGCACAAACCCACCGTCGCTGGACCAGACAGGACTGGCAAAAAGTGCTCTTCACTGACGAGTCGCGGTTTTGTCTCACCAGGGGTGATGGTCGGATTTTCGTTTATCGTCAAAGGAATGAGCGTTACACCCGAGGCCTGTACTCTGGAGCGGTGTTGATTTGGAGGTGGAGGGTCCATCATGGTCTGGGGCGGTGTGTCACAGCATCATCGGACTGAGCTTGTTGTCATTGCAGGCAATCTCAACGCTGTGCGTTACAGGGAAGACATCCTCCTCCCTCATGTGGTACCCTTCCTGCAGGCTCATCCTGACATGACCCTCCAGCACGACAATGCCACCAGCCATACTCCTCGTCCTGTGCATGATTTCCAGCAAGACAGGAATGTCAGTGTTCTGCCATGGCCAGCGAAGAGCCCGGATCTCAATTCCATTGAGCACATCTGGGACCTGTTGGATCGGAGGGTGAGGGCTAGGACCATTCCCCCCAGAAAGGTCTGGGAACTTGCAGGTGCCTTGGTGGAAGAGTGGGGTAACATCTCA
The DNA here is from genome assembly GCA_030435695.1 of Brachymystax lenok tsinlingensis. Classification (NCBI taxonomy): domain Eukaryota; kingdom Metazoa; phylum Chordata; class Actinopteri; order Salmoniformes; family Salmonidae; genus Brachymystax; species Brachymystax lenok. The sequence continues at coordinate 581,451 of CM059797.1, forward strand.
CAGCAAGAACTGGCAAATCTGGTGCAGTCCACGTTACTTTTGACCCCTCCTTTGATCAGGGACACATTATTCAATATCTGTTAGTTACACGTCTGTGAAACTTGTTCAGTTTATGTATCAGTTGTTGAATCTTGTTATGTTCATGCAAATATTTACACATGTTAAGTTTGCTGAAAATAAACACAGTTGACAGTGAGAAGACGTTTATTTTATTGCTGAGTTTAGATGTCCTAACCAGAAGCCATGGATTACGGGCAACATTCGTACTGAGCTAAAGGCTGAAGCTGTCGCTTTCAAGGAGTGGGACAGTAATCCGGGTGGTTAGAAGAAGTCAAAATATATTTTTATATTTGCTACTCTGATCCTCAACACTGGAGCCCCTCAGGGGTACGTGCTTAGTCCCCTCATGTACTCCCTGTTCACCCACGACTGCGTGGCCAAACACGACTCCAACACCATCATTAAGTTTGCTGACGACACAACAGTGGTAGGCCTGATCACCGACAACGATGAGATTGTCTATAGGGAGGAGGTCAGAGACCTGGCAGTATGGTGCCAGACAACAACCTCTCCCACAATGTGAGCAAGACAAAGGAGATGATCGTGGACTACAGGAAAAGGCTGGCCGAACAGGCCCCCATTAACATCGATGGGGCTGTAGTGGAGCGGGTCGAGAGTTTCAAGTTCCTTGGTGTCCACATCACCAACAAACTATCATGGTCCAAACATACCAAGACAGTCGTGAAGAGGGCACGACTACACCTTTTCCCCCTCAGGAGACTGAAAAGATTTGGCATGGGTCCCCAGATCCTCAAAAAGTTCCACAGCTGAACCATCGAGAGTATCTTGACAGGTTGCATCACTGCCTGGTATGGCAACTGCTCAGCCTCCGACCGCAAGGCACTACAGAGGGTAGTGCGTACGGCCCAGTACATCACTGGGACCAAGCTTCCTGACATCCAGGACCTATATACAAGGCAATGCCAGAGGCACAGTGGCACCGAGGCACCACTCTGTAGGCTCCCTGATCTCTGTGATCACACCACTCTGTAGGCTCCCTGATCTCTGTGATCACACCACTCTGTAGGCTCCCTGATCTCTGTGATCACACCACTCTGTAGGCTCCCTGATCTCTGTGATCACACCACTCTGTAGGCTCCCTGATCTCTGTGATCACACCACTCTGTAGGCTCCCTGATCTCTGTGATCACACCACTCTGTAGGCTCCCTGATCTCTGTGATCACACCACTCTGTAGGCTCCCTGATCTCTGTGATCACACCACTCTATAGATCTCTTCTATTCTCTTTACCCAGACCACTGCAACAGCTACATTACGGCCTGGCAGATGGCTTCCACGTAACCCTTTTAGCACATACACTTTGAACCTAAACTGCTGTCCTTGTAAAGTTACCCATACAGTTCAGTAGTATCTGTAAAGTGACCCATACAGTTCAGTAGTATCTGTAAAGTGACCCATACAGTTCAGTAGTATCTGTAAAGTGACCCATACAGTTCAGTAGTAGCTGTAAAGTGACCCATACAGTTCAGTAGTATCTGTAAAGTGACCCATACAGTTCAGTAGTATCTGTAAAGTGACCCATACAGTTCAGTAGTATCTGTAAAGTGACCCATACAGTTCAGTAGTAGCTGTAAAGTGACCCATACAGTTCAGTAGTATCTGTAAAGTGACCCATACAGTTCAGTAGTATCTGTAAAGTGACCCATACAGTTCAGTAGTAGCTGTGAAGTGACCCATACAGTTCAGTAGTATCTGTGAAGTGACCCATACAGTTCAGTAGTATCTGTAAAGTGACCCATACAGTTCAGTAGTATCTGTAAAGTAACCCATACAGTTCAGTAGTATATGTAAAATGACCCATACAGTTCAGTAGTAGCTGTGAAGTGACCCATACAGTTCAGTAGTATCTGTAAAGTGACCCATACAGTTCAGTTGTATCTGTAAAGTGTCCCAGTTTCCCCCCCTGTGCTGTCTGGTTTAGTTACTTTCAGTGGTGGCATGTTTTTCAGTGTGCTAAAAGTATTTTCTGACATGACACGTGTATCTGCCCCTGTGTCAATCTGTAGTACCTTTTTTTTTGCAGTTTCACTCTCATTGTTTGAGTCATCAACATCTGTGACTTCCAGGAAATGGAGCTCACCCTGTCCTCCTCTCTCGTTGGGTGCAGTAACCTCGTTGACCACACGGGAGCGACAAACGACTGCGAAACGCCCTAGCTTCCTACAGTTGTGGCATTCTTAGCAGAACATCTGTCCTCTTTTAGCATATGCCTTACCACATCTGAAGCATCCTGTTCACATTGTGTCATTTTGTTTAATATCCTTTGTTTTGTCCATTTCTGTGTCTCTGTTTGTCATTGTGCACCGCTCGTTGGTATGCTACTTCACTGAGCTGTCCCTTCACTTGCTCTGACTGCCTCACAAGCTCTACCGCTTTGTCGAGTCAGGCTTCTCTGACGTCTCCCTATGACCAACCTGTCCTGGATATTTGAGTTATTGGCCGTGTTGAAAGCCATGTAACATCTATCTGGTGTAGGCTTCTGATGTATCCCTCTGCGGTTTCCGCGGGCTTGTGGGTGCGCTGATGAAAGCGGGCTCTTCTTTCCCCTGCGAATAGAGCAGTGTACAGACCTGTACCTCTTTTCTGGTGGGTGGGAGAGGCATATGTCTGGGAGAGATGGCGGGAGGGAGGGAGGGAGACAGGCAGACTGGGAGGGAGGGAGAGAGGCAGGCAGGCAGGCAGGCTAGGAGGGAGGGAGGGAGGGAGGGAGGCAGGCAGGCAGGCTAGGAGGCTAGGAGGGAGGGAGGCTGGGATGGAGGGAGGGAGACAGGCAGGCAGGCTAGGAGGGAGGGAGGGAGGCAGGCAGGCAGGCTAGGAGGGAGGGAGGGAGGCTGGGATGGAGGGAGGGAGACAGGCAGGCAGGCTAGGAGGGAGGGAGGGAGGCAGGCAGGCAGGCAGGCAGGCTAGGAGGGAGGGAGGGAGGCAGACTGGGAGGGAGGGAGGGAGACAGGCAGACTGGGAGGGAGGGAGAGAGGCAGGCAGGCTAGGAGGGAGGGAGCCAGGCAGGCAGGCTAGGAGGGAGAGAGGCAGGCAGGCAGGCAGGCTAGGAGGGAGGGAGGGAGGCTGGGATGGAGGGAGGGAGAAGCATGTGTCTGATTTTAACAGCCTCCAGCTTGCAGTAACATCTTCCAGGAGTTTACTGGTCTAATCAGATGTGTTCTGTTATTAAACCAGAGTGAATTCAGTTTCAACAGAGAGTTATATTTCCCTGCTGTCTGTGTATGAAATGTATGGTGACCGAGCTCTGACACGTGATGTGTTTTGATTGGTTAATTAGTTTACTGACAGCAGTTAGGCTAGTGGGAGCCGCTCTCTGACACGTGATGTGTTTTGATTGGTTAATTAGTTTACTGACAGCAGTTAGGCTAGTGGGAGCCGCTCTCTGAAACGTGATGTGTTTTGATTGGTTAATTAGTTTACTGACAGCAGTTAGGCTAGTGGGAGCCGCTCTCTGTTAAGTGATGTGTTTTGATTGGTTAATTAGTTTACTGACAGCAGTTAGGCTAGTGGGAGCCGCTCTCTGTTAAGTGATGTGTTTTGATTGGTTAATTAGTTTACTGACAGCAGATTGGCTAAAGGGAGCCGCTCTCTGACATGTGATGTGTTTTGATTGGTTAATTAGTTTACTGACAGCAGTTAGGCTAGTGGGAGCCGCTCTCTGTAACGTGATGTGTTTTGATTGGTTAATTAGTTTACTGACAGCAGATTGGCTAAAGGGAGCCGCTCTCTGTAACGTGATGTGTTTTGATTGGTTAATTAGTTTACTGACAGCAGATTGGCTAAAGGGAGCCGCTCTCTGACACGTGATGTGTTTTGATTGGTTAATTAGTTTACTGACAGCAGATTGGCTAAAGGGAGCCGCTCTCTGACACGTGATGTGTTTTGATTGGTTAATTAGTTTACTGACAGCAGATTGGCTAAAGGAGCCGCTCTCTGACACGTGATGTGTTTTGATTGGTTAATTAGTTTACTGACAGCAGATTGGCTAAAGGGAGCCGCTCTCTGACACGTAATGTGTTTTGATTGGTTAATTAGTTTACTGACAGCAGATTGGCTAAAGGGAGCCGCTCTCTGACCGCATTGATGTGTTTTGATTGGTTAATTAGTTTACTGACAGCAGATTGGCTAAAGGGAGCCGCTCTCTGACACGTGATGTGTTTTGATTGGTTAATTAGTTTCAGTAGAAAGAGGCGTTTATGAAAAATGAGTCTTCAGCTCAATCAATGTTCTCACAGTGAATGAACAGAATCCAATTCATTGAACCTTTATTTGAACAGTTTGTCCCTTTTGAGGTCAAATGACCTCTTTACCAAGAGAGAGCTGTCTAACAGTATTCTCTCTTGTTGCAGGTTTACACAAGTCCAACAAGCAACCAGCTGCCTACCTGGTCCACGGAGCTAAGATCATCAACGGAGCTTTCAGAGCTTGGACCAAGAAACAGGTCACTTTTTTTTACCTCACCCATCAGTTCCACCTTTATAATGGACAATATGTCCTGTTGTCCTCCTTTCTTTCCACAGTCTTTAGAGAGTAAGCATCACACAGTCTCGTGATGTCCTGTCTACCAATGTCAGCTGCTACTACAGCTACTATCACTCTATTGACTGTGTTTCATGTACCGGGTTTCTCCTCCAGGCTCTGTTAGAACATGAGGATGAGCTCCCAGAGAACATGAAGCCCACTCAGCTCATCAAGGACCTGGCCAAGGAGATCAGGATTTCAGAGAGTACGACCCTACCCTGCTCAACGCCACCTTGCCCTCTCCTTGCCAGCTCTGTACTGATCTATTCTATTGGCCAGGTTTCCAATGGCCTGGTGTTGTTGGAGAGACACATAGAGTATATCTGACATTAACAGTACAGACATAACCTATATCTGAACTGCATCATGGGTGTTGTAGTGCACTGGGTTACTAACTGTCCTATGAACTCACAGCTCAGACTGTTGTCATGGTTCAGGGTGACAGCTCAGACCGTTGTCATGGTTCAGGGTGACAGCTCAGACTGTTGTCATGGTTCAGGGTGACAGCTCAGACTGTTGTCATGGTTCAGGGTGACAGCTCAGACTGTTGTCATGGTTCAGAGTGACAGCTCAGACTGTTGTCATGGTTCAGGGTGACAGCTCAGACTGTTGTCATGGTTCAGGGTGACAGCTCAGACTGTTGTCATGGTTCAGGGTGACAGCTCAGACTGTTGTCATGGTTCAGGAGTGACAGCTCAGACTGTTGTCATGGTTCAGGGTGACATGAGTAATGTTAGTATCTTTGGATAAATGACCATGTCATTGTGTTGTTGTTGTTCAGAATGCGGCTAAAGCCATTAAGAGTGATTTGAGCAGCAAGGCTCCAGTGGAGGAACCCCTGCTGCCCGTCAGAGCCTGAGGACCCTGCTTCCCCTCCAGCGTCCCCTCTCCCTCCCTCCCCTCCGGGAAAAACCAGCCAGGAAGAAGGCCTCCAAGCCACCCAAGCCGCCCAAGATGCCCAAGGCCCCCAAACCTCCCAAGGTCCCCAAAGTGAAGGAGGGAGGGAACAAGAAAGGAAAGAAAGAAAAGGAGGTCCCCCTCCCCTCCTCCTCCTCCGTCAAGCCCTCCAGCCTGGCAGCTCTGGAGTCTCACGCCAAGGACATCCTCAGCAAGATGGACCAGCCCAAGAAGGAGCAAGATGGGGGGCAAGGTGAGAGCAATATCAACCATAACTTATTAACTTCTAATACCCTGTTTAACTTCATCATCTCTGTTCAACTTCATCATCTCTGTTCAACTTCATCATCTCTGTTCAACTTCATCATCTCTGTTCAACTTCATCATCTCTGTTCAACTTCATCATCTCTGTTCAACTTCATCATCTCCAGCACCACTCCAACATCAACATACAGTGGGGAAAAAAAGTATTTAGTCAGCCACCAATTGTGCAAGTTCTCTCACTTAAAAAGATGAGAGAGGCCTGTAATTTTCATCATAGGTACACTTCAACTATGACAGACAAAATGTGGAAAAAAATCCAGAAAATCATATTGTAGGATTTTTTATGAATTTATTTGCAAATTATGGTGGAAAATAAGTATTTGGTCAATAACAAAAGTTTATCTCAATACTTTGTTATATACCCTTTGTTGGCAATGACAGAGGTCAAACGTTTTCTGTAAGTCTTCACAAGGTTTTCACACACTGTTGCTGGTATTTTGGCCCATTCCTCCATGCAGATCTCCTCTAGAGCAGTGATGTTTTGGGGCTGTCGCTGGGCAACCACGGACTTTCAAAGATTTTCTATGGGGTTGAGATCTGAGACTGGCTAGGCCACTCCAGGACCTTGAAATGCTTCTTCTGAAGCCACTCCTTCGTTGCCGAGGCGGTGTGTTTGGGATCATTGTCATGCTGAAAGACCCAGCCACGCTTTCATCTTCAATGCCCTTGCTGATGGAAGGAGGTTTTCACTCAAAATCTCACGATACATGGCCCCATTCATTCTTTCCTTTACACGGATCAGTCGTCCTGGTCCCTTTGCAGAAAAACAGCCCCAAAGCATGATGTTTCCACCCCCATGCTTCACAGTAGGTATGGTGTTCTTTGGATGCAACTCAGCATTCTTTGTCCTCCAAACACGACGAGTTGAGTTTTTACCAAAAAGTTCTATTTTGGTTTCATCTGACCATATGACATTCTTCCAATCCTCATCTGGATCATCCAAATGCTCTCTAGCAAACTTCAGACGGGCCTGAACATGTACTGGCTTAAGCAGGGGACACGTCTGGCACTGCAGGATTTGAGTCCCTGGCGGCGTAGTGTGTTACTGATGGTAGGCTTTGTTACTTTGGTCCCAGCTCTCTGCAGGTCATTCACTAGAGTCCCCGTGTGGTTCTGGGATTTTTGCTCACCGTTCTTGTGATCATTTTGACTCCACGGGGTATGATCTTGCGTGGAGCCCCAGATCAAGGAAGATTATCAGTGGTCTTGTATGTCTTCCATTTCCTAATAATTGCTCCAACAGTTGATTTCTTCAAACCAAGCTGCTTACCTATTGCAGATTCAGTCTTCCCAACCTGGTGCAGGTCTACAATTTTGTTTCTGGTGTCCTTTGACAGCTCTTTGGTCTTGGCCATAGTGGAGTTTGGAGTGTGACTGTTTGAGGTTGTGGACAGGTGTCTTTTATACTGATAACAAGTTCAAACAGGTGCCATTAATACAGGTAACGAGTGGAGGACAGAGGAGCCTCTTAAAGAAGAAGTTACAGGTCTGTGAGAGCCAGAAATCTTGCTTGTTTGTATGTGACCAAATACTTATTTTCCACCATAATTTGCAAATAAATTCATAAAAAATCCTACAATGTGATTTTCGGGATTTTATTTTCTCATTTTGTCTGTCATAGTTGAAGTGTACCTATGATGAAAATTACAGGCCTCTCTCATCTTTTTAAGTGAGAGAACTTGCACAATTGGTGGCTGACTAAATACTTTTTTTCCCCACTGTATGTGAAAATAGTGTGTTTCCTATGTAAAATAGTAAAAGGAAAATAAATGTCTAGTAATTGTCTTGTAATTGTCTAGTAATTGTCTAGTAATTGTCTTGTAATTGTCTTGTAATTGTCTAGTAATTGTCTAGTAATTGTCTTGTAATTGTCTTGTAATTGTCAAGTAATTGTCTAGTAATTGTCTTGTAATTGTCTAGTCATTGTCTTGTAATTGTCCAGTAATTTCTAGTCATTGTCTTGTAATTGTCCAGTAATTTCTAGTCATTGTCTTGTAATTGGTTAGTAATTGGTTTATGATGTCATTTGGAAACGCTTATCTTCCTTTATCTTTTTTACTATAAAACATAGAAATCATTTTCACATAGACTACTGGTCAAACATTTCAGAACACCTACTCATTCAGGGTTTTTCTTAATTTTTACTATTTTGTACATTGTATAATAATAGTGAAGACATCAACACTATGAAATAACACATATGGAATCATGTTGTAACCAAAACAAGTGTTAACACAAATCAAAAATAGTTTATATTTGAGATTCTTCAAATAGCCACCCTTTGCATTGATGTCAGCTTTGCATTCTACAATGTAAAACATAGTAACAATAAAGAAAAAACCCTGAATGAGTAGGTGTGTTCTGGAACTTTAGACCGGTACTGTATGTTGGTGCTGGAGATGATGAATATGGACTTGCCCATTTAACCATATTAACGTGTCGGTCAAGATGAACCAGCCCAAGAGGGGGCAGTGGGGGACAAGGTAACCTTTGCTATGAATAACATGACTGGACGGGTGGTGCTCTACACCTCTACATCAGGGGTGGTGAACCCTCCTCTTGGAGGCTGGGCAGGCATTTCTCCAACTGATGCTCCCTGCTCCCCAGGCGACTAACAACATCCTGAGCAAGTCGGAGACCTGTAAGCAGAACCATTTGGAGAAGATTGAGATCCGAGAACAGAACAAGAAACAGGCGGAAGCCAAGTGGAAATATAAGGTAGGCTACAGAACAGTTTCAGTTGGAAATATAAGTGCGTTACAGAACAGTTTCAGTTGGAAATATAAGATGCGTTACAGAACAGTTTCAGTTGGAAATATAAGGTGCGTTACAGAACAGTTTCAGTTGGAAATATAAGGTGCGTTACAGAACAGTTTCAGTTGGAAATATAAGATGCGTTACAGAACAGTTTCAGTTGGAAATATAAGGTGCGTTACAGAACAGTTTCAGTTGGAAATATAAGGTACGTTACAGAACAGTTTCAGTTGGAAATATAAGGTGCGTTACAGAACAGTTTCAGTTGGAAATATAAAGTGCGTTACAGAACAGTTTCAGTTGGAAATATAAGATGCGTTACAGAACAGTTTCAGTTGGAAATATAAGGTGCGTTACAGAACAGTTTCAGTTGGAAATATAAGGTGCGTTACAGAACAGTTTCAGTTGGAAATATAAGGTGCGTTACAGAACAGTTTCAGTTGGAAATATAAGGTGCGTTACAGAACAGTTTCAGTTGGAAATATAAGGTGCGTTACAGAACAGTTTCAGTTGGAAATATAAGGTGCGCTACAGAACAGTTTCAGTTGGAAATATAAGGTGCGTTACAGAACAGTTTCAGTTGGAAATATAAGGTGCGTTACAGAACAGTTTCAGTTGGAAATATAAGGTAATGCTACAGAACAGTTTCAGTTGGAAATATAAGGTGCGTTACAGAACAGTTTCAGTTGGAAATATAAGGTGCGTTACAGAACAGTTTCAGTTGGAAATATAAGGTGCGTTACAGAACAGTTTCAGTTGGAAATATAAGTGCGTTACAGAACAGTTTCAGTTGGAAATATAAGGTGCGTTACAGAACAGTTTCAGTTGGAAATATAAGTGCGTTACAGAACAGTTTCCAGTTGGAAATATAAGGTACGTTACAGAACAGTTTCAGTTGGAAATATAAGGTACGTTACAGAACAGTTTCAGTTGGAAATATAAGGTACGTTACAGAACAGTTTAAGATTGAGACCAGATTGAGGAAATGACACGGAAGGGAGTCGGACAGTTACAGAGAACCAGAAGGAATGGGATGTTTAGATAAGACTACCTAATGACACATAAGGAATGGGATGTTTAGATAAGACTACCTAATGACACATAAGGAATGGGATGTTTAGATAAGACTACCTAATGACACATAAGGAATGGGATGTTTAGATAAGACTACCTACTGACACATAATGAATGGGATGTTTAGATAAGACTACCTACTGACACATAAGGAATGGGATGTTTAGATAAGACTACCTACTGACACATAAGGAATGGGATGTTTAGATAAGACTACCTAATGACACATAATGAATGGGATGTTTAGATAAGACTACCTACTGACACATAATGAATGGGATGTTTAGATAAGACTACCTAATGACACATAAGGAATGGGATGTTTAGATAAGACTACCTACTGACACATAATGAATGGGATGTTTAGATAAGACTACCTACTGACACATAAGGAATGGGATGTTTAGATAAGACTACCTACTGACACATAATGAATGGGATGTTTAGATAAGACTACCTACTGACACATAATGAATGGGATGTTTAGATAAGACTACCTAATGACACATAATGAATGGGATGTTTAGATAAGACTACCTACTGACACATAATGAATGGGATGTTTAGATAAGACTACCTAATGACACATAATGAATGGGATGTTTAGATAAGACTACCTACTGACACATAATGAATGGGATGTTTAGATAAGACTACCTACTGACACATAATGAATGGGATGTTTAGATAAGACTACCTACTGACACATAATGAATGGGATGTTTAGATAAGACTACCTAATGACACATAATGAATGGGATGTTTAGATAAGACTACCTACTGACACATAATGAATGGGATGTTTAGATAAGACTACCCTAATGACACATAATGAATGGGATGTTTAGATAAGACTACCTAATGACACATAATGAATGGGATGTTTAGATAAGACTACCTACTGACACATAATGAATGGGATGTTTAGATAAGACTACCTAATGACACATAAGGAATGGGATGTTTAGATAAGACTACCTAATGACACATAATGAATGGGATGTTTAGATAAGACTACCTAATGACACATAAGGAATGGGATGTTTAGATAAGACTACCTAATGACACATAATGAATGGGATGTTTAGATAAGACTACCTACTGACACACATAATGAATGGGATGTTTAGATAAGACTACCTACTGACACATAATGAATGGGATGTTTAGATAAGACTACCTACTGACACACATAATGAATGGGATGTTTAGATAAGACTACCTAATGACACATAATGAATGGGATGTTTAGATAAGACTACCTACTGACACATAATGAATGGGATGTTTAGATAAGACTACCTAATGACACATAATGAATGGGATGTTTAGATAAGACTACCTAATGACACATAATGAATGGGATGTTTAGATAAGACTACCTACTGACACATAATGAATGGGATGTTTAGATAAGACTACCTAATGACACATAAGGAATGGGATGTTTAGATAAGACTACCTAATGACACATAATGAATGGGATGTTTAGATAAGACTACCTAATGACACATAAGGAATGGGATGTTTAGATAAGACTACCTAATGACACATAATGAATGGGATGTTTAGATAAGACTACCTAATGACACATAAGGAATGGGATGTTTAGATAAGACTACCTACTGACACATAATGAATGGGATGTTTAGATAAGACTACCTACTGACACATAATGAATGGGATGTTTAGATAAGACTACCCTACTGACACATAATGAATGGGATGTTTAGATAAGACACTACTTCAATATGTTTATTTCATAAACATATTGGAAGGTGAAAATAACAGCCGAAAGAAGTGTCTAGGTTATCTACAAGGTTTGAGATGCCCAAATCTGAACACACACAGGATGTTAAAGGAAAATGGGATCTAGAAATTAATGTGGTGATAGAAGATGAATCGTTGGAGAAAATCTGTGAAAGTAGTCACAAATACACTAGTAGCCCAGTGTGGAGGGAGTTACATTACATACTTTACAACAACTTTCTTTATTTTGACATTTTGCTACAAAAAGCTTCAGCACTATGTTGGAGAGGTGGTGGACCAATAGGAGACCACACATATTTCTTCTGGGATAAAGTGACAGGGGTTCTGGGAGAACATTCAAAAAGAAGTAGAAGACAATCCTAGACATTGAGTTTCCACTGGAACCAATGTTCATTTTACTGAGGGTAATAACGTGTGACCTGGAAGGTAAGAAATAAGTATGCATATTAAGGGTACTGTCAGTGATTGCACAGAAAATGTTTACGGTTAATTGGCTCAAACCACAGCTTCCAACTAATTCACTGGACTCAGAGACTGAAAAATGTGTAATAGAATAGAAAATATGACATCCAGGTTGCAACTAAAGACGGATAGTTTTTGTCCAAATGGACTCCCATCAGATTGTTCCTTGCCTGATAACTGTATAGACAAAAGAGGGTAATATGTGGGGTTTTGTGGCATAATTCCCTTAATTTAATGACTCTGAAGTAAACTCCTGTAATGATCAGTATTATTTCTTTTTGTCGTCCTTTTAGGGGCGTTTTAGAAGTCTTGTTTATTGTGTTTACTTGTATGTCTCTCTTCCAAAACAAATAGCACGATGCCAAGGATCGTTCACATGGTGTTCTGGAATGTATATTTCAACTTTTTGAAGCTATGTTACAAAAAAAAGAGTTAACATTTGTGTCCAGTTGGCTGGATGTCCTTTGGGGGGTGGACCATTCTTGTTACACACGGGAAAAAAATTCCAGCAGCGTTGCAGTTCTTGACACAAACCGGTGCACCTGGCACCTACTACCATACCCCCGTTCAAAGGCACAGTATTGCCCATTCACCCTCTGAATGGCACACATACGCAATCCATGTCTCAATTGTTGTTTAACCCTGTCTCCTCCCCTTCATCTACACTGATTGAAGTGGATTTAACTAGTCACATCAATAAGGAATCATAGCTTTCACCTGGATTCACCTGGTCAGAGCAAATGTTCTTAATGTTTTGCCCACTCAGTGTATGCTAAGGTCATCACAGACCAGAAAACATATATACCAAGGTCATCTCAGAGTAGATACAGTGAGGGAAAAAAGTATTTGATCCCCTGCTGATTTTTCACGTTTGCCCACTGACAAAGAAATGATCAGTCTATAATTTTAATGGTAGGTTTATTTGAACAGTGAGAGACAGAATAATGCATGTGAAAAATGTTATAAATTGATTTGCATTTTAATGAGGAAATAAGTATTTGACCCCTCTGCAAAAACATGACTTAGTGTAGTGACAAAACCCTTGTTGGCAATCACAGAGGTCAGACGTTTCTTGTAGTTGGCCACCAGGTTAGCACACATCTCAGGAGGGATTTTGTCAAACTCCTCTTTGCAGATCTTCTCCAAGTCATTAGGTTTGAGGCTGACGTTTGGCAACTCGAACCTTCAGCCCCCACCACAGATTTTCTATAGGATTAAGGTCTGGAGACTGGCTAGGCCTCCAGGTCCTTAATGTGCTTCTTCTTGAGCCTCTCCTTTGTTGCCTTGGCCGTGTGTTTTGGGTCTTTGTCATGCTGGAATACCCATCCACGACCCATTTTCAATGCCCTGGCTGAGGGAAGGAGGTTCTCACCCAAAGATTTGGCGGTACATGGCCCCGATCCATCGTCCCCCTTTGATGCGGTGAAGTTGTCCTGTCCCCTTAGCAGAAAAACACCCCCAAAGCATAATGTTTCCCACCTCCATGTTTGGCGGTGGGGATGGTGTTCTTGGGGTCATAGGCAGCATTCCTCCTCCTCCAAACACGCGAGTTGAGTTGATGCCAAAGAGCTCCATTTGTATTTTTTTTATTTCACCTTTATTTAACCAGGTAGTTCTATCTGATGTCATAATACTGTTTATTTCACCTTTATTTAACCAGGTAGTTCTATCTGATGTCATAATACTGTTTATTTCCTTTATTTAACCAGGTAGTTCTATCTGATGTCATAATACTGTTTATTTCCCCTTTATTTAACCAGGTAGTTCTATCTGACGTCATAATACTGTTTATTTCCCCTTTATTTAACCAGGTAGTTCTATCTGATGTCATAATACTGTTTATTTCCCCTTTATTTAACCAGGTAGTTCTATCTGATGTCATAATACTGTTTATTACCCCTTTATTTAACCAGGTAGTTCTATATGATGTCATAATACATCTTTATTTAACCAGGTAGTTCTATATGATGTCATAATACATCTTTATTTAACCAGGTAGTTCTATATGATGTCATAATACAGGGAGGCCAGTTGAGAACCAGTTCTCATTTACAACTGCGACCTGGCCAAGATAAAGCAAAGCAGTTCAACACATACAACAACACAGAGTTACACATGGAGTAAAACAAACATACAGTCAATAATACAGTAGAAAAGAAACAAATCTATATACATTGTGTGCAAATGAGGTAGGATGAGGAAGGTAAGTCAATAAATAGACCATGGTGGCAAAGTAACTACAGTATAGCAATTTAACACTAGAATGGTAAATGTGCAGTAGATGAATGTGCAAAGTAAAAATACTGGGGTGCAAAGGAGCAAGATAAATAAATGTCTACGGTAGGGGATGAGGTAGTTGGTTGGGCTATGTACAGGTGCAGTGATCTGTGAGCTGCTCTGACAGCTGGTGCTTAAAGCTGGTGAGGGAGATAAGTGTCTCCAGTTTCAGTGATTTTGTAGTTCGTTCCAGTCATTGGCAGCAGAGAACTTGAAGGAAAGGCGGCCAAGAGGAATTGGCTTTGGGGGTGACCAGTGAGATATACCTGCTGGAGCGAGTGCTACGGGTGGGTGCTGCTATGGTTACCAGCGAGCTGAGATAAGGCGGGCTTTACCTAGCAGGGACTTGTAGATGACCTGGAGCCAGTGGGTCTGGCGACGAGTATGTAGTGAGGCCAGCCGACTAGAGCATACAGGTCGCAGTGGTGGGTGGTATATGGGGCTTTGGTGACAAAGCGGATGGCACTGTGATAGACTGCATCCAGTTTGCTGAGTAGGAGTGTTGGAGGCATTTTGGTCTCATCTGACCACAACACTTTCACCCAGTTGTCCTCTGAATCATTCAGATGTTCATTGGCAAACTTCTAGACGGGCATGTATATGTGCTTTCTTGAGCAGGGGGACCTTGCGGGCGCTTCAGGATTTCAGTCCTTCACGGCGTAGTGTGTTACCAATTGTTTTCTTGGTGACTATGGTCCCAGCTGCCTTGAGATCATTGACAAGATCCTCCCGTGTAGTTCTGGGCTGATTCCTCACCGTTCTCATGATCATTGCAACTCCACAAGGTGAGATCTTACATGCAGCCCCAGGCCGAGGAAATTGACAGTTCTTTTGTGTTTCTTCCATTTGCGAATAATCACACCAACTGTTGTCACTTTCTCACCAAGCTGCTTAGCGATGGTCTTGTAGCCCATTCCAGCCTTGTGTAGGTCTACAATCTTGTCCCTGACATCATTGGAGAGCTCTTTGGTCTTGGCCGTGGTGGAGAGTTTGGAATCTGATTGATTGATTGCT